>VXAB01026660.1:40031-67657 GCA_013399175.1 Odontophorus gujanensis | reverse complement strand
GATGGGGAGGACCGGGAAAACAAAAAAAAAAAAAAAAAAAAAGATAATAAAACCAAACCAGCTAAATTTAATCATGGAAAAATTAAAAGAGAAAAAGCATACTTCATATTGGAGCTCTGAATTCTTAAGAGTGTGAAACCCCATCTATAATTTAACATACATTGTTGTCTCTTACAATGGAGTTCTGAGAAGCCAGTCCTGCTGAGATTCTTCCTTCAGCACACAGAAGCACTAAGAGTAATGAGAATTGTTTATGACAGAAATGAAATTATTGCAGGTTCTTTGCTCAGAGATAGCTGCACATGCAAGCTCAATATTCCAAGCAAACATAATTCTTTCTGTGATCAAGACTTATCGTATTTGACTAAAACAGTTTAATGGGAGAAAAAATCTAAAGTAGCATACTACTCACTGTTCCCAAGTTTAAGTTTGATACTGCATAGAAATGCAATTTTAAAAGTATTGTATCCTAAGTATATGCCCTATGTGCTCTGAAGATTCACAACTCATCCTTTTGTGAGCAATTACTTTCTTAACATGGCTTAACAGCTTAAAGCTATGGGATATAAGTTTAGTCTAAAACTCAGCTGATGAAATTTTACTAGGAATGAGGAATTAGATCACTTTATTTCCTCAATTATATATGGTGGTAGTGACGAGGAGAGGAATGGACAGATAGCTAGAAGCAGAATGGTAAACACTTAAGTGGTCTTATGTAACACTCATTTGTCAGTCAGTGAGCCTGGATATCTAAATACACTTACCAGTATAGTTATATTCTGTAGATGGACCTTCTGAAAAACCTTTACTTGAGATTTTTTGTTATGGTTCAAACAGAGATGAATAAATTTTACTGTTGTATTGAGTAGATCTAAAACTAGGAGAATAAAATTATTTTCAGTGCTATATGTTGCTTGTTCTACTACTTTGTCTGTTCTTCGGATTTGAAATGGAAGAGCTTTGGAGAATGGCAACTTCAAATTGTATTCATGAAGTACAAAGTATAGGGGTTCATGAGGTTGACAACTGCTGCCATTGTATAACAAGTACATATATAATAATCAGACAGTGTTTTACAATGCATATTTGCAATAGAAAGCATCATAGAAGGCCAGCTCCAGCCAATAAAATTCATGTTAAAGCATTCAGATGCAATTTTATCCTTTTCCAATGTGTACTAGAAAACCTTATATGGGGTTCTATCTAGTTTTATTGTCTCACTGTTAAGAGGTGCACTTAGTTTACAGATTAAAAAATGAACACTTATGTGTGTTGCAAAGCGAATTGGAAATTTGGAAAATGAAAAATGAAAAACATTTTTGCACTCTTTCTCTCTTGTTGCTTTTCTTTTTCTTCACTTGATAGCTAATAATGAATTTTAGTAAAACAAACAAACAAAAAAAGAACAACAAATAATTGATGATGATGATGAATTTTAATATAAATAATATATGAAGTTCACCTAAAAACTGAGGCACTTCAAACACTGTGCTATTTTCAAGTTTTTAAATGAAATACTTCCACCTTTGTTTTGAAACAATGTTTATCACTTAGAATTAGAAATTGTAAGGGCTCACAGGAGTTTTAAACATTTATTTTTGATCAGATAGAACATTTCTTTACCCAGTAAATGTTCTGGTCACCTGAATGAGAGAGATTCTTTGTATAACACTCTTAGTACTTCCTGATAGGTATTCTAGAGAAAAGAAGTTTTGTGCTAAAAATATTTAATAAGAGCTGAGCGCGTGAGCGTCTTGGGCTCCAAGACATGTGAATGATTGTAAAAGAACTGAATCAGTTTCATACATTCAGAAGATAGTTATTCTAGTGACAAAACCATGGACAGCAAAAGATTGGCCATACCTCCCATATTTGACTGAATTTTTAATTTCAACACATAAACTGGGAAATAACTTCCTAAATATTTTCTAAATCCTTTCGTAGATCTAGACTTTATAGATGAGATGTGGAATGTGAGAGCACCTGGTTCATTAAGTTATTTGATTAAGTACTATTCAGTATGAAAGAAATACATAACAAGGAAAGTGATAAATTAAACGCTCAGACACATAAACATTAAGGATTAAGTGATAACAAAGACATTAACAAAAGCACCGTTCTTTTCACACTGATTGAAGGACAATTAAAGGAAATAATTAGGCATAGACTTGAGGAGAGTCAACCTGAACCTTCCAAGTCATAAAAAGGGTGATTATAATGAGAATTATGGGGTATTTGAGGGAGATTGTAGGACTGTGTTAAACTTACTAGTGGATATCAGAAGGTACTTGTAGAACTATGTAAAATATATTATGGGATGTTTAGGGGAAGAGCCAATGGCCATGAAAGGATGTATTCAGACTGGACAGGGGAAGAACAAGCATATGAAAGTGAAAAGGAGCACGTATAAAAAAAGACCGCTCTTATGCAATCTGACTGCCAGACACTACCCATCTGGATGAGCCCTGTGCCTGCAGTGAATTCCCTGTAGAGAATTCCATCTTATTAAATTTTATATTTAACTGTTTTTCCTATATAATCTCAATCTTGATCTTGTGTGTGTATGTATGTTAGTCGCAAGGTTTAAATGCCAGCAACTGGAGAACTGTTTGTCAGTTACAATGTCAGTTACACAACAGTTGCCAAAAAATTGGGCAACTGAGGTGTGTAATTTTATCTGCACTGGAAGTTCTAAGCACCAGGAAACAGAGAAGGGACTGTAGACTGTAGGTCTCATAGGTATAAGCATCAGCGATAAGAGAAGAAGCTGTGGATTTTCTTCATAGAAGAAAATAGTTATATTTTGGCCTTCAAAGGTAAACAGTGTTAGTAAGAGAAGAGTGTTTTAGCTGTTCCAGAGCAGTGCTGCACAGGGGCAGAGCACAGAGCAAACAGACCACAGAGCCGATGTTTCAACTTTTTGAAGCACCCTGCCAGCAAGGATGCTGGGGAGCACAAGGATCTGGAAGGGACAGAACCAGGACAGCTAACCTAAGCAAGCCAAAGGGATATTTCATACCATACAGAGGCATGTAGAACTATAAAATGAGGGAGTTAGGCGAGAGCGGTCTCTGGCTGCTCAGGAACTGCCTGGGCATCAGTCAGCAGGCTGCTTTGTGCACCAGTTGTTTGGTAAATATACATATTTATTATTACTACTATTTTTTTCTTCTTTTTGTTTCTGTCACAGTAAATAGTCACTTGCTTGGCATACTTTTTTTCTGATTCACTCCCCCATCCCACAGGGAGCAGTGAGTGAGCAAAGGTCTCCATAATGCTGAGCTGCCTGCCAGGTTCAACTACAACAAGATTTTATAGGCAGAAATAAGGCCCACACTAATATTCAAGGGATCTGTGAACGTGGATGTGTTTGTGAATCTAGATAGTGGGTTCATGTGCATTTTCACTGACAAAATTCAGCATCAGTGAGAAGATGAGTGGGCTCAGGATTCTATTTCTAAAACGTCTGGTAAAGTTATACTTAAGTACAACTAAACGAAGTCAGTGTGGCTGACCTTGGTGTTTTCTGTGACTGTATATGTCCACCTCTGTGGGATACACACTCAGTATCCCAAAAGGTGAGGGAATCAGTCACATCCAGCAGAAAGGGATAGGCCTCGGGGGTCTTTCCTTTACAGTTCATTTGTGGAAACTTGAGTATTCAAAAAATAAATAAATAAACAAATAAAAATTCTGGTTTCCTATGATAAATATTATCATAAATAAATTGAGCACTAACATGCACCCAAGGATTCAGAACACTTAACTTTGAAGAAAATCAACATTGTGTAACTTGTTCTACTGTGCTCTTCAACATTTAAAACTGAAACTTAAAACATTTAAGTCTCAGCTACAGGGTGCTACTACTTCATAAAGTTCCAGTAAATGTATTTAAATTAAAGGCATTTGTCAAGGAGACTAATTTCCAACCAGTACTTTGAACACTCCATATATTAATTTCAGAGAACAAGTTCAGACATCAACCAACAATAGTTTGATTAACTTTTTGAGAAACACAGTCATTTTTTAAAGTATATTAAATCAATTGCTTTGTTCTGATGAGGGACAAAGTGTCATAATGAAACAATTAGATTGTAAGTGATTAAATGAATTGATCAAGAATGTATTTGATCATATAACCTCATGTTTAATAACATATTGAAGAAATATTGCTATTGGCCTTACTAATTCATTACAGACATGGTGTTGGTTTTGATTTAGGAAGGACTGTGATGCATCATAGCCTCAAAGTTTTATATTTTTCTAGAATGAGGAAACAACTTGCATTTATTAATATTCCCTTTGGATTTCACTTCAGATATTTCAAGTAATATAATTTATTTAGTTTATTAATTTAGTCAAACAAAGCAGCTTACATTCTAAAAAAGTGTGGGGCTTACTACTCATTAACCTTCAAACTTAAATCATTTCAGAAAGGACACGCATTAGGCTAATAAGTATGTGGGTAGGTCAGATTCGGGGACACAAGGAAATGGCCTCAAGTTGTGCCAGGGGAGGTTAAAATTAGATGTCAAGAATGATTTCCTCATGCAATAAAACATTAAAACATGTAGCCCAGATAAGTGATAGAGACTCCATCTCTGAAGTTATTTAAAGAGTCATGCAGATGTGGTATCAGGGATATGGGTTAGTAGTGGACTTTGTAGCGTTAGATGATAGTCAAACTTGAGAACATTTGTTTTTGTCTTTTTTTGCCAATCTAAATGAGTCTATGGTTTCTAGGATGATTTCTGTGATTCAGATTTGTGGTTTATATGAGGTATTCTGTGGGAATACTGGAGCTGCATCTTCAAATGTCACCTCGGCCTTCTGTAGTCCCTTCTGTTCCTGCAGATGCAATGTCAAATGCAAATCAGGTCAGCATGTTGTAATGTGCTATGGCACGCAGATCTTTGAAGAAAGTGCTTGCCTTTCTTCTGTAGTTTCATTTCAGCCTAGCCTCTCCAGGTATCCATGAAGGATATGTATTCCTCTCCAAGGAGATGTACTATTTAAGAAGAAACAAACTTAGGAGTGAAAATGCGATTCTCACTTTTTATATTTTTTAAGCTATTAGAGTTACATAATATTAATATTATGTATTAAAGTTATATATTATATAATTCTAATTATATAGAGCATATATAAAATATGTATTGTATACAGGTACATAGGTCCCTCTGGAAGTAATGCTTCCTATGTGTTTCCATGGAAACTACAACAAATAAAAAGAGCACAATAATCCTATTTGACTGAGCAAATTTTCAGCTACAAAAAACTATTTTTCAATCTTTTTTCTTTTCTCAATGTTTGCATTTTTGCCAGTGATGAACAAGATGCAGCATGATGACCTCACATAAATCTGCATGCCCATCAATAATGAGGCTTGACTTTCATGTAACTGTCACCGCTGCTGAAATCCACCACTTACTTCCTCAATGCGCTCATATTCACTGTTCAGCCTTCATAAACAGCAAATGTTGATGAATGTCAGTGGGTTCCAGTTCTTCCACATGGAGGAATTAAGTCCCACACTGGTGCTTCATACACACTTTCATGGCAGACACAATTTGTCAGACTGCTCCTCTGCTGCCATCTGTCAAATGGCAAGAAAATGGAATACAGTATTAATTGGAAGGTTCAGCCTCTACCACCATAGCACCAACATCCACCTCTGATATTGCAGGCTAGCATAATAAAACAGGAGATAGTGATTTTGGAGCAGCCCTCATAAGTTATACCTATATTCATAGTATTTTGAGAGACAAAATTTGGATTTTCACAGAGAAACTGAACATATTCCAAACACGAACTTAGAGACCAAACTGCAACATCAGCTGGTTGGTTAGGAGTCTGAAACTTCTTGGATTCAGGACAGAGTCAATCTTGAATGTATAGAAATTCCCAGATGTTCAGAAGTGTATACTGTTATCAGACAGGATGAGTGAACAGAGAAAAGTCAAAGTATTCCACTAAAAAGACATGCTCCTTTGACTTTAACAGAGGAATAGAAGACAGGAAACTATGGAAGTATCACATTTAATTCATGAAATACTGAGAATTAGTAACATAGAATTAGAAAGGTTAATGAGCTCCAGATCCTACTGCTATAAAGTGGCTGTGTTATAGCATCATTTTCATAAACTGGCCAAGTTCCATTTTCAAAATGTTGTCTATTTTATCACAAATCCCTCATAGAAAACAGTTCTCCTCTCAGAACACTTTTTTGCCCAAGTAAAAACAGAGAACGCTTAACAGTGTCAGATAAATTAGCACACAATTTTTCATTCTTTCATGCAAAATTTTATCCAATTAATCATACTCAGCTTTCCTGGTAATTTTAAATGTTGAGAGTTTAAGCTTAAAGTATTGTTATAAAGTGCACATCAGTTTTTATTTTGATATTTTATCTCCACAAATGCAATTTACATCTCAGTTTAAAACTAGTCACATATAGTGCCCTCTGGAATCCACCACTTCAAGCCCTGATAGCACATTTTCCTTTATAGTAACTGGTAATGCAATGCAGTTAGTAGATTTCTGTGCAATATACAACACACTAAAATTATCACAAATAAACAAGGAGAAAAGGTGCCTAAAACATATCCATAAACAGAATTTCTAGTTGAATAAGAACACAACCCTTTTTAAACCTGTTATAATTTTGAAAGATTATTTAGAACTGCTCCAGTCACTTGTAGAGCATTGGTTCATAAGACGAAGAGATCAGTAAGTTTGAAATCCTGTTTGCAGAAGTGTTTCTGCTGAGCAAACAGCAGCATCACAGACATAGCTAACAACAATATTTCATGTAGTACACAGTTTTGTATTTTTTCTTCTAAAGAGTCATTCTGTATGACAAACAATACTTCTGAGTGTGAATGTTTTTCTTCTAAATACTGAGAGAGTCATATCATTTATACCACTCACAATGAACCTAGCGTTGGTCATTGATGAAGATAGCCTGAACAATTCCTATATGTACATATTTATACTGCATTCTAATCTAATGTAGCTGACAGTACCTTTAATTTACTTCAACAATAGGAAGTGCTTATATTACGTAGTAAAGAAAAGCAGTGATGGGCCTTCATTTCAATGCTAATGCCCTCAGATATTTCACAGAGAAAAAAGGCAGGTAATGACAAATCCTTAAAGGGAAATTAACCAATTCATTTTATTATACAAACCTGCAACTAAGGGGAAAATAAAAGGGTTTGTATGTGCAAATATCTTTTAAAGTCAGCCAGAATGGATCAGTGGCTAAAAAGGAAGAGCCAACCATAAGCACAGAACGAGGTTCACCCCTCACTCTGTGTGACTGTGTGGTGTAGAGAAGCTGTAGTTAATTGGATAGAAAATTTGTTTACCTCTTCACATAATTATATTAAGTTCACCTGGCTCTCAAGGATACAGTTTAGCACCATGTAATGCTATAATAGAACGGAAAGTACCGTGATAATAGTGGGGTGGCAAAGTCTTTGGCTACAGCCAACAAGAATAACCCCAAATACAGCAGCCACAGACACAGAAATGGAGGAAAGGATCAGATTACCTTTAGAAGGCCTCAGGTAGGCAGGGATTTCCCATAAAAGATACCTTGGTCTCCACTACCAACCCTGGCCTTACCCCTTCCAGTCACTCAGGTACACTGCATGCACCTGAGTTCCCCTGAGTTGGCCCCATCTTCTCACCAGGTACTCAGTCTTTCTTCCAGGCCATGACTTAGTATTTCTGCTACACGCCACAATATGTCTTGGCATAACAGTCCCAGGAGGCATCTGCCAGCCAATTGACAAACAAAAGTTCTTGGTATTTTAAACTTGCAGCATTGTTGGAAGGCCTGTTCATATTTCAGTTTCACAACTGTCTCTGTTCTTCATCAACTATTATCACAGTTTTGTAGACTTAGAAATCACTTTCCCAATCAGCTGCTCATCCTCACTTGCTATTGTCCCAGATCTAGCATTTAGGACAATTAGGGCTGTTTGGCAGACCAATTCTGGTGACAATGTGCTTCATTATCTTGAAAGCAATGATGATGTCATGAGCATTGAATATGAATGTTATTGAAAGAATCAGACAAAACAGACAGATATTTAATCAGTTACAAGGAACGAAGTAATTTAGAAAAAGATAAATGTCTTCAAATGAGCCTTAGAAATTGCATTTTATTTTCTAAAAAGTATTCTGGAGTGCAGAACTACCCATTAAATACAAATCCAGGGGACACATCCCCTACAGTTGATCTGCACAGACAAGAAAAAACAATGAATGTCTAAACAGTGGCCAGAAAGTTTATTTCTTACCTGTCACAGATGTTTTGTGTAGCATTTTCTGCATATTGAAGATCATCTGTGTCTGTGATTTTGAATATATTAGTATACATATAAATAAAAGCTCATCCTACTATACTTAAGACTGGAACTTCTAAAGCAATAAAGAAGTGCTGCAGGAAAACTGAATGTATGCCTGCTGCCATTTCAAAGTTCTTTTCCTGTATTACTGATTAGGAATTAATTAAATCCCTTCTACATAACTAGATTTTACTATTCTATTACATGAGACCTTTTCAATCAGAACAAAGCTGAAACTTCCATACACAATGATGCAAGTCCCTATTCTTGATATATGTAATACAAATCTAGACTTGTAGTACTATTAGTTCCCATTAGGCCAGGAATAATAATAGAAAAATCTATCTAGCACAATTTCTGTAGGGTATACCTGTCCCTAAGAAACTCCAGAGAACATTAGTGGTAAAGAATCAAACAGAAGTAATTTGTTAGCTTTGTGAATCATCCCATCTGAGATCATCCTGCACTGCTTCAGTCTGAAAGAGACTATCTTGTTTCAAATCCTAAAAAGAGCCTGTGCCTAAAAGCTTCTTTGTAGTTCTTTTCACACAAATAGTTTGGTCTAAAAAAAAAAGCAATTCTCCTTGCCAATCATACATCTCTTCAGTTTTTAGACATGGGTAAAGTAATACCACTATTGTATGAGATTTCAAATGCAGCATTAGATTCACACAAATTACTTATTAATCATATGTTACTTTCAGCGAATAAATATGTACATCAGGGTACTGTGCCATCTACAACAATCCAGATTAATCCTCAGATTAGCATTATTATCAGAAATCTATATTTTTTTTAGAAAAAATCCTTACACATTTAAAATTATTCTACTAGGATTAAACACAATAAATGTTTCATATTCATGTCTGTTAAATTTTTTTATTCTGTCATCATTCATAATCTTCTGTCCTATTTTGTGACACGAAATCAAGCAGGTATACTGAAAGTATAGGTCCATGCAGAACAAAGCTGCTTTGTGGAATAAACAGTTTAAGTATCTCTTCCAGCTTTATCTGATACTATGTAGGTGAGTAGAAATTGTTGAAGAGAGTATTAGGAAATCTTGAAGGGACCTATATTTTTCTTTGATGAAATAAAACAATATCTCTTTCATTGTTTGTTTGTTTGTTTGTTTGTTTAATGTGCACTAAACCTCAGGGTTTATATTGGGATATTTATCCCAAATAGTGTAGATTCAATTGTTCCAACTCCTGTGAATTCAAAGGCAGCTACTGCTCTTGGAATCCCAGTTCTTACTACTTGCCATTAAGCAGTGCTCCGCACTTTTTATTATCTTTTGTGAAATTTTCACACCAAATCAGAGCAAAATTACAGATTTGAAATTTCCAACAGAAAACTATTTCAAACTGGAATCTTTAACAACATTCATGCTCGCATATTTATTTTCTTTCCTTAGAAACTGTGTTATATTTCAAGTTTTCATTTTGTATAGACTTACAGGTATTCAAAGCCCAGAAAAAGTACTATTTATAAATAAACAATAATATTAGTATATCACATAGTGAGCTGTCATGATGTATCAATAAAATGTATATATCACCATACAGTTTATCACAGAATAATCTATTATTCAATATGTCCTATAGATAAATTTTAGATGGGCTTATTTTATAAGCTTTTACTTAAGAAAAACTGGAGTTTACCTGGGACGAGCAGCTGCATATGAATAAATTTAAGCTGAATTTAATAAATAATCTGGGTAGAGATGTTTTGGTAAAATCTAAACAAATAATAATTTGAAACCTTTAAGATGGGGTTTGATATGGTTCTTAATGGAATCTTCTCGCTTGGTAGATCAAGGACTTCAACTGAGTGACTCCAGTAATTTTCTGCTTGATCCTATTTAACCAGTAATTTAATTTAAAATAGTATCTGTCCTTGCTGGTTGTACTGCCAGTCCTGTACATCACTGTGAAGTCTTTCCTTCAAAATCAAATATATGCAGAGATTCATAAAATGTTTCTGCATTATTTTTAGATACTTGACATGTACTGCAATGAGGTAATAATTTAATTTGCATGTAGCTAGCTTCAAAAGTAATGCCACCTATCTATTTCCATAGAAACCACAACAGTTAAAAAGAGTACAGTAGCAGTATTTGATGCAGCAAATTCCCAGCTATAAAATTTGATTTTTCAGCAGTCACCACCATTAGCAACGCATTTTTACCAGCAATGAACAAGAGCCTGTTTGGAATGCTGGCATAAATGTGTACGGTCATCTGGAACGTGGCTTGTCTTTCACGTCTCTGTTGCCACTGCTGAAATGCACCACCACTGCCTTACTGTGCTTACATTCACTGTTTGGTCTCCTTAAATGTTCAGCAAGCTTCAGAGAATGTCAAGGGGTGCAAGATTTTCTGCATGGAGAAATTCTGTTACACATCTTCACTTCACATGCACTTCCATATCAGATGCCATTTTGTCAGACTGCTCCTTTGCTTCCATCTGTGATATGGCAACAAAATGTAATGAAATACTGGCAGAAAGGTTCAGCCTCTCCTGCCATACCACCAACCACCACCTCCGAAATTATGGACAAATATAATCAAACACAAGGCATTACTTACAGAACAGAACTTGTGTATGTTATTGCTAAAACAAAGTTACCATTGGAATAAGTTTGGCTTCTTATAGATAAGTGTAGATTCTGTCTTTCTGCACATGTAAGGAAATCAAAAGAATTAGTAGTATTTCTGTATTAAGTTATTTAGTGACTCTAACTGCTTCTTATTTATGTGTTAAAATATATTCTATCTATTTGTTGAGAGTGCCATCAGATGTGTAATTGCTTATGTATGAAAAATGTTCTGAATGACACAGAGGAATAGAAAGCAGTCCAAAATTCAAAAACAACAAACAAACAAGCAGAAGCAGAACAAGACTTAAAGAACTGATGTAGAGAAAAAAATGTACCTAAGACCAGGTCCAATGCTTTACTCACCTAATTCCTCTGCCATAATTATTTTTCAAAGACATGGTTGAAGCCAGCTATATTTTGTATACTACTGTCTGTCTGAGGAGCCCCTAAAGAGCATGTGTATTAACTATGCAACCATAATTTGCAGCACAGTTCAGGCACTGCTAGAGCACTGCCTCGATTACGTAGGGCTCTGAACACCTGGTAGGTCAGTCTGCTGCCTGACCTCTTTAAACAGTCTGTCCACAGACTGTCTATGAGGCATCTACATGTAACAAAAACAGGGCAGGGATGAGTCACAAGATGACTACTATCACTTAAGATTACCATTTTAGAATGCTGTATCCACATTGTTCTGAGTTGGCATAATATTCCCACTTTCACTGTAGATGGCATTCAGTTATAGATTCATAGATTCATAGATACATTAGGTTGGAAAGGACCTACAAGATCATCTAGTCCAACCACCCTCCTATCACCATCCCTACCCACTAAGCTACTAAACTAAATCCCTTAGCACCTCATCTAAACGCTTCTTGAACAGCGCTAGGGATGGTGCCTCATCCACCTCCCTAGGCAGGCCATTCCAGTGCCTGACCCCTCTTTCAGAGAAAAAGATTTTCCTCAAATCTAATCTAAATCTTCCTTGGAGTAACTTGTGCCTATTCCCTCTCGTCCTGTCACTAGTAATCTGGGAGAAGAGGCTGGCCCCCTCCGCACCACAATCCCCCTTCAGAAAGTGGTAGAGTGCATTATAACCCTTATATTCAAGCAAAGAGAACTTTTAAAAGTCTAAATTGACTGTATTAAAGCAAGTTTGACCTCTAAAACTTTTACATTAAGTCTATCAAAATTTAGATATATCTGAGAGGGAAGATGCAAGTAGAAGTGATGGAGGCATTTAGGGATGACTTGAGAAAAGAAGTGACATCACAGTAAACAGCTGCAAAGCACAGTACCATTCACTTATATCAGCGGTTTGCAGGTCGGTTTGACCTGGTACTGTGACGACTGAGGCAGGGGACCCACAGGCCCACACCCTGGGAAAGAGGAAGGGGGAAAGGGAAAAAGGGAGAAGGGAGTTGGGCCTAGGAACAAAACAGCGGCAACTATCTGAGGAGGAAAGCTAATTTACTAAATAAGATATCAGAAAGCAAAATAACACAATATGATACAATATAATTGGAATTGAGGCTAATTAATCAAATAAAATGAGCAAGAGAGAGTGTCCAATAAACTGAAGGCCTTATGCCAACGCTGAAGGCGGACGACTGCAACAAACACCCCCTGCCGAGCTCGGTCCCGAAGGGAAGAGGGACGGTCCCGCGACCACAGACAGTTTTTATCTTTCCCTCTGGGAAAAAACACATAAACATAAAAAGCATCACACAGTACTCTGGGGAATGTAGTTCTTCTTCTCATCTGAGACAGGTATATCCATAAGTATCAATGATCCACGCAGCTGGAGCATTAACTCTTTAACTCTAAATGCACTACATGATGTTATGATGTGGAATATCAATAATATAACAAAAATCATAAAGTCATGACAACTTACTACAAAAACAAATCACACATCAAAAGATCATGACACTCTCATCTAGGAAAAGCTCTTCTCATCATATTTATGCACTTTCTGTACCATGGCTAGCTTGTGGTCTAGGTCCACCAGTTGTTCCCACTGTGTCAATTATTTTGTATCCAGTATATGTTGTGATCATGTACCGAACAGTTTCAGTGCAGAGAAACTCAGGCCAGAACAGAGTATTTTCTATGACTGCTGCCAATTCCAAATACAGTATGATTGTGGCACAGGATAGATTTGAATCCTTTTGATTGTTAATATCTTTTAAAATTCTCTGAACAAGGTATATGAGTTCTCAATTGAGCTGGAAGTCCAGATTCATGCTCCCAGGGCTTGTGCTGTCTACATAGGAAAAATGAGAAACAGTTCTCAATTCATGGGATACTCTTGCAGTATTGAATGTGTTCTACCTTGAAGGGCGTGGACTTTAAGTGCAAACACAGTGAACTTTCTGTACCACTTGGCTGAAGAACCACAGGAAGTTGTTTAGCTTAACTAATACAGATGGCTGAAATATGTTTAAAATGCCACATACACATTGAGAATAAAGTAAAAGCTTACAAGATAGAATAGAGGATCTAATTCAAAAGCAAGAATAAATTCACTGGGAAAGGTATGTGAAGGTAAACTTGCAATTTCAGTTTACCATATAATATTTGACAATGATTTGTGAGAATTCATCTTGTTTGCTTGAGCACCTTCGTCATTCCTGCAGCAAGGACAAGGAGAGGAAAGCACTGTACCTGTCTCACATGAAGCTATTCCCAGTTTTGAAATATGGATCTTTAAAACAGTAAAACTTCATACTAGTTCAACTCACTATTGCTGTTCACTTTCAGAATGTTGTTGAGGGAACTCTGAATTCATTGAATCAGCTGAGAATATAATGTAAATATATTTAAAGTAAATAGATTATTTTAAGGATAAATGCCCTTCAATTATTATAATATACTCTAAAACTACTTCTGCAGGAGAGAGCTTCCAACAAAGCTCATGTGAGTCTGAATTAATGTTTATTGATTCTTACTGTTTCATGACTTCCTTTTCCTTTCCTTCATTTTATTTATTTGTTTGTTTGCTTTATGGCTGTATTTTAAATCACTTGTTTCTTTTAAAACTCAAGTATATTTAAAAGAGATTTAGAAATGTACTTTTCAGTCAGACAGTACTATCAACCACAACAAAAAACAAGACTATTCCCAAGGCCCTGATTATGCAAGGCTTTATGAACTTGCCACTGGGACTAGTTCAAAAAGAAGTACATTCTTAAATACCTTGCTGAACTAGCATTTCAACTACTACACATCAGTAGTTATTTGTAAATAAACTACTAGATTTCAGCATAGAGTTGATTCCGTTCAGTGCTGGGATTAAGTGAATTTTTCAATCTCACTGTGGTGTTCTATGGTGCTAAGTAATCTCACTGTGAGACTGACACTTGAGCCGGCAAAGAAACAAGACAATTTTCGACAACACACCCACCAGTGCTACCTCCTTTAAGCAGAGGCAGTTAGCCAGTCACATTCATGATGTACAGGCTGTGCTTTTGTTGAGAAGCTCCTTATTCATCCCACTGTAGCTTTACCACAAAATGATATCATCTTCTGTTCTGTCAGATCTACACCCACATCTCTGCATGATGAATTTAAAACACTACTGAACTATGACCTGCAGGCAGCATTGTTCCAGGAAGGCAGATCACAAGCCTCTCTACTATTTGTATTGGAGCCACAGAGTTATGTCCCTCTCAGTCTCCTTAGGCAGACAAAAAGCTGTAACATCAGACAGTCATGATGTTCTGAGTATCACTTAGCAGTGTCAGCTCCTGTAGAGAAAACAATGGCACCAAATCTGAGATGAAGAATTAAGATCCTAGCTTTTAGGTCTCAGACAGGATCCGTTATAAAGTTATCCATTACACTAAGCTCCTCACATTTCTACTGCTCACGTCTATATTATTTCTTCATAAGGGTACACTTGAATGATTATTTATTACTTCAATTGTTCGCAATAGTTCTACCAACTTTATATCTTGAGCAGATTGCATGTACTATATTGTATCATTGGCAAACACCTGAGTAATACAGCAATTCACAGAGTTTGTAAACAATTACAAAAACCTATGCAAAAATGTAAGAGAAAATATAAAAATAATATATAAAAGGTATGCAAAGTTAGGAATAATTATGAGGTTATTAAATCTGCTTTTTTGAAACTCTGTGAATAATTACTTGTTGAAAATATCACATCTTATAAATGATGCTATAGTTCTGCTGTATATTCTCTTCTGCACTTCCTAAAGGTGCATACAATGTATTTGCACAAAGATATTTCTAAAGGTCATAGGATTATTAAAAAACATAATAAAGAAGACTTTATCTAGTGAGGTTAAACTAGTTAATATATCCACCTGTGAGGTTTCCCTGACAGGAAAGGAAACATTAATGCTTGCACAGAGATTGTAGCAGTTTTTTGCTGTTTGAACTTACTGGAAGAAGAGCAAGAATGACAAAGACAATAAAATGAATAACAATTTTGTAGTTGTCTCACGGAAGCAGAAAGAATGTTAAGTATATTACAAACTTGAAAATGTACACGTGATAGTGCTAAGATTTTGCCTTCACTATAGAAAAATCTCAGGCACTCTCAAAGTATTTGGAGATTAATCTTTCATCTTTGACATCAAAATGGATGTTCAATACTCATATACAAGTATGAACAGGGAGGCAGAAAAATAAACATATTTTAAAAGTTCTTTTTCAATTTAAGTAAAAGAGCTGAGCAGAAGAAGAGATCTGGCATAGAGATGCTTCTATAATAATACCCCAAAGAATATGCGTGCAAAGCTCTAAATATACTTTTCTCAGAACTCATTCAGATTCTATTACATTAAACAAAAGACAATTAATTTCAACTCATTTATATGATGTCAGGATATTTTTAACTTGAAATAAACAATGGTGCAAGACTAATACCCATCACTAGGCTATGTTTTCTTTTTTTGTCACAGAACTGTCAGAAGCATGCTGCAGTAACTGATGTCTGAATAAGAGAGAGGTGGGAATTCTGATGCTAGGGAAGAATGGGAGGCAGCTGGAGTAATTGTCATTGATGGATGTTTTTGCTAGAGCAGTCAGTAGTGCAATTAGAAGTGCCACTGGCATTTGGTTTGTCATCATTAACTTTTCAAATCAACAATTTAATAAAACAAATTTGGGTTATCACTTAATTCATACCATCAGCGAACTGATGAAAAATATCTCTATACGTACTTACATTTTCAAAGTTGCTTTCATGGCTTTTTCCTTTCAGACCAAAATTCAGATTTTACAATACTCAGTTCTCCAATAAATAAATAATTAAAGAAATTAATAAAAAGAGAGAAATTCTGTTGCTAGGAAACATTCCAAATTATGAGCATAAGAGATTTCCACGTTCCTGTACCTTCATCTATACTGATTTTAGTGATGGCAGTTATTTCACTATTTATGTTTTTGTCAAGAAAACAAATCAGTTGTAAAAGAGACATTAACTCTATAACACAGTGATGGATTTGAATTGGAATCTGTGCACAGCTACCATAATTTCTCTGGATACAGCACCAGAAACAGAACTTGGACTTGAGGGAAGAGATCAGGCCTTACAAATGAAAAAGATATTTTCCTTATGAGAGGGTAATGTCTAGGCAAGATTAAGTACATTCCAATTGGATAACATCATAGAAATGGTGACGAATGAAAAATATGAGTATTGTGGTTTAACCCCTATAGGCAGTTAAAGGAGAGAGAACCAGAAAGATAAAAACGCAAGAACGCAATGGATGAGATAAAGAGAGGTATAAAAGCTGCACGTGCAAGCAAAACAAAACAAGCAATTAATTTGCCACTTCCAGTGAGCAGGCAGATGTTCAGCCACTTCCAGGTAAGAGGGAGTCATTGCATGTAAGCATTTAGTGGGAAGACAACTGCTATCACTCCAATCCCTTTCTCTTTTACTCCAGCTATTATTGCTGAATATGACACCAGATGATATAGGAAACTCCTCTGGCCAGTTTGAGTCATCTGTTCTGTCTTTGACCCCTGCCAGTTCCTTGTGCACCCCCAGCCTCCTCACTGGAAGGACAGTACAAGAAGTAAAAAAGTCCTTCGTGCTGTGTAAACACTGCTCTGCAATCGTTGTTATGTTATCATTATTATTTTCCCTAAAAATCCAAAACACAGCATCATACAAGCTTCTATGATGAAAATTAACTCTATCCACTGACAAAGTAGTGTGTGGACACTCCCAAAACATGTTGCAGATATTGTCCCTACCATGTCTTGCCCAACATACGAAGTTCCCAAAACTTCCCATCTGCCAGACTTTAGCTTGTTACAAAGTGATGACAGTGCATGAAGTAATGTTAGTGAAGAAAAAGATGTGAAATACCTGCTGAGCTCAGTAAGTGAAAACTAAAGAGGTAAGATGAACAAAAGGAGCTAGGAATGAGCTTTAATTCCACCATCTGGATCAACCTCCTGCAGCTCAGCTTGGAAACTATCCCTCATTTCTGTGCCTGCTGAGATTCATTTATTTTCATTTCCTGAGTGGCAGTTGCACAAGCCTAAAGAACAATTTTTTTCTGCAAGGACTTGCAGTACTTCTTTAGCATTTTGTTTACCTTAGAATAATATTAAAAGAAAAAGACTCCAAGCATTGCAGCTTCATCCATGAAAAACTTTCTTTCTTCAGTCAGCTCAAGTTCAGTCTAGTTATGCTCATGACACGATGTCCTCATCCCCTCTAGAGCACCAGACTTGACTCATAACAACAGATCCTTTATTTCTGAACAACCATACTGAACGGCACTTTCTACAGTCATCCTTAGTTTGTAAATAACTTTGGATCTCTTTGACCTTTGTTCTTTTCTGGTTCATGGAACCCATGAAATTTTCAGTCCATAGAGAGTAACCTAACTGATTTCTAGTAGCCATTTTGCTTTCTACAGCAAAGAAACTACCAGGATTGAATCTATACTTCAGCCATTTAAAGTAGTTTCACACTCATACCTTCAATATTTGTATTAAAAAAATATTCCCATCTTTCAGTACAGAAATGGTAAAAAGATTAGCTATTTCATATATTATCAGTCCACTCATGTCACAAAACAATGCATTCATACTCCCTCTTCTTACAGGACTCAAAATAGCAGCAGGAAGCCCTCACGGCATTTTGTTTTTATTTCTGATTTTCTTCCTATATTAGATTTCTTCCCATCTGAAAATTCTCACTCCTTCCCCTAAGTATATAATGATACAACTTACTTACAGCTTACTACTCACAGCAATATCAGTGGCACTTTTGATGAACTCCTAACTCCCCTTCAGTTATGCTGTAGATTGTATTTTTGCATCTGATTGAAAGTCCATTGAAACCAACAGAGAGTCTGTCAATTTCTGCCGCAGAACAATGTTGCAGATTATTTTCTCTTGAATGCTTTTTAAAGTATTTTTAAGTAATAAGAATTTATTGTAGTTTCCTTTCCACACATCATTCAGTGTTTGTGCCTCATCAGAAAACCATAGAAGTTACAATTAATTCCCTCAATAATGTGAAAAAGTCTGAAAGAGTTAATGACAACTATAAAACATTACATGGAATAGAAGACACTTCTAAATGTACCTGACAAAGAATTAGAAAGGGAGAGAATGAACGAAACTGAACTGAACTAACAGCTACTGAATAGTAACAATGATGGTGCTGCAACATACACTCACTGACAAAATTTTGCACATAAGTCTGTAAATTCATGATAACTTTACAAGCAAATAAAGGTCTGTAATAATGAAACAATTAAAAATTCAAAGATGTTGCTGGTATTTTTAGAATTTTTGGAAATTGAGAATGGTTCTAACTGGTTACAGCAATCTGAGAAAAGAATGCTTTCCCAGTTATATGACAGAGAAAGCCACCTGAATCGAACTGAGGGTGACAATATTTCCTCCTGCATGACTTCTTAGGGAGGAGATAACAGGAGTCAGGACTGAGGGAATAATGATAAGCTCTGGAAGAAGAGGTAGCTGGAGGGAAGGTAGTTTGTTTATTTATTGTTATTATTTCTCATTGTCCTACTCCATTTTTAATTGGTAACAAATTGAACTAATTTCCCTCAAGCTGTCTTTTTTGACAGTAATGGTAATTAGTGAGTATTTTCCCTGTCATTATCTCAACTCACTAGCTTCTTCCATTTATTTTCTCCTGTCCAATTGAGGAAGGGTAGTGAGAGAGTGGCTGCATGGACACTTGGCAACTAGCTAAGGTTAGCCCACCACACCATGTACAGTTCCCAATCCAAAAGATCTTCATCTAATATTTAGACTTCCCTGTCTCAAGAGTCTTTAGATTTGAATTACTATCTCTTTCCACATACATCTTCCTTGTGAGTCTTTTATCTCTATCTGATCCTCAGATGTGAAGGAAGAAAACCCAGTTGTTAGAGTGTTCCTATTAAGGGAGAAGGCTCAAGATATCCAGATAAATTTTATTCATAGAATCATAGCATTCCATGTCTAATAATTTGTTTCTTCATCAGATATTTTTTTCTCCTACTTCAGATGTGCCTATATAAACATTGATTCCTGTTTAGACCAAAATAGGTACTTCCACTCCTTTTTCAGTCAAACAGAAAACAATAAAAAGATCCCTGAGCTTTTAATTGTATGTTAAAACGTGGGCTTCAAGTCAAGAGTTTGTACAAGGGCTGCAAAGATAATAAACAAGAAGACGAGAATGGTGACAGTTTTTAAAGTTGTTCCTTTCGTATAAACTGCTGCTTATGTCATCTGCACTGCTTTTGGCAGGAACATACAGCAGTTAAAAGTACCTATCATGCTGCAAATAGAAAACGCCCCCTTTGAAAGCTGAAACAAGTAGTTGCGTGAATATGTTCTTTGAAAATGGCCAGAATAAAGTTCCCCATTTGACATCCCTCTAATTAAGTCTTTTTTTATTTCTTTTTTTTTCTTTTTCTTTTTCCTTTCCTTTTTTTTTTTTTTTAAATGTAACTGTGTTTTGTGATGTAGTTTTGAACAAATAAATACATAAATAAATAGAAAAAACCTGAAAATAAAATATGAAGTACTAATATCTTTGGGAGATCATTGTAATGTGATGATCTTCCTTCTTTTCTTGTCCTGTTCACAGTTCTGATAGCATTAATGAACACAACTAGATATTAGTATTTGCAAACAGTCTGACTACTTTACCAGATAAATCTAACATATCTGAAAAGTGGTGAAGTTAACAATACTATGATATGCATAGAATATAAAATATTCCTGTATTACCTGAAGTAGTTTGGATTAATTCGATGAAGTCAACAGCAAAAGAAGAATGTACATTCTGACTATGGCTTGACATATTATTCTGCCTGATAAAGCTAAATATTTTAAAGTCATTCCAAGCCGTGTTTTTCTTTCATTTTTACCATTTCCTTTCTATTAGTTTATGGTGACCTTTGAAAAATTTATAAATTTCAGCTGATTATAATATTGAATGGCAAGATAAACTGGAGAATGTGAGCTGAGTAACAGAATAAGGATTAAGGGTGAAGTTCAGATAGAGATATACATCCTTTTTTTTTTTCCTATAACATACACATATATCTTTTTTTATTTTTATTTTTAGTTTTTTCCCCACATTCCCTTTCAGAAGTTCCTTACACAAAAGCTTTCTAAAATCGACTATGTACACTTCTGACATTTGGGATATTCTCCTGCTGATATTCTCCTGCCATACTCCTGCAGACAGGTTAGCATTTGCTGTAGTCACACATACCTTCTACATCCTATTCTCTTTTTACTGAAGCACTATCTCACCTATTTGGTTTCATTAATTAATGGAGTCATTGCATGGACAAATCTAGACCTCTGAGTTTAACTGCATTTGCTATTGCCCTCAAAAATTACTCCAAGCGAAAATTGTATTCTCAGAATGTTACATACAGTAGAAGTGTAAATGGTAACTTTCAAATACCAGAAAATAGGGATAAAAATTTAGAGGGAAAAGATCAATAAAAAATTGTATTTCATATCACAACAAAAGCCAATACTTGACATTCAAACTAAACTTTTCATAAGATTGCTTTCAGCCGCTAGCAGCTTTTAAAGATTGAATTCCATGTCATCCCAAATGTTTCACTGATCTGAAAAGCTCACAGACTAAGAGTGACCATTAAAGGAAAAATGTATACATCTATAGTTATTTTTCTTTTCTTAAATATATGAGTCAATAAGCCATATTTTATAGGGTATAAAATATATATAATCCTCAACAATGAAAATATAAAAACTAAGATTCACTCTAAACTGATGGTCTCTCATGATACACTCAATATTAAGTGTATGTAAAAGTAAATGTATACAGCAAGTAGTAAGGACATCCAAAAATTGAATTCTAGATTCTAAGTGACATAATTGCACAACTTGTGTGAAGATCTTTCTGTTTTCTTTTTCCTTTTAACAGAATTTGTAAGTCTACATGATTTTTCCCACCCACTGTACATAATGCAAATACATGTTCTAGAATTTCATCTCAGTGTCTGTAAATTTGACTGAGTCAGTGATGACTTTGGTGCTTACTCTTCCTACATTTTCTCTAGTTTTGTGCTGAAAGATTATTACATTAATACATTTTCTACTATGCATAAATACCATTTAGAACACATCTAAAATTATTAAAGTTAATTATACTATTAAAACAATACAAGATTAGAATAACATAGTTGATACAGTCTTAATGGAATTAAAACTGATTTAATTGTCTTGCTTGAAAGCTCTCTTGCTTCAAAGCTTATTTTTTAGAAATATATATGTAGTCCACAGATACGTAGTGATCTACCATACTAGTATTCTATTGCATTAAAATTATGAATTCTGGAAAAATAGTAATTTACTATAAATTATCTGACTGTTTAGTCAACAACAACAAATTAGTCTTTCATCAGTAATCATAAAATCTTAATTTCTATTCTCCTTGGAATTCTGTTTTTCATTGGATAATTTGTTTCCAATATATATTTCATTGAAAGCAAATATATCCATATTCATAACAAGAATGGGGAAAACAAAACAACCATGTGCTCAAAGCCATTAAATGATGGGTTTAGTCTCATAAATAAATCCAGAGAGAACTAGATCAAACATCTATTTCTCATGAAGATCAATGCAATGTTACATATTAAAAAAAAAATATGGCTTCATAGCATCTACTTGTCTGAGCAGCTAAAGATGGAACTGACAAATTAGCTTTTGAGTTCACTATAATAGAGAGCTAAATCCCGTGAAGTATGGAAAGCAATGCATGTTTCTTGGGGAACAAGGTTTCTAGTTCAGTGCCTACCTTCAGAAAGAGGCTGTGAAACCTCACCACCACAGTGTCTGTGCCAGAGAATAAGCTCAGAGAGACGTCATATGTAAGTTTCTAAGCAGAAATAATGTATTAAGACAGTTGAAAAGAATGGCAAAATTGAACATATTTTCAGGAAAACAACTCATAGAATCATAGAATCATCAAATGGTCTGCATTGAAAGAGACCTTAAAGATCATAGAATCAGAAAATCTCTTGGGTTTGGAAGGTACCTTAAAGATCATCCAATTCCAACTACACAGGGTTGCCACTCACTAGATCAGGTGGCCCAGGGCCCCATCCAACCTTTCCTTGAACAACTCCAGAGATGGGGCATCCACAGCTTCTCTAGGTAACATGTTTCAGTGCCACACCACCTTCTAAAAAAACTTTTTCCCTGCTGGCTTTTCTAAATCTCCATTCTTTTATTTTGAAATCTTTCCCCTTTCTCCTGTCACTCCTCTCTCCCTCACTCCTCGTCAGTTCCTGTAAAAAGCTGCTCTACCTCCTGCTTATATATTCCCTTTATGTACTGAAGGGCCACAATAAGGACTTCCCAGAACCTTCTCCTTTCCAGGGTGAACAAGCAGCCAAATTCTCTCAGCTTGTCTTTGTAGGAAAGATGTTCCAGCCCTCTTACCATCTTCTAGCCCTCTTCTGGACTTGATCCAACAGCTCCACATCTTTCTGAATGTTGGGGTGCCAGATCTGGATGCAGTACTCAAAGAGAGGTGTTCACAAGATCACAGTAAAGACTATCACCTTCCTTGCCCTGATAGCCACCTTCCTTTTGATGCCAACCAGGATAACAGTTGGCCTTCCACATGCAAAGTATAAATTGTTGACTATGTCAAGCTTTTCGTTCGCCAGAATGCACAAGTCGTACTCACAGGACTGCTCTCAATAAGTTTCTTCTCTCTACCTGTACACATACTTGGGATTCTCCACCCTAAGTGCAACACCTTGGTCTTGCAAGGTGAAGGTAGTTGGTCTTGTTGAATCACATTACGTTCACATGGGCCCACTTTTCAATCTTGTCCAGGTCCCTTTGGATGTCATTCCTTCTATTGTATCAACTGCACCACTCAGCTTAGTGTCATCAGCAAACTTACTGAGGGTGCACTCGGTCCTACTCACTAGATCATTAATGGAGATGTTAAAGAACACAGGTCCCTAGATGGACCCCCGGAGAACACCATTCATCACCATCCCACATCTGGACATAGAGCCATTGAACACAGTCCTTTTGCTGTGATCATTTAATCAATTCATTGATTAATCCATTGAATACTCTATCTTTCAAATGCATATCTTTCCAGTTAAGAATGTGATGTGGGATTGTAGCAAAGGCCTTGCAGAAGACCAGGTAGATAGCACCGTTTACTCCTCCTTTGTCTACACTCCATCATAGATAAGATTGATTAGGTACAATCAAACCTTGGTGAAGCCATTCTGCTTTGGATAACCTCCTCACTTCACATGTGCCTTAACATCTCTTCTAGGAGGATCTGCTCCATTATCTTCCCAGGCACAGAAGTGAGGCCTGCTAGCCTGTAGTTCTGTGAGGCTTTTTCCCTTTATATAAATGGGAGTGATGTTTACATTCTTGCAGTCACAGAGTACTTCACCTGACAGCCATGACTTTTCAAATATGACAGAGAATGACTTGTCTGCTACATCATCCAGTTCCTTCAGGATTCAAAGATGCTTTTACATGTTCTGTCTAAGGAGAGCACGTGTCACTTGTATCCCACAGTAGAGCTGGTGACCCTGCATTCTTATTTACTATACAAACATGTATGCTGAATGGATGGGATAGGCGCCTCATTAGATGTGCAGATTTCAGTAAATTAACACTAAGTTTCTTGGCTTTATTTCTGTTTGGTTTTGGCAAATAATCATTCTGAAAAATGTTCAAAATTACATAAATATTGAAAGGACAATGTAAAGATAGCAAAAGAGCCCAGATTTTATAAGGCTTTGTTTTTGACCTATTCCATCAATTTCTTTGTAGTATTTTTAGATTTCCATACAAACAAGCAAATGGTCTGTAAACAACCACTTAAAGCTCCAAGGCTTCATATGACTGAAAGTGCTTTGTAAATAAAAATCATATTAATACCATCTTATTGATTAAGGTCATGGTCAGGAAAGTTCATTTCCAGTATCAAAGTATAACTGCTTTCTATTTGACAAAGGACAGACTCTTCAAGGTAGTTATTGCTATAGTTTTTATTCACCAGAGCTTTCTTCATGCTTCTGTGGAAGCCAATGACAGGACACATATTAAACTACAGCTCTGTGATGGAGAAAAGTTAAAGTGCTTCACCATGAGCTCCTATGCTTCTCTTTCCCAGTCCTATTCTAGTCACCTCAGCAGAGATCAGCCATAATAAATCAGCTTTGTGCTCCTTTCAGCAATGGTGAACAATAAATCAAAATAATTCTCTTACCGTTCAGAGAGATTTCAATTCTTAGGAGATTTTTAATCACAGCAGAGAGGCAAGAGTGTTAATGAGGTCTATAAATTACCTTAAAAGAGGGTAATTATGTCCAGAGTTGTAATAAAGGCTGAGACAGCTAATATCATTAAAGCAATTAAACACTTTTTTAGATTGTGAAGATAAATTTGAACTAAAATATTACTGTAAACAAGGGGGACATTTATTATGAAACAATTAATTAAATAGTGGACTCAGCTAATACTGCACTGGCTTTAACAGGTTCTGTGAACTCCACTCTGATTTTGTATAGTAATGAGGCTAAATATCAGAAGTAGATTGTTATTACATTATCATCACATCAATGAACAGCATCTTTACTTGCACTCTTAATTAGGTTCTGTTCAACGCAATTGTTATAATTTCTTCTTAACTAGCTTCTGCTCATCTTTTTTCTTGTCTCCAATTGTCTGTCCTTACCTTACAGCTTTCTTTTCTTTAGTCTCAGTTTCTAAGATACATAGAATCTCATCACAGGGAAAAAATAATAATTAAAAAACAAAGAAACAAAGAACAAAAACCTGAGCTTTTCTGAATGCTAAGTTACTATCAGATTTCCATGGATACAATGATCACAAAATAACTGGAACTAGGAGAATTTTTCATGAGAAGAGGTCATAAAATGTGAATAGTAGAGGAATTAGTAAAGATTGACTTTCTTCTATGTAATCTATAATAAATTATAAGCAGAAATAAAAGCTTCGTTGTTGAGTGCCAAAATATCTCTGTCTTTGTGTACAATATCCAAATAAAACTTTTTTTTGTCTTTAATTTTTTTTTTAGTAGCATAGAAGATACTTCTCCTTTCAGTACAGTGGCAAAATTTGTCGGGGAAAGGGAGACAGTTCTACATTGATTTTGCTTATACAGTTAAAATCAGCACAATTTTAACAGGGAAAATGGAATTTGACCTTCATCAGCCAAAAAATAGCATAAAATCAAATTTTCTGAATAGCTATTCTAGTACCTATTGTCTAATTATAAAGTACTTGATTTGAGAAAGTAGATGCTTAGGAAATGCAAGAGCCTAATAGCGTAGGAGAATGCCCTAGCCAGCCATATGTGGGTTAGTTAGGAGAAGTTGTTAAAGAAAAAAGTGCAATAGTGTCACAACTTTTTGTGGGAGGATTAAATATTTACAGGGTCAGAGGAATCAAGCAAACAAGAGCACAGTTGACTAGCCTATGAACTGATACACTCAATAATGACTTAATAATTCTTGCGATGTCTGTCTCTAGGAGAAATAAAAGGACAAACTTTTCCCTTCCCAAGGCAGAGCTCAGACTCAGAGCACTGCATACCTGTGCTCTTCTGGTTTCAATGAATGTTTAGCTATTCTTTGAAAAGGAGGACAACTAATTGAGCTGTTTTACAAGAGTCCTTTCAGCTGGGCAGAAGATTCTTTCTGTGGGTAAAGGAAAAAGGCAAGTAATACCGTACGTCAATGTCGTTTTTTTCCATATTCCTTAATTTTACATATACATGCATTTTAAAATGTTTCAGTAATTTAATTTCAAAGAATGTTACTGACCATGATCACTGAGAGGAGCCTAAATCTGAAAAATAAGTTCTAACATAATACGTAGGCATATTTTAATTACTTTGTTTTGTTGTTGGTGGTTTTTTGTTTGTTTGTTTGTTTTTTTTTTATCACACCAGGACTGTGTGCTGTGATTTCCGTTTTGGGGTTCCAAACTTTCCCTTTGCACTAATTAGAGACCACTGAACCATTCCTCTAGGCCTGATCCTACGGAAATGACCAAGCATTCAAGCCTACAACACAGAAGACACAAAAACTGTGTAAACATCTAGATAATAGTGTAATATGTGTTAAGTACTGGATATCTACCATTGTGTTTTGTTATTTGCCAAGGTTATATACAAACTATGTAAACATACTGGAGTATATAAATATATCTCCAGTCTTTTTTTATATGCCCAATAATCTTAGTCTTAATTTCCTATCCTTTGTTTCAAAAAACTGCATTTTACTTGTACTGTAAAAATATATAAAATCTCTTTTGAGATTATATCTGCATTTCAGTCCGTTCCAGTGTTCAATAGCTCTTCTACACTCTATAAAAATAAGATTATATAAAAAAGATGTTGTAAGTGTATTCAAGTCTATTTATCCATGAATATATGTATCTATCAACACAACTTTAATATTTTTTTAAAAATGATTACTAGAGGATGTAATCAAAGGAGAAGTGACAGGTGTATCTCAAAGAGATGATCTTAATAACCATATAATTGGTAGTCAAAACACAGGATGAATATAAAAGTCTACATGTATCTCAACTAATGTTAGACATCTATGCAAAGTGATAAAGAAATCTAGGATCCTTCTACACACTATAAAAAGAAAGGTTCCTAAAAGCACAGAAATTCATAAAAGGGCAAACTACTTTTTCTGTTTATCACCTACACAACTGAATAATGCAAATGGACTCCAAATTTAGAACTTTGTAATGAAATCAAATAAAATCTAGTTTTATCTCTGAAGTATCTTCTTAACAGCAAAGAAAAATGAGAGGAAATTTATGAGGAAATATACTTAAATTTGTATTAGAATTGTGCATATTTTAATATTAAAATTTAATATTGAAATACTTTAAATTTACAGCATTTCAGCAAACAAACAATGACTGTTAAGACTTATTTTCCTAAATATATGTCCCTTTTTCTGTCTAGCAGAGGAGTACCACACTTCTGATATAATCGGATAACAAGGTAGACTGACAAGTGCTACATTTTTTGTCTATGCAGAGGTATCCTCATGATTTTGAGACTGATGCTGTTTTCAGTTCCATGTGTATAAGTCTGACCCAAACATCCCAATTATATATATTTATATT
>VXAB01026660.1:0-28316 GCA_013399175.1 Odontophorus gujanensis | reverse complement strand
CAAAAAAGTTCAAAAACAAAAAAAAAAAAAAAAAAAAAAAAAAACAAAACAAAAAAAAAAACAACACAGAAAGACTGGATCATTTCCAAATTGTTGTCTGGTTGTTTTGTTTCGTTTTATTTTATTTTCTTCAAACATCTATTATGCTTATATAATAAATATAAAGAGGACCATTTTTCTTTTTTTTTCCAATTCTCTGGTCTCTTCTTTCTTCACCTAATACAGAAGTTAAAAATACTTAAAATGTGTGATGTTGCTCATGTAATCACTCGGAGAGTCTCATACAAAGAAGGTGGAAGAAACTTAAAAATGTCTCCTCCAAAAACTTTTTCGTATCAGAAAATTTTTCAGTCAGTATTATTAAGCTTTGGCAATGTTGTCCTTTCATATGTAGTTATCAGATGATTGACCCAATGTACCTTGATTTCGCTTTCTGCATTTATTTTGGTTGTCTTCTAGGGTCTGACTTAGCTATTCATAAACATCCTTTTGCACTTCTAACACAGAAAAATATATGCCATGTGTGCAAATAAATAAGTAGTCTTAGTTTCTGCTGGGATGGAATTGTTTTCTTCAGAGTGTCTGGTATGATGCTACGGTTTGGTTATAGGAGAAAATACACATTGTTGACACACCGATGTTTCCAGTTGCTGCTAAGTAGTCTTATAGAGAGCCAAGGCCATTTGCAGCAGAGGGCCCAAGTTGCTACGATGGAACAGAACTAGGACAGCTGACTTCATACTATACCATATGACACCATGTGGAAGGAGTTTTGAAAGGGTGGGAGTTAGTCTCACTCTTTTCCACTGCTCAAGGGCTAGCTGGGCATCGGTCTGTGGGTGGTGAACAATTGCTTGTGCATCACTTGTTATATGCATTCACATATATATATACATACGTAGAAAAGGATAATAGTTATGACCATAACAGTAATAGTAACATCATAAATAGTCATGTTCATAAGATATATATTTGTTCATATATATGGTCGTAACTATTACCCTTTTCCTTTTCTCTATTTTAGTAAGTAGTTTTATTTCAACCCACAAGATCCACCATGTGTTTTTTTTTTTTCAATTCTCTCCATCTGAGCTACATTCCAGGTTAAACCACAACATAGATAGATAGATAGATAGATAGATAGATAGATAGATAGATAGATAGATAGATAGATAGATAGATAGATAGATGGGAAGGGCTCATAAACTGTAACAGAGAGAAAATGTGTTTAATGTAATTTCTATTTCTCTGAATAGTTGCAGTGTTCCTGTCGGGAAACTGCTGAATCACAGCCTGAGTCACTGATTGATCACCTGAAGTGAGCATTGAGCCAGCCGTGGGGCACAGGTGAAGGTCATGATACCTGTGTGATTGGAGGGAGGTGGAGCCTGGCTCCACCTCCCCCCAAGCCCCATTTAAGAGCTGGCTTCCACCAGGGAAGGATCTCTTCGTGGAGATCCCTCCCGTGTGGAGTCCGGTGAGCCTCAGTCATCTAAGGTGAGCCTTTTGTCTCTCTGTATCATCTCTTTGTATCATTTCCCTTGTACCATCTGTGTGAGATCTATTCAAATATACCATCTCTCTCACTATCTCGTTGAGAGAACCTTTTTTGTGAGATCTTTAGTCCTACATTCCTTCAAGAACAGCATGGAAATTATCCAGCTGAGGAATAATTCTGTTTCTAAAACTATGTTGGGGAATATTTATATAGATTGATAGATCAATAAAATAGAAAAAGATTATTGAAACTGTTGAGTGATGTATGATAAAATATTCATACTTTAATTAGGTATAATTAGCATTTAAAAAATAGGCATCGTTTAGATGTTAATTAATTCTTGTTTCCCTTATCTTACAAGAGCATATGTGACATGTCTAACAGCAAAAGATGTCATTCGAAAATGTCCTCTGAAAGAGAAACATAAAAAAATACACATATGCTCTAATATTCTTAGATTCTCAATATTCAGTTCAAAATAACAAACATAGGCCAATATATTCAAGCATAGCCCCCTTTCTTGCATGCAAAAAAAAAAAAAAAGACCTGAGTTGATGAGAATCCTAAGCTACGTGAATACATTTGGATCTTACTCTGATTCTGATAGCCCTCAATATAGATGACCAGTTAATGGAAATAGTATTTCCAGAGTTTGATAGAAAATAGGTAATGTACTTGTTTCATTTACTCCAAACTGTCAAGGCTGTTTAAACTGTTTAAGAAGTAAAGGTGAGAATTCATTACGCTTCATTAAATTTTAATCATCTTAATTAAAGGTTATGAAAGACTTTGACTACTCAGTGATCACATCTTTAGTTCAGACAAGTCTTTTAGGAGGTCTTAAACTTTGTTTGATGTCAGTAAATTAACTATTGTTCTTAAGGCTGAATACATGTTTAAATACTTCGTATCTATAAGAAAAAACAATTCTTTCACTCTTTCACTGATATCTTCCATTTAGTTTTTTCAAACAGAAGTATGAATAAGGCGTTAAGGGGAAAGCATATAAATAATATTTAAAGATCTTTAAAAATACTATAATTCAAAATATTGAATGTGAATGTAAGTTGTAAGAAGGAGCAAGATCACTCAGAGTAACATAAAATACAGTAGTAATGATTGTATCATTGATCAATAAAAATAATTAAATTTTGAGGATGGCATGGATATGAGCAATTGTACTGTGATGTATTTTATATTCAGTGAAAATTTAAAACATGAAATATGGACAAATGAAATATGTATTTTTTTAACCTTGACGTCTGAGAAAAGATCATTCGACTTGATTACTATTTCTCTGCGCTCTAGACTACAAGTTCGACATTTTGTAGTTTTATAGAATCATAGAATGGCTTGGGCTGGAAGGGACCTTAAAGGTCATCAAGCTCCAACCCTCTGCCATAGGCAGGGCTTCCACCCACTTGATCAGGTTGCCCAGGGTTCCATCCAACCTGACCTTGAATGCCTGACCTACAGTGGGGCATCCATGGTTTCTCTTCTGTTCCAGTGTTTCACCACTCTGAATAAAAAATGTCCTCCTACTATCTAATCTAACCTTTTCACTTTCTATTCACTAGAGTAGAAATAATAAAATAGACTATGAACAAGTTACTTTCCATCCTGTTTATAAACCCCCTTTAAGTACTGGAAAGCCACAATGAAATCTTCCCAGAGTCTTCTCCACTCCAAGCTGAATAAGCCCAATTCCCTCAATCTTTTTTCATAAGAGAGGTGCTCTGACCACTCCTGTGGCCTCTTGTGGACCCACTTCAATGGCTCTATATCTTTCTTGAGGTAGGGTCCCCAGACTGTACACAGTGTTCCAGATGGGGTCTTCACAAGGGTAGAGTAAAGTGGGACAATTGCCTCCCTCTTCCTGCTGGCCACTCCTCTTTTGTGCAGTCTAGTAAAGAATTGGCCTTCTGGGCCATTGATAAATGTTTTGAGGCACACTGGTCCCGAGACAGACCTCTGGAGGACACCATTCATCACCAGCCTCCTCCCAGACATATAGGTGTCAATCACAACCCTCCAGCTGCTACCATCCAGTCAAGTCAGTGTGTACATCACCTAACATCTGTGACTTTTCTAGTACGATGGAGAACAGCTTGGCAATCATCTCAGTCAGTTCCATCAGGATCTTGTGGTGCATGTCATCCAGTCCCATAAACTTGTATACATTCAGTTCCGTGAGGCAAGCTCTTGCTTGTTTTTTTCTTACACTGGGAGGGATTTTGGTCTTACAGTCCCTGTCTAGAGGTTTGGAGTCATAATAGATATGGGAAGCATGACTGCCAATAAAGACTGGGGCAAAGAACTTCTGGAGAACCTTCATGTCTGTTGTTGCCATTTCTTCCTTCTCATTTATCACAGTGAGTATGCTGCCCTTGGCCTTCCTTTTCTGGCCAAAGTACTTGCAGAATCTGTTCTTGTTATTTTTCATGTCCATAGCCAAGTTCTATTCCATAAGCACCCTGTCTTTCCTGATCCCAACTCTGCACATCATGACAGCATTCCTGTACTCTTCGAAGACAACACATCCCTCTTTCCACTGCCTGTACATTTCTTTTTGTCCCTCAGCATGATCAGCAGGTGCTTGTTCAACCATATCTGTTTCCTGTTTTCTTTGCTGGGAGAAGAAGAGCTTTTGTGCTCTCAGAAAAGTGACCTGAAAGAGCTGCGAGATTTGTTCTGTTTTGCTGTCCCTAAGAACAGTTTCCCAAGAGATGCCATCCAGTAATTCCTTAAACAGCTGCGAGTTTGTCTTTTGAAGATCAGGGTCCTGCCTCTGATCTTTTCCAGGCCCATATTTCTTGAGACCACAAACTTAAACAGAGGATGGTTGCTAAAGCACAGACAACCTCCAAATTTAACTTCGTCAATGATCTCTACTGCTATGATGAGCACAAGTAACACTCTCCTCCTCTCTCCTCCACTCTCCTTCCCTTCCCTCTCCCCTCCATCTTTTCTTCTGTCATAAATGAAACATTCAGTTTCCCTTTATTTGTTATCCCTGTATTTTTTATTACAAGAATTTAAATACAAGGTTAAAAACAAAAGCAAAGTAAAACAAAACAAGCAAACAGAAAAACCCACCAAGCTGGGAGGTTGAACACTGGAGGACACTGTCTGCTTTAAAAACAACAAAAACAAAAACCAATTAAGAGTAGAAAAGGAGGATGTGAATTAAATGAAAACACACTTTATTTAAAATTATTTCTGGTTGCTGTGTACAGCTGTCAGGTCCTCCCAGTCTGTCTTTTTGCATCTAATCTACAGGAATCTGAAGTTGTACCTTTATTGCTTCCAAATCTTGCAGCTTTTTCTTTCACTTGAGTCAATTTATTGTTCTCATCTTTCACCAAAAGCAAATATCAATTGTTGCCCATTTAGATATTCTTCATATATCTCTTTCTTGCTACTCTCTACGTATTTATTTATGAAAAAATGTATTATCATGACTTAAAAACATTAACTTATAATATGGTATTTCATGTATCACCATTTGATCCTAAGTGATATTGAACAGTAAAGAAAAAATAAGGAGGAACTGTTGCCTCTCCATCTTTTGCATTATGAAGCATAGACAAAGACCTAAATCAATTATTTGTAAACAGAAAATATTTATGCCTTCCAGGGAAGAATTTTGATACTATAATAAGTAATAGAACAACTACAATGGATTAACATAGAAATTAATAAACTTCCTAATTCAGTATCTCATTTTGCTGTGGAACAATCTGGCACAGCAGTTTTGATGATCAAAGCCATATGGACTAAGGTCTCAGTTTCTAAATGTGTGATTTAGGAGCTCTTCAATCCACCTGACTGACACAGTGTGAAATGGTTGCTTCCTAAATATCATGCTCAGTAGAGGACTCTAGTTTGGCATCCTGCTATTGCTGCAGATAAATCATTCTCTGTGTGAGAAGATCTCAGCTCTTCCCTGTGAGAAGGCTAAACCTATGTTTAGAGTGCACATTAGGCTCTTCATATCAACTTACGTCACTATTGCACTAAAGGCTGAAAAAATATAATAATTCAGACCGATCCATGTAACTAAAGATTTTCGTTCTGGATTCCCATATCACTGAAAGTGTTCAGGGCCTGGCCAGTTAGATCTTTGAACAACCTGACTTGGTGAAAGTTGTCCCTGCCCATTGCAGGGCTTTCAAAACTAGATGATCTTTATAGTTCCTTCAATCCAAGCCATTCCATGACACAGTTACTCCACAGAAGACTACACAGAAACTTCCAATCAGAAATTTGACAATTGGTTGAAATTTTACTATTGTTGTCTGAGATTTTATTCTACTTTTTTAAACTCTGGGTGTGGATGTTCTGACAGAAAGAAGATACATCACATACAGAACAAACATTGCACAAATAATATCTACACAAACATAAAGCTTTTGACAAGAATCCTACAGATTATGCAAGGCTGATATTTCTAAAGCCAGGTGAATATTATTTTAGTTTAAACTTCAGTGGCAGTAAAAATCCAGATTTAGTACAGAGAGTCCTGAAGACATGAAATAATTCCTTTATATTTTCCAGTAAAAGTAACACATACAATGCCAAATACATAGTCCACAGTCTGGCTAGGGATCAATGTTTATCATTTAGTTCAAGAGCAATTCATTTTAGAATAAACAAATGAAATACCTGCACAAAGTAGCCATTTCACCCCCTTAAAGAAGTAAGTACAGTATTTGAGAAAAAAATGTCTTAGATTTTAGACAGGCCGAAGATACTTAGTTCATATTACCTGATTTTACAGCAATTTTGCATCATATATGAGTGCAGGCTTGTTTTGTATGTTCATAGTTTATTTGTGAAAGACATTTTGCAGATAATAGTAGGGAAAAAAACACTCTATCATAGAAAATGAGCCTGTGAAATCATGCTATTATACAGAAACAGTGCAAAGGAGAGGACCCCAAGTCCTGTCATTTCCTCTTTAATTGATTTATTCATTTAAATGTAAGACTTAGAAAAACTTAGCAGAAAGTGATGAAATGAAATGCATTAAATGACTTTCAACTCTATAAAATAAACAGCCCCTGAAGGACAACACAGGCTAATGCAGCAAGACAGCTGAATTCACAAGACATCTTGACACATAAAATCAGATGCAGTCTCTTAATATCTATTACAGATTTGAGTAAGTTCCATGTGGTTGACAAAGCCACAGGTGTGTTTCACCATTAGCAACAATTGTAGAGTATCCCACAGATCACCAGTGACTTAAACCAGCCTTTCTCTTAAGTACAGCTGTAGCAAATCTCACTGAGGCCTACTTCTAGAGTTCACATCCTCTGCTTATGGGTATGAAATAGCTTTGAGGATGGGAGCAAATGAGCAGTGATCCAGGTACCATTACATGGATTGATAACTAGGGAGAGTTTCAAAATCATCTGTCAAGAAATTTTCTAAACTAAATTAAAATTAGTCCAGTTCCACATAGCTCTGCAACATTAGGCTCCCTGGAAGATCCGATCTCATATCTTCTCTGCAATCATCTGCAAACATGATTTGACAGAAATTCTTACCCAATTTGGTTTAGATTGGCTTTATTATGTTTTTTTAGTATTTATTTTCCTTTATTTTATCTACATAATGGATTTATTGGAAGGACTATTTGTAGACACAGTAAAGGTTAGGTATTTTTCAGATGACAACCACAGATGTTAACTCTGAATTTACAGAGATAAAACACTTGGATTATTATGCTCCTTCTTTCAGGAAATAAATACATATCATATGACATTCAGATCTAGAGAACTGCTCAGATGTCCCAAAGAGACAGAATTATTTGGAAAGTCATTTAGGTGGAGTCCATGAAGTCCTTCTCCCTCATTATGAAAAGATGCATCATATGTACCAGGGACTCAGTTTAAAGTGGAATATATAGAGTTATGCTGGTCATTACAGAATATTTAAGACATACTAAAAATAATAGTGCCAATGGTTTACGGACCGGTTCAGCCCAGTTCTATAACTAATGTGGTGGGGAGACCCATGGACATACATCTTGGGAAAGGGGAAGGGGTAAAGGGAAAGGGCAGGGAGATGGGCCTAAAAGCAAAACAGTGGCAGCAATATGAGTAGGAAAGCAAGTTTACTAAATAAGATATCAGAATGCAAAATAACACAATATAATACGATATAAACAGAATTGAAGCTAATGAATCAAAATGAGAGAATGTCTGGAATTGAAGGCCTCACTCTAAAGCTGAAGGCAAGATGCAAGGTAGGATGCACTGCTGAGATAAAAAGTAAGACAGTCTCATTACTTGCGTGCAGTTTTATCGTTCCTTCTGAATGGAAAATGGGAACACAAAGTCCTCCGGGGTACGCAGTTCTTCTCTTCTAAGAACCAAGTACCCAGAAATTGGGCAGACCATGGAACTGGAGCATTAACGCTTTAACATCCAGTGCCTTACATGATGCTATATGTGGAATACTGATAACAAAAATCATAAAACCATGACAGTTAAATATTTGGATAAGAACTTATTTAAGTATTTAGTGAATTTAACAAACATGAGGGTGTTTTTCCTAGGAATGAGTTTGGGGAATTGTGTTATTAACAGAAAGTCCCTTAAAAGAAAGATTACATTTTTAACACCAGTTTCAGCCTACTGTTGAATAAATTGCTACAAGTTCCAAATGACACATTCCATGAAACAGTTTAAAGAGTTTTAGGAGCTCAAATTTCAATTCTCTGTGCACATCAAACTATGTGAAGGACCAACTAATTAAAGTAAAGAGATTCCAAATGATAATCTATCAAAATCTTCAGTAAAGTAACTCTCATTGCAGCTGTGATATCTCAGGAACTGAAATAGATACTACAAGAAAGTAGGAAAAAATAATTCCTCACTTCAGATACTTTTTGTTGTGTTCAACCTGGAAGCTTATATGTACAGACCTATTTTCAGCCTTTCTGCAATTTGTGAGTTTCTTAAAAAAAAGTAATGCATGCACGCTCAGTTTAGTTCAGACTTTTGTGCAGACAACTGTATATCCTATTTCTCTTCAACTCTGCAAGTCATTTAAATGTAGTGGTAACTCCCTGGAGTCCATGGATATCAGGCTGAAAGCCACTGATCCATAGGATAGAAAGCAATGATCACTGAGGTTTTCAGACATGCTTCCTGTCACCTCTTCTACTCAAGTGGTTTGACACTGTGTGATTCCCACATCTCCCTCTGGCTGTGCACTATGCACTGCATAACTGTGCTTAATTATGAGCTTGATGATTTTGTTCTAGAAAATCTGGCTAGGTTCTAAATTGAGTGGTGTTTTTCTCTGAATCTAAGTGGTAAATGCTATTCAAATATACAAAGAAATGGTATAGCTGGCAAATCACTGCTACAGGTTATGAAAAGGAAGGAATTCGGAAGGAATTCGGAAGGAATTCGGAAGGAAGGNAAGGAAGGAAGGAAGGAAGGAAGGAAGGAAGGAAGGAAGGAATTATAATACCATGATGTATTATAATGTTACCAACTGTACATATCACCTTAAAAATAATATCCAATCTTTTCTATTAAGAAATAAATAGTGAAGTGAAAATGAATGTAAATGAAACAAATGTACTCCAAGATAGCAAGTTCTGGTTTCTACTACATTAAATCTGATTTGCCAATGGCTCTGGAGTTCATTTGAACGGTCTAGTCTAGTAAAAGCTGCAATGGCTGCAGCCAAATGAACAGATATCTCCATTGGTAAATAACTCAGCCCTTCCCTCTTCTGTATTTTCTTCCTCTCCTGGACCCTTAACTGACAGCCCTTAAAGCTGATACCATTAACTCCCTTTGCAATGTACATCTGACTTCCAACATTTTCCTTCATTCTTCCTTTAATATGTCATTATCAATGCTGCATACAGATTTTCTTTTACATAATTACTGAGGTAAACTAAAAAGAAAGCTGTTGTAACAATGAAGGATATTTTTAACCTAAATTATTCATCAGTTTGTATTTATTCTGGTTCTGAGAGATTCTAATGACATCGAAATATAAAAATGTATCAGTTTAGGAGAAATGGTTTGTTTTGAAGCATGGTAAGAGTTTTATCTTATTTGTTTTTGGCTATTTCCCCCCCTTTTTAAAAAACAAAAAACAACAACAACAACAAATGCAAAAAAGAAACAAGACGACAAAAGATTTCTCTTTAGTTGAAATGGGATAGAAATGGCACAAATAGGATGAAAATGTCTGCTGTGTAACAAAGAAGGAATGAAAGTCAATGGAGAGCTTTACTCTGCTTACATAATAGTTTCAAAAGGTGAATCAGTAAGCCGGCAATCAGCCGCACCTGCACAAATGAGTTTGCTGTTCCATGGGTGAAGGAGAAGGTCAAGATTATTTATATATTTATTTAATTCCTTTGAAGATCAAAGCAAGCAAATAAGAACCTCTCATCCCAGTAAGTATCACCAGGGCTCATAATTTAAGGAAAAGGGCTAAAATTGAGCAGTATGACTTCTGTGTTTCTCTCTATATGTGAACAATATGTTCACGTACTCCCTTCCTCCACTGGGCACTCTGTTAAACACAGCAAACAAACACTACTGAAGGTAAACTAGACTAACAGCAAGGTGAAAAAACTGTTTACAATCTGAGTCATATGGGTTACAATGAACAAAATTTTGTTTGGTTCTGCTTTACAATCATTACCAAGATGAATAGCTATGCTGGAGACAAGAGTCCACATATTCAGACTGTAATACTGAACAGCCAGGACATGAAAGGATGGGTAGATATAGTGATGGGCAGAAAAGTGTTTCTTCTCTTACTGTCAATAAACACAATAAAAACCATCCTTCATTACCAGAACTAAGGCAAACTACATGTGGTACAATATTCACTGCTGCAATCACATGGACCAGTTCTATGACTTAGAATGTGACACAGGTAGATGCACAGTCACATTTCTTCAGGATTGTATATGGAATTTTATTGAAGTATAGAACACAATTATACCTTTAAAGGAAAGCCCTCCTCTGTTCTTTCAAAAAATGTATTTCACTCTCTCTGGCTTCAACCAATACACCTTTTTCTCTCTCTGAATCCAAAGGAAAGCAGATTTAAAATCCACTGAAAGAATCTCTAGGTTTTTTATTGGCTTCTAAGGTACCTTAATGGGAATACCTTCAAATCTGCAGTCGGATTCTTTGGACAAAGAATGTCTCCTACTTTTATTTTAGAGGAATTTTATCCTTTCAGGGATGCTCTCTACATTTCTACTGTCAGAAGTTGTCGCAGATGCTGAAGAGGAGCTAGTTTGCACAGTCTGCAATGGCAACCATCATCAGCAGTAACATATACAATGCATTCATTTATTTATTTATTTGGCACATAAGCAACATTTCCCTAGGAACTTTCTGACAGCTGACGCTGAATGTTGTTAGTTTGCCATGTATGTAGTCATAGAGCAAAAAGTCAAAGCATTAGTCAGAGTAATCTGTATGATAAACTTGATTTTTCTGCACACACTGAAGTGATTAATAGGGAGTCAGAGGACTAACATTTTTCCTTGTGGGACTTTCTCCAAAAGCAAATTCTGATAAGATTCCAGATTCCAGATAAATCCATATTATCATACTGTGATAAAAACAAATAATAGCACATTATGGATCCTGCCTCCCTTCTATAGAAGCAATTTTTTATCTTTCCCTTTTAATGAGTATATGTGATTTTAATCACTGGAGACGTGTGTTATATCTAAACTTGACTTCAGGTTCTGGGAGAATGCACTCTGAGTGATTCCTAGGAATATTCAAATTCAACTCAAATCATTGTCTATAATGGCCCTCCCTTGTAACACACCTTTCCACATTATTGCGATTTGTTTTTTTCATTTTCTTCAGAGCTATATTCTACTTTTTTTTCTGCACATAATATAAACCAAACAACCCCTCTCTCTGTGGTTAATGTATTTTCCTTCGAGTTCTCAGAATGGGTGGCAGAAGTATATGCACCTACATGATCTTCATGGGAGTCTGTCAGCCTCAGAACTTGTCTTAACACAAATACTGGAAAGGCATCTGAGCACCACTGGCATTTTTCAACTATTGTGGAAAATTATGGCAGAAGAGGCAAAATTCTCAGGACCTCAGAAGGTCTTCAAACAGAAGAGAGAACCCCCAGACTGCAAACAAAGTTCCCATGAGGTAGATAAAGTACTAGAAAGATACTTGGATAACAGAAAGAAAGGAAAATAGAATGCAAAACAAAATGCTGCAGAATAATAGATAAAATGATTAAAAAAAAAATAGAAGCAAAAACTATAGTTAGTTCAAGGCATTTTCTCCTAAATTTGCTTGCTTTCTGAATTCCTTTCAATGTCAGGGGTAAGTCCTAAAAATGCTCATTAAGCCAGGTACTTTATTAGTATTTTTAAGTCATCCTATCTTTCAAATTTATTCATTACACAGCTTAGAACATTCTAGGGATTTGTGTTGTGAATTTGTAGCATTTTTAGTTGTAACTCTAATGGACGTCCATGAATCTGGTTGGTTTTTTCCATCACAATTCCATTTTATTGCATATTTTTCCATTACACTTACCAGCTTAGCTGTAACAAAAATATTTCTAAACAAATTTCTTTTTCAGACAAAAAACAGAGGCAGAACAAAGAAAAAGAAAAACTAACACGGAGTAGAAAGGTTCAAAATGTAAGCAAAGAAGGCTATAGAATATTCTATTGTACTAATTCAGTGTTTTTACAGATCTGTACATCAAGTTCCTTAAGAACATCTTGATAGTCTTCCCAGATATTGAATATTTCCTTCATATGTACGAATCTGACATTTTTTTCCCATGTGCATTGGCTTGTACTTCAGTTGTAGCTCCATTATTTAGTGTAGGGTATCTCTCTGTGGATATCTGTAGCTGAAACTAAAGATGAAGCTAAACAGAGGGACATGAATCAAGCAGGAAAGTAAATGGGAAAAGATATCCAGAAATGTGACAAAATCGAGATGCAGAGAAATAATTTGAATGTGAGTATACAAATGATGTTACCACAAAGCATACAACAGACCATGTTACATTTATTGTCATTGTTTGTTACAATTTCCGGAGTAAATCAGATGTTCCATTTATAGAAATATAACATACATGTGAACCAAAAATCAAAAAAACAAACAAACAAAAAAATAAAACAGTAATTACCAAGCATATCTACTTTCTTGTTCACATATTTAAGAATACATAACAATTGATCATGTCAACAATATGCTTTCTTTACTCTTGCTGAGCACCTCTGACTGACTGTATGTATTTCTGGAAGTGACTGATGCTTTCTTTTCCATACTCATTGATGCTGCCTGAAAATATCATTCTACTTGCCTTTCCTGAGTCTGCATCAAATGCTAGTATGGGGGGCTCCAAGGCATAAATAGAATCATGTGTCCCATCTGACCAAACACAATCTGAACTCTAGAAATACTATCTGCTTCTCTTGGAAGTATAATGATTGCATACAAAATACAGTGTTTTTAGTGAATGAATTTTTCCTCAGTTTTGGAGGTCCCACTGCTCCTGGAATTTCCACTTCGCTACATTTTTTCACTGAAAAAAATAATATCAATCTGTAAACAGGTATTTTCCCTCCAGAGTTTTCTAATATGCTGTTGACAGGAATGAATAGCAGAAAAAGAAATAATACAGTTCCAGTAATTATTTATATGATGTTTTAAAATTATTTAAATATTTCCTATGCACTACAATAACTCCAGGATATGTAAACAATTTTTTTCTGGAGGCTTCAGCCACCAAAGAATGAACAGTCTGAGGGGATACACCTATTTAATCATTTATCAAGACTTAGCAGCTCCACAGCACTGTTTAGAAAACACAGAAAGGAATCCCACAAATTTTTAAGAAGCTAGAATATGAAGACAAAATGGAAATGGTTTCCAGAGGTTTAATTTGCTTAAAAATGTTTATTTGGAATCTTTTCACAGAAGATTTTTGATACCTTTTTATTTCCAAGGTTTCCAAAAAGTCCAAAATATTTTCAAAATTTCCAAATATTTTCTTGAGTAAACTATTCGCAATGATAAACATTGATAATAGAATATTCATTTTATATACTCATTTTATTTAATACAAAAGCAAAGAAACTAGACCCTTGAAGATGTGACATTTCCATACTACTTAATCTTTCTGGTTGCAGTATATGTAAATGTACCCTGCCTTTATTAATAATCTATTAATCCTTGACAAAATGCCTATATCACACACACTCACATTCTAGGCAAGCTCCTGAGATATACCTCATTAACTGAATTACTTATTTGGTCTGAATTCTGTCATGCCATTTTGTTGACCATCAGGGAGCCTCATGCTGAGCTGTGAGTGGTCATTGTTAATACCATCCTCTTCACATAATGTCTATCTGAATACTCCTCTAATGTATGGAAAGTATACAAATGTCAAATAGATTGTGATTGACTGCTAAGTAAATGTTGGTATCTTCTCTAAGTTATCGTTGACATTCATTTAAACTAACCTTTGATTTGCCTTTGAAACATGAAAAAAATCTGTATTGAATTAAATTTTTTTCCCCCATGGAGAAAGAGAACAAAAAATATTTTCTTCTATCTCGAATATTCTCCTGATAACTTCAGAAATAATTTATTACTGCTTAGAGGTAGCATTACGACAGCCCTGAGACCAAAATTTTCAGCTAGTTACAGATTTGAAACAGCATGGTCAATGACAGCACAAGCTTTTCCTCACAGAGAACAGCTTTTCTGGGTGGAGACACATTCCACGTTCCCTAAGGCTCATTTTTGTGACGAACCAAGAACTTGAGGTGCATTAAAGGTACAGCAAGTTTATAAACTGTCCTAGAGGACAGTTGGATCAAGACACAATCAAAAGCTCTCTTTTTCCTTTTTTTTTTTTTTTTAAGCCTGCCTCTAATCTGTTTAAGCTTTAACTGTTTAATGAAATATAATTTTTGATACATTAACATCTGGTTCTGGTAATATCTTAAAAACCTGTAAAAAATAATTTTTTAAAGTACTTAATTTGGGTGTTCCAAGGTGGCAGAAACTACTATTTGAAAACAGAACTGACAGAGATACTGGCTCTGTTGATATCAGCAGTAGAAGTCTTGGGGGTTTTAGCTAGGTCAGATTGGCTTGATTTGGTTAATTATTCTGATCTCAATGTGAGAACTGATGGATCAGTAAGGCATGAACTATGTAAAATACATATGCACAGAGACAGATGGTTAGTCATCAACTTGACTTTGATCCTAGCAAAGTGTTGCTGACAGCATAAGAAGTTTTATTCTTTATTAATAACCAGCTGGATAGAAAGAAAGTTTCACATTTTTACCACACATTATGTAGGTTATCCAACCTTGTAATAGCTATAGACACATTCAGCTGCCAAAAAGAAAATTATTTTGGCCAGAGATCATACCCACAGAGATCACAAACGGATTGTATTTGACTTGCCTAGAGTATTTTGAATAGCATTTCCAATGGCTGAAGTAGACTGGAAGATATATTTTGTCTGAGACAAAGCTTAAGGCTGATGAGGACTAGAAAGTGGTTGATAAGCAAGCCCACTGAATATTATTATAATTATTATTAGACTGTAAATTGAATTTCTGAGCAATTTCTTGTACTGAGAAAGATTGAATCCATCAGGTACAAGAATGTGCTTTTTTTTTTTTTTGATGCTTGCAAAAGTTAAAAAGATACAGCGAAACTCTAGTTTCAGTTGAAAATACATCTAGGATGATTGAATAAATGGTTATAGAACAAATATACAAATAATAAAAGTTTTAGATTAATATTTGCCACTAAAACTAATAAAAGATCTTTAACAAAAAACACTTCATGTAGAAATCCTTGTAATAATTGTAGTGAAAGTCTATCATGTCATGATGTGCCAAGTTTATATAATATCTGGTATCTCAACCATGACTACCTTTAAACTTCATGTATTAGATATCTGATACTTGCCTAACAAGAGTAAAAATGGTAACTTTTTGATAAATTTAGCCTATTGTCATTTCATATGGTTTAAATTCTTAACCTTGCAAAGCCAATGTAAAGATTCAATTTCTTCCCAATTAGATCAGGACATACAGATATCCTCCATCTAACTTGGTGTCAGAAGGTATCTTTATTTAAAAAAATATATCAAGAAGCTATATTTTGTAACTGATTTTTTTTTTTAAGAAAAATAAAATGTTAAAAGATTTTTTTTTTCTGAAATGGATAGTTTAGTATGAACCTTTTATTTTCATATGCTACAATGGCAAATAATTTGAATTTCTATGAATAAACTAAAACGGATCTGATTACCCATGACATTATTTACTTGTTGTTATACATAAGAAAAGAAATCCTTTGCTTTTGCATTTGTAAATAATTAAGAAAAAATCAATAGCAATCTGGATACTTCTATTCTTCTTACTCCCAAGTCCCTTAGAGCTGAAAAACAACTCCTTAGCTACTTGTCACATCACTGCTGTTCTAACTTTTACACAGTGATTGCATCTGTGACAACTTGTATTTATTGGGAGTGCTGAATCCATCCAGTTGCACATACAGCTTGTGTATTTGGTGTCCAAACCTGTGGTACTCTCTTGTAAACAACTGCAGTGCTGAAGAGATGCTCTTGGACCATGAGTTAGCAATGCTCTGCAAACCATATTGTTTGCCTCAGTAGTCTGCATACTGTCAAGGCTATCCTGACACGTTAGAGATCATCTACAAAGAGTAAGTTCAGTATGCTATAATCAACAATGCTTTGAATAGCTATCTTCTATACATTGACTGATTAAAACCTAGTTTTCTGAAATGTCTTCTCTTAAATCACGTGATATTTAAATATATACCTAAAATATACATTGGCCAATCTGAATCTCCACCTAAAAGCTAAAACAAAGAATGTTGATTCAGAACACAAGAAGAGGTTGTGAAGCAGAATGTGATTGATCACTACAGAATTAAACAATATGCTACCCCTGTAACTTCTCATTACTGGAAACAATCACAGAACTTAACTATTACTATCGTAATAAAAGCTACCCAAAGTATATATAAAGGGAGGAGCTGTATTTTTTTTTTTGTCTTAGAGTTGAAAAAAGCTTTCTATAAATACTCTGTTTCTTAATTGTTGTTTTTCCTTTTTTTTTCAGGAAATAAAGACCTTTTATGTTATATGCTTAAAATTCAATTTCCCTCTGAACTTTAAAAAACACTCACTTTCCTCTATATAAACTTTCTGATATGACTAAAATAAATTCCAAAACCTATATGAATAATTTATTAGTCTGAATACTACAGAGGGTAATTTTCTATATTCTCTATTCCTCTTTCCTAGAATTAAATCATGAATAACAAAATAAATTCCACTTTAGGATTAAATATGTCCAGTAAAATCCATATATTTTCCTCTTCATAACTTTCAACTCACCGTTAAATAACTTGCAGTTCAGTACTGGTAGTGGTACATGTGTTTGCAGACTATATTAATCATCAGTTATAAAGAATCTTGTCTCATTGCAACCTCCTTCTTTCCCACAATAGCCTCCTTATTTTTTCTTCATTTTTAGATTCTGTAGGCATCTTTGAGGTTGGTCATATTTCTGAAGATGCAGTATCTGACACTTCCCTTTAATTCCATTGCTGGTTCTCTCTTCCCCTCTTAAGAAATTAATGTTTGTCCTAATATTCCTACACAGTTTGGCCTGTGATCTTCTTTACAATGTTCCTAAGACAAAAATTTTTCTCCTAAAATATCTGCATATCCAAGAATATACTTTACAATCACTATATAGAGTTCTTTCAAGCATTAGTCAATTCTTTTTCCCATTTTTTCTCTGTGTTTTGAAAATGTTTATAAAAGTTTGATTTTCAAGGCTTACAAAGCATATATCTGTCTTTGCAATTTCTTAATCATATACCAAAAGAGAGGAAAATTATATTTTCTTACAATTCAAATCTACAAGCCATCAAGAAATTCTTCTTTAGGGCAATAGCTGTTGTGAGTTGTTATCATACTATTTATCTGCGCCTTCTGCTTGAAGCAAAAGCTTTATTTATACTTTAGATGCCACCTTATATGTTGCAAAATATTCATAATTAATTAAGAAATAGCTGCTTATTCAGAAATGGGATATTGTATAATATAATAGCCGCAGCTAAATCTTGTATAATTGCTCACATTCCATAAGACAGAAGATGATCTGTGAACCATCAGTTTTGCATGTTAATTAGTAGCTTCTCATATTTTGGGAAGGTTGGCCAAGACACCTAATCATGGAGGAAGTGCCCAATTGCAGAATCTGGGTGGAAATGGGCTACTCTCATGAAGCCCCAGTTTTCAGCTTTTTTGAAGAGCTGACCAACATTTATCAGTGTGGCAGTGTGTAGTGGTTCATTTAGGAAAGGGATGGTGGCCTAATAGTTCATTAAAATAAAAAAAATGCATAATTGTCTATGTACATACATGCACAAACACACAGGTTTGCATACAGATGACAAGAGTCTGGATGCTGACAGAGGAGTAATAAATACCACTAACTCAGAAATTGCTCAGGTTTTTTTTTCATGTAACTTTGCCAGTTGGTTGAAGTCACCTATGAGTAATATGTTCAAATAATTTGCAAAGAGAATCCAGGACTGATTTCATGTAAATTGCAAATACTCTGTGGTGCCTAAAATTGCAGCTTATTTTAAGCTGCATTAATTCTTGGAAATTTCTCCCCCTTCTACCACCATCAGCCCAGAACTATTCAGAACAAGTATGCTTTCCCCTCCGTTTGTACAGCATGGTTATCAAGCACAACCCTCAACCTCAGCATTTATAAGGTCATTTTCATTTTCTGAAGTGGATGATTTTTATTTAGACTTTTTTGGTTTACTTCTTACTGCTAACTTACCTGTACATCAAGCATTTTATTATGTGAAGTGGATATAGAAAACAGAAGCTAGAAAAGCTGAAAGTGTTGGACCAGAGATTATAAAAAGTCTACAGCTATTTAATGAGCACATTCATCACTGTCACACACTTCAAGAAGCTACTTCAAAAGTCCCAGCTCCATGTACTCCCCTGGGAACTATTTTCAATGTTTTCTGCCAAAGTGTCAGCAAAATAATTTATTCATATCATTTTAGATTAGACTGAAATTGAGGGTGCTGTAGAAATGAGACCTGCAAGGAAAATACAGTTCCACATAATCATTAGAAATTATTTTGAAATAAATATCACCACTTTATCTTCTTTTTGGAAAAAATGTTCTTATAAAACAGCACATTATGATTTTGTAAGTTTTCTCTGTATATATTTGACATAATATTTCCCTCAGAAAGATACATAAAATATAAGAATATACAGTCTCTTCTCTGCTCTACATTGCTTACTATTAACTTAACATGGAAGTATATTTAAAGTAAAAGGATAGCATTTAGTAGTTTCAACTTCTTTAATTGCCACTTTCTGCAGTAAAATAGAAAATCCATGTTTTTTGAAAGAATTGAACTGTTCCTCTATAACAACAGATGACAAAAACATTCTTGATCAAATTTTCACTAAACTGTTTTATAAAAAAACTGAATACATTCATTAGCATGTTTCGAGTGTGTCATTGCCTGTAATTAGTGTTTAGGAACTAACTTTATTATTTTTAAAAGTTTCTAAACCTTTTTTTTTTTTTAAGTAACTGTTACAATCCAAACATTTAGTACCACTTAATTCAGCAATTTGGGGCTAACAAAATATATACACCTCACAGATTTTTCTGAGTTCTTTCACTTTGTTGTAGGATTATTTATTACATTTTTAGATGACATCATACTTTTCTAAATCAGTACCATGCTCAGCATACCCAATAACATGTCATGCTATAGTAATTTCTTTCTCTATTCTTCTCACAGTTTTTGCTAGGATTGTCAACCAATACCTATTTCTATGTGTACTGCCTTCAGTATTCACTTATTCCATCTAAAATATAGGTTCAGGTAGCCATAACTGAACATACTGATTTCCATATAGGATGCTATCATCGTAGTCACAATGGCATGGTTCTGATTTTAATTTGTACAACCTTGGACATTCAAAGTAAATTGGGTGAAATAACTTCTAAGCATACAACATTGACTTTGCAAGTGATTTACAGACTAAGAATTCCCATACTGAAAGTTACTTTCCTCAATGTCTTTTTAATATTTCAGTTTAAAAATCACACTTCATTTCTAATAGTCATTTATTTTTCCATTAATTACTTTTAGTGCAAAGGAGAACAAACTTGAAACATACTAGAGACCATACAAGAGTCTAAGTGCTGATTTGTAAACAATCTTGATTTAATGTTTCTTCACACAATCATAATCTTTTTCCCAGTGGACATAACTTTAACTTTCTTTAATAATTAATGAAAAACCTGACTTTAGGGAAATAAAATAAAAACTTCTAGGATCATTCATCTGAATCAATTCATAGACCTGTATCTCAAAAATGATAAAGTGTCAGTTTGTAATAAGTACAGTTTCATGCATAAATAATTGCTAATAGTACCTTTTCCAGTTTAAAGGAGAACATAATTTACATTACATAAGTGTGTATGCCTTAATTTGGTTATCTTCCTTCAGTTGTGTATTCACTGAGAATTTTCTAATGTTTGCAGTAAATGAGACAGAGGAATGATAGATATTCTTCTATTTTCATATATCACCACAATTCATCTCTAAGCATTATTTATTATGTATGCTGAAGGGAACAGAGATCTTATGAAATGGTAGTATGAAAGTAAGTAATCAAAATCGTTTCATAAAGCATTCATATAAGAGGGGCAACTTAAGGTTATAGAAGCATATTTAGTCTCAATTTTACTTTTAATAACAAATCCTACTTTTATGCACTTAGTTTGGCAGTATTAATATTTTTAATGTAGCAATGTCTGCACCATCTCTTAAGTCTAGATAGTTTTCTTTTAGGGAGTACAGAAGAATGAACTGCCAGGAGAATGAATAATATTCAGTATGATTGTGTAATAACAGACATAAATGACCTAAACACAGGTAGAAGGTAATGGCAACAGGTTTCCAACTTGTTGCATACCCGCAGGAGACACTTCATGCATTTTCTCTATCAGTTTCCAGAGTACTTTGATAACAACAGAAATGTATGTCAGCAGCTATGCAAGGATTGTCCCAAGTGAATATGGGACAACAGTTCTTCTGTTCTTCTGTTCCTGAGCTCTGGCTGAGACAGAAGATGCAAAACATTGCTGTTGAACACTTCCAAAGTAAGGAATATTTATAAAAACTTTTTTTTTTTTTTCCCCAAAGTCTCATAACCTAACTGAAATTTCAGCTAACTACCATAATAACATTTCACTAACCTGATTTCTCCTCTCCCTCTCAGACACATATCATATCCTCTCAAAGGAAATCATCACTAAGGACTACTTTTTTGTTGTTTAGGTATCTGAATATACTAAGTTTCTCTTATGTGTTGGCAAGACAGCACTTTCGTCTAACCTTCTTGAATGAAAAAATTATCACAGTTATCACAGGTGATATCACAGATATATTTTTTTAAATATTCAGCTTGAAGAAGATATTCAGCCAGAAAAAGAATACTTAGAACTTGACAAAATATTAAGCAAATGGAAAATACAATCTTATAACTGGCAATATTAGTTAATTCTCCACTTTGTCAAAACCTCATTATTTGAGGACACTTATAACATTCTTCATTCTCTTCTGAATTGCTCAAAATATGTCATATTTTAAATACACAAATACAGTTGCAATTGAGGAAGTTCCAAGGTTGTTAGTCTAGAGAAGAACATCATCAGCCACTGTGGCAAAAAATAGCTTAACAAATTCATTTAGACCCTCACAAAGAAGAGCTCAAAGAATTTTATAGTTCAAATAACTACAAGCTACGAGTGTTCTGAGTGCATGCTTACAAAAAGAAGAGCATATTATGAGTAGAAGTTCATAGACTTTGGAGTACTAATATTGTTAGTAACCCCACTAAGCCTCCCAATTAGAGCTGACCTTGAAAATCTTCCTTGCATAGATAGTGACATGATCTCCCTAACTTTCTCAGAAACATCAGCCTATGGCACTTCATCATGTAATAACTTTACGTTATATCACCCCTAGAGAAAACACTAAGAACATTTTCAGAACAAAATATGGTTGAAATATTCTTCATCTTCTATCTTTCAACTATAGAAGAAATACTCCACTTTACTCCTCTTTTATTTTACTTTATGTGATACCTCTATGATTCATACACAAATTGGTAAAAATTGTTCCCAAACATCTAGAGTGTGCCCTCTAATATATCATAGAAGATAGAAAAAATCAGTTTTCTAATAAAAAATCAGTGCAAATGCAGGACATAAGCCCACTTTCACAAGTTTAATTAGACAGAATATTGTCTTAGTACACTGAATTTACATACTGATCAGTAACATGCAGAGCCTAGTTTGTTGTTCTCTTTCATTTCATTTTTCCTACTCCTAAGTATAGGAGAAAAATGAAAGTAAGAAAAGGTGAGGATGAGTGCCTTAGGGACAGATGTCAGCTGTCCAGCTTAAAAAGTATCAGACATCTGGAAGGGGTGTTGAAGTAACAGAAATAACAGATGTTCACTGCAGAGTGTTGATATTTATTGTCTCCACATTTAATTTCTGTTATTCCTACCTTCAGGAATAAAAAAAAAAGGACAAAGTACACCTAAAAATCAGGAGATGAGAAGTGGTATCTCTGTGGAGTAAACAGGAAAAACTCATCATGTTACAAAACTGTCCGTAAGTCAAAATGAAGTAAGAAACTCCTTTAAACTGTTGTATGTTTAATGGTAACCAGTTGCTTCAAGCACACATTGAGTAAAGATTTTCCCTCTTCCTTCACAATCCACTTTTAGACTTGAGAAGGATACTTCAACTTAATGTTAAAACATGCTTACCCTCATAACATTTCTCCAAAATTCTAAAAGTTTGTTAAAGGAAACTAACAATATAAAATATAGGACTGCCGCATTTAGCAATAGACTGTGTGCTTGATACACCTGTACGAAAAAGAAAGAATACACAGCTGCAGATATGTTCTGTGGCATCCAATATCTTCATAAAAATAGCCTGCATTTTTTTGTATGCTTCTAAATAAATTAGAAGGAGGAAAAACATCCAGTTTGCAATAATTATAGCTGGAAGAATCTTCTAAGATAATCTGTAGTACAGTGAACACACTAAAGTTGAATCACATACCATATCTTCATCAGTCTCTGGAAGGAAGATAACTCAGACATGATTAAAACATCTTTACAATACGTGGATGCTCAGAATAAAGTGCTATTCTAGGACTTCTGCTTCTGAATGGTACCCTGCCAGATTTCAAGTATCCCAGAGATGCTGGCCCCTTTCTTTCTTTCCTTTCTTATAATCTCTGCTATCTTGAGGTGAACCTCTGCCATTGCTCAGCTAACCTGCATGCATACCTTGTGCTCCAGTCCTCATCAAATGGAGAACCATGTAATATGTGGTGCTGGCTGCAGCCTCTCCTGAAGGCCGCATATTTGGGGAGATGTCTTCACCATTTAATACACTGCTTGCTGAGCTCTGAGCAGAAATTCTCATCTATTCTAGCATCTGATCCTCCTGAGGAAGAAGTGGCTGTCAAGTAGAAGGGACTGCCTCAGCCAGTTTAGGGAATGGACAAGTTCAGGCTGAGGTGAAGTGCAAGCTGACCTCAGAAGAAAAAAAAAAAGGGGAATTCACATCACACTCTGGGCTGTATCTTGGAAAAATGTGGATAAGATCATGAGGTAATTTAACAACATTTAGTCTATAAGTTAACAGATATGATAGGAAAAGTGTTTTTGCCTGTTTATCTTTTTGTGTCAGCTTTTTAGCCAGCCCGTGCTATATACAGCTCAAAAAAACCCCAAAACTTATTCTTCTGAATATCATCTAAAAATCAAAATCAATAACCATGCCCTACAAATTGCATCAAATGGTATACAGGTGCTTGCAAAATGCTGCATTTTATAGCACAGGGATAACTTACACTGCACAGGGACTTGGTAACCAGTATCTCCTCTGCAATAGGCATGGACACTGAGCTGACATGAGTGGTCTCCTTCCTCCCATTTTATTTTAACAATTTGCTGAGATGCCACTATGTACAGGATAGCAGGACATAAATGTGAGAAAGGGTAGGTATACATTGTTGTGCATTTTTTTATTAAAGGAAATTCACATATAGTTAATGGATTATGGATTACACATTTTTTTCCCATTAGATACAACTTACACTTGCCAATATTACATAGTATACCAACTGAAGCACTGTTGAGTGATTATACTAAGAAATATCAGCCCAGACTATATAAAATGTGGATTTGCATTTTATATCATTAGCCTACAGAAGTAAATTGTGCAAACACTTTCTATCTAAAACAATTTACAATTTTTCTCTCCAGTTTTCTATTTAGTATTTCAACAGGGGGCGGAAACAGTGTTAAACGTGAAATCCTTTCTATTTTTTTCCTTTCACTTTTTGCATATACAAAACTACATTTCATATTCCTGTGCTAACAGATATGTTGGCTTTGAAGCAGCTGTATTCTCCCTATAGAAAACCTGAGGTAATTTCTGTATACATTTTCTTTGGCTAAGATCTAGTATTCAGTAGGTGTACCAAAGCTGGAAACTGCTTCACTCTTACTCTCCCAGAATGTGAAAAGAAAATATGTCATGATAACCACTGGTTTTATGATAGGCTACAATTTTGTTGTCAATAAATGTAAATAAATAAACTGAACACAGTGCACTTATTTACAGTCTCAAAAGAGACAAGGAAACTAAATTCTGTTCAGTCAGGAATCACAGTGTATAAATCAGGAGCTCCTGATGTGCAGGAATTTTGAAGACACTAGTTTGACTCATGTACCTGAAAATCTGCTGACACATTCCAGATTTATTTTCTCCTGGAGTCTGGTCTTTGATCCTATCTCATGAATGTTAAATCTTGCTGTTACCTGATAATTACCATTGAGAAATCACTGAACTTCTCCCAGTTAGAACACATTACTAAGGTACTTTTATATCAAACTCTAGATATTGTCCAGAATACAAAAATCTCTCTCTTTATTTATTTATTTGTTTATTTTTATTTTTTACTGATTGTTGTCGTTATCTCCCCATGATGTTTAGTAAAACCAATCAGCATTCATAAATGTTACTGGTGTCCCAGCTGAGGTTCTTGTATACTTGTTGATAAAGTCAGTAGACACAAGATCTCTCTGTTTTCTGATGTGCACAATTTTTTTCTAAAGAGATTTTTTCCAGTTCAAACACGATATGTTGAGTGCCTATCCATCAGATGCTCCAGATTATACAAATACTGTAATCTGCCCCTACGCCAAAACTATTTCAGAAAATCTTTATTAATTGGTACCAGTTTTAGGCTCAGCACAATTCCAAATGGAGAAAATAGAGATGGATACTGACTATGATTTTTTACCATCTACCTGCTCTTACTAATCTTATGTAAAGACAGAATTTTGTTGTGTTCTTTTTCATTAACAACAATTTCACAATTGTGAACCGCTGACTTAAATTTTAATGCTTTCCTATTTAACATTGTTGGTATAAACCCTGAAAAACGCATTACTTGTTGAATATTTTCAAGTCCTAAATGAGCTCAATTTATCAAGGAGCCCTGTAGATTTATCTCTTTAACCTTTCAGGGACATGTAACTCATAATCTTTCTGGGTCTTTGATAACATCTACTGCTATCTTGCAATGCTCTAGAGCGCTAACCTATGTACCTAACTAAATGTTTAGAGTTTCATGTATTCCAAATTAAGAAAATTGCCAGTTTTATTTCAGTCACATATAGACACACAAAATAGCTGTAAGCATTTTGTGTCAGTGAGATTTATCATTGTTTTCCCAACTGAAAAAAATAAATGGAATAGTCTTTTATTTCTGCTTAAAATGTCATGAAATACAGAGGCCACAAATCACATGAACTGGCATTAAGCAAGCACAAATACATCCACATATGGAGCAAGATAAGTAGTCCTGCTTTTAGAAGAGGTTTTTAACAGTAACAATATGGGATGTTAAATTTCTTTTATTTTCTGCTAGCAGACTTAGAAGCAGATTTATAAAATAGCCATGGATGCAAATTTCCATGAGACCAGAGTGCAAGAATCAATGTGCCAGCAAAAAGCAGATGCCTTGATAGGAAGCTTGCAGGGCTGCCCATGGCGTCGTACATCTCCTCAGCAGGACAGGGATCGGAGCTGGGCCCTGGCTGCTGCTGGTGTGTATGGCTGCTGAAGCCATCTGCATGTTAGCAGGGATTCTTTGAGTGGCTGCCACATCACATCAGGAAAGTCTCTAATCTGGAAACCTCTCTTTTTGATTCCCACAATGTCATGACCACAGGCCAAAGCAGGCATGTTTGCCTCCTGCAACTGTTATTTTCTATTTAGGTGTGTTTTAGTTTTCATACCTTACAGAATGGTATGGAAATTTTTCTCTGGTTTTACCAAAGTGAAAAGGTTTTTTGTGCATGGATTGCTCTTCTGCTACTTCACTATAAGCACAGGGAAATTTATGTTATTTTCAAATAAATAAAGAAAGAAAAGAAAAAAACCTATTTAGTAAGGAAATTTATTCTCAAATGTAGAGAAAATCACAATAGCAGACAATAGTGTGTATTTGTTAGTCACTGGGATATCCAGAGATGTTATAACCACAAGGCAACAGGATTTAGCATCATACAGCTATTGTATCATCAGTTTGATAGCTCCCTTCTTATATACATATAAATTATTGTAATGAGGGGTAAACCAACAGTGAACATCTGCCATAGCTGGTGAACCCACAAATGTGATCCACCTGTCACTGTCTGGAACATAATACAGCTGTAATTGTCAGCTGCTGTAATATTACTGAAATATATAAGACGCTCCCAAGTTGCAGTTCAAAAAATTGAACTGGGATCCAACATTAACACACCTTTCTAAAATTTAGTATCCACGTATATTATACTCATGAAGGCCACCAGGAAAAGACTGAGGGCATTTCTTTCAACATGATTTTGCAGTGTTCTTTTCATTAATAGACATTTTGAAAGTAATCTCACTATATTTTCCTCAAACAAGAAGGCAACTTCTCGGAAACAAACTGTCACTATATATTGGTTCAAAGATTGCTTTTTGAGCAATAGTTTTCACACTGTGTCTTCCTATATGTCTTTCTGTTTATTCTTCTCTTTCTTTGTACCAGACAAACTAAAAAAAAAACAAAAAATACTGTTAAAAATGCTTTTAGTAGTAATGTCAGAATTCAGAACTTACTCTGTATTTTCATATGAAATATTGTGAAAGAACTCTGGCTAAGATTTCACTGCCTGTAGCAAAGTATATAGTCATTAAGAAGGTCTTTAAGAAGAGGCAACAATCTTGAGCTCTAAATAATGTTCTAAAAAAGCAATATAATTTTGGTTGTTCATGTCAAACACACCTCTAAGAATGAAGGTTCTCTCACAGGAACAGTATTATTAGAAAGTGAAAGCCTTGATCTCTGACAGTGTCCTTCTCAGTACTATTGTTAAAGTACTTAATATTTCTATGTATAAAGATTTATGTTATTTCTGAGATTAGTTTCATATCAGCAGATCATCAAATCTATTAATACTTTTGTAACACTGGCTTGAGAACTGGTACATCTCTGCTCCTTTTTTAGTATAAATTACCTATTTTTCTCCACTCTTTACATGATTTTAAGCATTCCAAGGATCTTGTTCTCAATTTTTTTAATTAAAAAAAATAATGTATTATAACAGCAGCATTTTACCTGGTATAACCATTGCTTGTGATTCATAATATACTAAGGAAACATATAAACCATTCAAAAGGCTCTAAGACATCCATAGGAAGAATTTTAAATAGCTTCCTTTTCTAGCTCCATATGATACATACTGGATTTTTGGTCTGCGTAGATTTTAAGGCAAGGCAGACCCAATTTTCTCCATCTTCTGAAATTCCAGCTGAGCAGCCCATCTCTTTTATCTACTGATTATAAAATATCTATGATCTCAGCAGAGTAGAAGTGAAAAATTACCAAAGTAGGAGATTTTGTTCAAAGACAAACTAAAGATAAATTGAGTCATCTTCTCCAAAATGAAAGGAGAATTAAGCCATTCTATACTGTCAGATTCCCGGAGCTCACTGGAAGCAATATAGGGAAATTATAAAGTAAAAGAATAAGTAGTGGAAAATTGTGATTCTATTTGAACTTTAAGAAAATTGAAATTAATTATCCTTAAACCTCAGTCTGTATAGTTAGGAATCCGACTGTACTTTTTTGATAAAATATTTATTAATTAATGTTCTAATGCATTTTTATCCATTGTTTCATTTCATGTAATATAATTCAACCTGTTGTATATATAGGAGTCAGAAAATGGATCAGCTAATTATTGCAATTTTAACCATACTGTTAATTTTTGGTCTGCTACTCTATTTTCTCATAAGTGTTTACTCTTTCTTATTTCATATTATCATAATTACTGACACCAAAATGTCCCTTACTTTCAGAGGGACTCTATCAAGCCTAAAAATATTATCCAGACATGTACAGAGATGTTTCTTAAGCAGTCTGCATGATATTATTTGAGTTATGTCTAAGCAAAACCAGAATATTACCTATCCAAAAAACCTTATTCTAAATCTTTCCATTCACTGGCTTTATTTTTATTACAAATTTATTAAAAAAAATCGATGCCATGTTCCATC
>VXAB01026659.1:170792-191827 GCA_013399175.1 Odontophorus gujanensis | reverse complement strand
TCTCTTTCTCTCTCTCTCTCAAATGATAGTCTACTTTACTGTTTGCTTTTCTGTCTTTTTTCTCCCTTACTTACTGTTCCTGTCTGCTTGTACTATGCTTTTGCTGAAGGAGACCTTGCTTGTCATCTCGTTTGTCAGATGAAATTGATTTCCTTAGGCAAAACTACATTGTTTGCACCCCAACATGTTTGTGAGAAATTCACTGGCAATTGTTGCTATTTGAAGCATGAGCCTCTGAAATATGAATCCTTCCCACTGGACACAGAGGCCAGGCAGTGTGATACTGTTCTTCCAGCCCACGAATCACAGGTCAATGTTTAATTTCTGGGGAAATTCTTAATTAAAGTGTTTAGCTATCTGATATTAAAAACTGAACAATATACTGAAGGCACTGGAGGTTTACTGCAAGGTAAACTAGGTGAGAACATCCTTTGGGCAAGGAGAAGAAATGGGGGAATAAATGATGCAAACAACTGAACTCCAACAATTATTGTTCAGTAAACACTGCCAGAGCCTTTTTTCTCCGTCCCATTTTTGCACGTAGATAGTTATCTCATTGGTTATCTTGCTGTAGAACCAGAGAGAGACACTGGTGGGTTTACAGAAAGTCAGGCTGGAGGAAGCAGGGACAGAGACAAGGATGGGGTAAAATAGGAGATGTTATTTTTCTGTATGAATAAGCATAACACAAATGATCATAAAAAATGAGGAGATCTTCCAAGCAGCTCTTTTCCACTATTTTCCCTTGCTCTTGTACTTCATACCCTGATGTTGTGTAGGTCTTTGCTATGTACTGACAAACTGCTTGCGACCTTCAGTGTCTCAGCACACAGAAAATTCTCAAACACTCACCAGGTTTGGATTTCTGAGATTCAAACACATCCTGGTTTTATCTTTGTCATGAAGATCATGGTGGACACTAAAGCTCAATGTCAAATTACTTTTTTGAAATGTCTGCTTTCTTACAGACTGCTTCTTGACCAAAAAAAACCTTCTCATTGCCCCAGTCTCCATGAATCTGAGCTGAGAGTTAATTCAAAATAGAATGTTAAGCAACATCCAAGAAAGTTGGGAAGCAAAGGTTTGTTTGGTGTGCAATTTGTTCACATAGACAGAGACCAAGGAATATACATAAAGAAATCATGAGAAACCTTGTGTGGATGTGTATTTCAACACTGCATTTTTTACGTGCACACTCTATAACAGTAGGAATAATTTTATTAAACTGAATTAAAAAACAAACAAAAAATTCTCACATGCCAGTTCTTTCTGATCTAAAAATCTGATTGATTTCTCCCTTGGATATAGAGTACTCCTGTTATATCTGTCCTTTTTTTTTTCAATCAAAATGCTCAGGGATGATAGACAGGAGACGTGCTCAACAACTGAAGCTAAATGTTAACTACCAATTGCTTATAACTCGAGAAGAGTAGAGAGCTGCAACTGCTGACCTTGCCACGAGCTCCTACATAGTGCCAAAGAGGAACATTACCCTATGTTTGTGCATTTTATCACCACATTTGATCGTATGCCCACTTTATACAAATCACATGCTGACACAAAATGTCTATGAGTCAGTCCTTTTCCTTCATGCATTACTCATGTAAGATTTGTAACAAAGTCCTCTATTTTCTGCACACTACAAAGCTTAGTTAAATTAATCATACTGCAAATTGGGAAGAAGAATTATGTCATTTCTCTTCAGAACAATTAAAACTTTTGACACTTAAATAGTATATTTACCAAAGCACTTCACAAAATACTGTCATCTCTTTTCTGTCTATTAAAAACATGTTATAGTGTAAAAACTGTTTTTATCTCCGTCTTGGCAAAAACATGGCCAGCATTGATTCTATTTAACATTTTATCAGCTGAACTAGAGAAAAGATATTACCTCTTTGAGCACCAGCCAAAGGTCTTGTAGCTAATGCTGACCTCTGTCAAATATAACACATTGTATTGGAAGGACTGACAATTATTGTTCTACTGTATTTTACAAGACACAAAGGGTCAAAGCAATGGAATTGCTACATTGCAGCAGAGCAATAATTCAAAGCTTGTTAGCCTGTGGTGGTTAAAGCTACTGTGATCAAGAAGTATTTACAGTATCAGAATATGGACATAATGGACAAAATGTTAAGGAGTTTGTAAATAGGCTTGCTGTTTTCCTGTTTATTTTCTTTGTTTCCAGGGATTTCCTTTCCTGATTTCCAAATCAGACCACTATGCTCCTATGACAGGACTCTTCTTGGTAGAAAATGATAAATCAGCCTTTTAATCTCAAAGGTTCAGATCACACTGAATCTTTATCTAGTCTCCTGGAGAGGAGGGGTGAGGGTCAAAGAAGAAAGGGAAAACCTTTTTCATCCCTCCAGAGTATGCATACAATAGTGAAATAAGATTTATATACTTATAAAAGGCATTCTGTTTTCTTGTGTTTGCTTTTTAATATTATTTTAAATAAAAAGCAGTCCAAGATATGCTGTCTGTAAAGACCTTCACTGTTTCCCCTGCGGTGCATGGCCTCCTTTAGGCTGCTAATTTCTACTAAGAGCATTCTGCTTAGTTGAAAGAGCATAAATTTATATATTTTGCATTGCAAATGTTGATTTTGATACCTTCTTACCTTCTTATATGAATGTATCTATGGTTCATCGCAAATACACAGTAAAAGAAGTATAATCACGTTCCTCTATATAATCAACAGAAATGAACACGTGTCCCATTGATGCTAAAGTCAATAGGAGTTTATTACAAATTGCCAATATGAACAGAATTAGATATAATACAGAACATAGTACAATACATAATACAGAAGGAAATAATGAAGAATATCACTGAGTTTGTCTGGGTCACCTCTTTCGTCCATTATAGGATCATTTCTTGCGGCATATTTCCAGTATTTTGTCTCAGTCAGACTGTGTTTTGCAGCAACGCATTTTGCACTGAACTATCTAAACAGGAGTACCATCTACTGGGCTCCGACAGCAATCTTTCTGACCTCCTTAGCACAGCTAACTTGTCAGGTAGTAAGTATTTCTGTGTACAGTACATTCAGAAAAAAAATATTTGCTGAGGCAGGAAAGGCTAATAGTACAACTATTGAAATGAAGAGAGAGATAGGCAAAGATTACAAAAACTGAGTGATGTTTATGAGGGAAGACATACAATGGAGTTATAGGCTAATTTATCATGAACTCAAGAACTGATACTTTATTGTTAAAATACAGTGTTATTCTAGGATAAGAAAAGACATCAGTGAGAAAATTACAAATTGGGACAGATGTCATAAATTTTGAGTTGGAGTAGATTATCTGCTGTGAACATTTATGTATCTATAATGAATAAAACTCACACATTAAGTTAAGAGTCAGAAATTAGTACTGTTCAGTAGAGTCTGCTGGAAATTAGCACATAGTGAAAATGGTCTGACCTTTGTATCTCTGTATGAAACAATACAGATATATGAGTTGATTGAATGGAACAAGTCAGCACTGGAGTCTTCCTCTCTGTAAACAGGTGTTGTGGCATCTGTACTGTCCTCTGCAACTACTACAAGAAAAGGAAGTTGCTGGAACAGAAATGGATCAGCAGTGTTCAGAAAAAGGCCATATGAATTAAAATAAATTATGACTGTAAATGCTTAATAGAGAAGAAATCATCTTCACTTAACAAGAGAAAGAATACACTCCAAAGCCCGATCTTAAGAGAGAATGATTTTTCATGCAATTCCCAGGCCTTAAAATTCTTGTACACGCAATAATGCTATGAATAACCACCAAATGTTGCGGTGTGGGATAAAAGCATTGTTTCCTTCCAGCAGGTATGGAAAGAATTCATCATAAAAGCTGACATTAAGATTCTACCTGATTTTTATTGTTTCTAGCATCCCAAAGTTAAAATCAAATGCTGTTTGGAAGCATCTATTGCTTATGCACTGGTTACACTCAATCTGTGAGTATCTCCCTGGATAGTGGAAACTGTGGTCATCCCCAAGAGCTAAACTTCTGCCCAAGCAATATGAGTCAAATCACATTAATCAATTTATTTTCTGTCCCAATAGATCACTGAAACATACAGAGCCAGGAAAACAGCTCAAATAGAGTAAAAGCAGTGGTACCATAGCACCATTTAGGAGTGAAAATACAGTTAAAATCATCAAGTCCAACCATCAAGCAGATCATTGAAGCACAGAATCATAGAATAGCTTGGGTTGGTAGGGACCTTAAAAATCATCTCTTTTCAGGTTGCCAACAATTAAATCAGACACAAGATCGGTTTACTTAGAGCCTTGTTCATCCTGGCCTTGAAAACCTCCAGGGTTGAGGCATCCACAACTTCTCTGCAAAGATCCAACTTCCTTCTGAAACAAACATTTTAGGACTACTTAGATGAGACTTCACTGTTCGTATGCCTTGGCTGATTGCTAGCAGTCTCTTTCTGTGCGAACTATGGCAGTAGCATTATGGCTGCGAAATAGCTTTTGTCAGCTCCTAAAGCCATATGGAAAATGTTCTCTCTAAGCTCTCTCTAACTATCAGTGAATAAATAAGTTCAAGTTAGATCACGATTTAGAAAGAAAAGTATGAAAGAAAACTTCAGCAGCAGAACATCTTGAGAAGAGAATGTAAGAACAGTGCGTGTGGTAAGAATAATGAATTGTAGATGTGCCAGAAACTAGGCACTAAAGTTGCTTGGGGACCACTGGTAGGTTTCACTATCATCAAATACTACTTCTGTAGTTGTCACAATAGTCACAATGCTGTGCACTAGTGCAGGGAAGCTCCTATTTTCCATGAGCTTCAGGATACTTTTCAAGGAAACAGAAACATCAACCTTAACTCAGAAACCAGCTAAATGTTCTTCAAATCCTTGAATCTGAAATTCCTTTGTGGGTGTGATTCCAGTATGCACTGGACCTGGAGAAACAAGGTTACAAGAAAGTCAGTATTCAGACCTGAAGAGGAGAGAAACCCTGATTCCAGTGATGACCTACGCAGCACTATCTGAAGTGAATACTTTAAATCCTTAAAATCATCCAGTTCCTTTTGTTGTGAGCAGTTTTGATAGCTAGAAGAAATATCTGAGGTTTTCTTCTTTTACCATGGTGGGATCCTGCCCTTGAAGACCTGAGGCTATCAGTAATTTTGCTTCTGTCAGACACTGTGTGGGACTTGAAGGGGAGTCACAGGTAAACAAAGTTGTACCAGAACTTAAGAGTTTGCCGTTGTCATATAAAGCAAAAAAAGTAAAGCTCAGTAAAAAAAAAAAAAAAANAAAAACCAAAAAAAAAAAAAAAAAAAAAAAAAAAAGAAAAATACTTTTCATTTCATATAAAATTTCAAAATTCGTGATTGTTTTGTGATATCCATGCATTTTAACTATCATTAATGTTATTCTTTATCCATCATATGCTAATAGAGATGGGGGGGTTATACTTTTTTCTTTCTTTCTATAGCTTACCATTTAGAAGATATAACACAAGTGTTATATTGATAAACTAATAGAATGTGTGATGAAATGTCTCTAGCATTAAGCTGTTAAACACTGACCAACAAATTAATGCTACAGAATATGTACAAACTACAGTGTGACTTGTGTTTATTGAACCACTGATGTCACTGCCAGATAAGCGGTCAGTGAATATTTTGTCAGATACACATATTTAAATTAATTCAATTAAAGTAAAAAACTGTTCATCAAAGCATTGTTATATCTGGCTAGAAAATAACACCAACAGTAATTACTACTGCTAGATATAGCATACAGTATATGACATACACTAAAAGGAATTCAAATCAGCAATAAAATTTGGTGTGGTTGTTATGCAAGTGAATAAACTTAATGCCATTCTGGCACAATTCACTTCTTTCCTCTATGTCTCTTGCCCTGTCTGTAAGCTCTTTGGGACGGAAATATTTTATTGTGGGCCTCCAAATGAAACTGGAAAGCTTATAGCCAATAAAAATTATGGTGTTTATTGTCCACCACCGAATATTTGGGTAACTCATCTGCCACTATCCAAAACAGGCAGCCAGGAAAACTGTGGTCATCCCCAAGGCCAGTCTCTTCTTACCCTACAATTCTCTTGCAAAGGTAGAAAAAAAAAAAAAGAAGCCTTTTCTGTTCTACTGCTTGGAGACAAATGCAGCTTTTTAGGTGACATGATGGGCTGACTGTCTCCTTGACCCAAATGGTCCTTATTTGCAGAAAAGTTAAATAAACTATGAATCCAGGGAGATACTTTAATTCACATTTTAGGAGTCTTGATGAGATGCTTTAGATGTTCTGTACTGTGCACTATTCAAAAGAAACAGAATAAATCTGAATAATGGATGAACTGGAAGACACTGTTATCAGTTCTGTATGTACAAAGAGGCTAAGTTTGTAAGATGAATTATGCACTGTGAATTATATGCTTAGCTCCAACAACTTTTCCATAATCCATCTTTTTTCTGTCCATCCCAAATTCTATGAACTACGTCTATACCTAGCTCATTTTACAGCCTTTTCCTCTGAACTGTGTGTGAATTAAAACAGGAAGCAAAGAATTACAACAGCACTGAGCAAAACAATCATTATTACATATAAAAGGAATGTAATTGCTGGGAAAAAAGGTACAAATATCTCTAACAAAATAGAGAGCATATTAAACACACAATGCCCTGGTCTTGCACATGTGGATATGTAGCAACCTTGGCAAGATAATGGCAAGATGCATGGTGCTAAAGTTAAAAATACATTTATAAAAGGAAGAGCCACAATAGCCCAAGGATTAAAACATGAAAGAACTTATGGGATTGTGTCAATTGAAACAGAACAGAAACAGAATTGGATCTTTTATATTTAAAGGTATTCTTTACACCTTGTTCCTACCTATTTCTCATGTTCCTCAGGAGCATTTAGTATTTCTGTATTACTTGAGCTCTTTAACATATTCAGATTTTCATAGTAGTGCTGAGCAGTACCTTGAACTCTGCTATTGCAGAGAATAGAAATAAGGATGACACAGTCACATTTTAAAGCAAAGCCTCGATGTAAAAAAAATTAAATAAGAAAAATGCGAAGCATTGCTCAGAACAATTCAGAAACCTGGCTGCAATTCATCTAGTTTGGAGAATGTGTGAATCCCAGAAAAAATAACAGTTTTTAAGACTGGAGGCACAGTGTAGACTTTTTTTGGGGGGCAAGTTTAAAGAGATATTTAAATCTAATACTTCACTTTCTTTATGGCATATTTTGTTTTATGCTAAGCAGAATCCAAAAAGACCCTATTAATGAAGATGGTTTAATGTCTGCACATTATTATAATGTGCTCCTTTGTTCTACACTTTCTCTGTGTGTCATAGACTAAGTCATTAATCAATGGGTGCTGAAAAATAATTGTCTAGTTCTTAACAATCTTCTATTGTTGAAACATTTGGAATTTTAAGATAAAGATGTACTGGCTGCTCTGAAAAAAAATGTGGTTTAAGATTACCCTTCATGGAAATGTGGGCTTATTGTTAGAAATGCAAAGCAGATGACCCGGTTTTAATGTGTTTTAGTGCACTGTTGTTCAATTGCCTATTCAAATTTTGCTCGAAAAGTAGACTTCATTAATGTCACAAAATAATGATTTTGTGTGTTATTTTATTGTACTGGCATATTAATTAAATGGAGAAGCATCATAGAATTACACAGGGTTTAAAAATAGAAGTACAAAATCTTTTTTATCATAATAATAATGATAACTCTTAGTTCATTTAATACGATTTAAGAATTACATTATTTTGTACTTCTATCCTTGATGCCAGCTATAAGACATGTACTAATTACAAATCACCTGGGAATATGTGTTCATAACAGTCCAGTATCTCACAAGGGAGATTTGTCTGACAAAATTCACGTAGACTGAAGAAATTCTGTGGAAAATCTTTTACAGCTGCAGATTCCCAATCATCATAGAGTAGCATTTTTTCTTGTGAGAAGAACACTAGACAAATGGAAATCAACTAACTTCTGTTCCTGTTGCAGGTCTACCAGCCCAGTGGTTTGGTTTTGAAGGTCACCAAAGTTGCCCAGAATAGTACACCATCTGAACGCCCTGTAGTACACTTTCAAGGTCTCTTAACTAGACTCTAAACACAAGGAATAACATCTCTCTTATCACAGCTCTTCCTAGAAAGATCAACTGCCATTGTAGCTATTTAGGATACTGGAGCTGGACGCATGCACGTGAGTAAAAATTATGAGATATAAAGCAAAAATCCCACAAAAAATGACTAAAACAACCATCACCAAAAACAAAAAGATTAGGAAACAAACAAAAAAAGCCCATCACCAAGCCCACAAAAACAAACAAACAAACAACAAAAAGGTAGATAGATTTGATAGCTATAATAAAAAAAATCAATAATGCACTAACACATTGACTTTCTATATGCAACAGAGAATATTGGCAGCAAAAGGGCTTGTACTACAAAGCTCTTCCATCTAACTCAGTCAGTGGAAAGATCTTCAAGAAGTTGATGAGGATGCATTATGTTCCTTTCACTTCAAGATTACTTCTTGAAGTATTATTACTTAAAACTTTTCACAGGAGCTTTGTATATGGTGGTAGTCCTCAAGTATTCAACATTACACAGTATTAGTAAATCCTGAGAAGAATCTCATAATATTAGCTAAGTGTATAATAAAGATGCACCCTGCATTACCCAAGAAGAAAATATACAATGAAGATATGCTCAAGCCCAAGAAAATAACACGCATCTTTAGAGAACAAACACAAGAGGTCATTTATTATTGATTAGTAAGGGAATGCAATCTTAGTAGCTGAGTAGATATGAGAATAGAACAAAAAAAACAAAGAACATTTAAATAAAATATCATGTTCATGGTAAGAAGGCAAAGAGTCAAAGTCTCCTTGTGAAATGGAAGCAGAAAAGGAAAAATGGGACGAGTTACTCTAACGCTGCCTCACTTAGATACCTCCGCAGGTTGTAGGCAATGGTATTTCCTTTACTGCTCTTTGGTTTCCCACTCACCACTGCAAACTCAGCAATGGTATGTTAAGTATTGTTCTTTCCTACATAACTGGGTTAAAAAATGTGAATTTTAAAGTCCATTGTGTGTGTTCTGCTTTAGCTCAAGTTGATTGTTAGTGAAGCATAAAGCTGGAATAAACCAGGATGCAACCATGCTGTGTCATTGTTCAACTGTCAGTACACATATGAATGCTATGGAGATGTCTTGAATATCTCAAAGCAATGAAGGTCTTATGTTTTAGCCTCATGTATTGTATCTAGCTCATATACCATCTTATTAACAGGGAACTTAAGAGCTATGTGCACAATTTCAGTCATCGTTAACTACTTTTCTCAGTATGACAAGCACTGTGGGAGATTATTGAGTTGGTAATGGTATGAGAAAAGAAATAAGAGCAAACAAAGTAGGTGGAGGAAAGGGACAGTATATTAATTCTATTTTTAAAACGTTCTGTTTGCTGGTAGACTTTTGATAGGGTGGGTTGATTATTTACTGCTCTCAGATTTTTTTGATGCTTTAATTTTCTTTTTCTTTTCCAGTTATAGTTTTGAGGTGTAATATTACACATTTTTGAGTAAGTGATGAACTTTCATTTTGCTGATGTCAATAGAGACAGAACAATAGCACTCAAACGTACCACTTGTTTTATTAATACAGATTTAGTAAAGCCCTAAAGTCAGTGGCTGTACAGATTATTGCAAATATGCTCATATTTAAAGTAAATTGCACACACATTAAAAGAAGAGCACAGGTTTTTGTAAACATTGTCAAATATTTATTGCCTTTCTTTTTTTCCTGCTGGCTATTTATTTCTCCATGATTATATGGTGAGCCCCTTGGAATAAGAAAAAGTTCTTTCAGTGACTGGAATGAATGTAACACATTGTGCATTTTATTGCAAATATGTACTAAAGCCCGTTATAGAAAGCTGTGTCCTGCCATTGCTTTTTTTCCTTCAATTTTAGCTGCTGTAGGAATGTGTGTGCTTTATTTTCATTTTCAACTTGTGCTTATATAAATACTGGGGGACACAACCTTTTATATCTGTCCACACCTACGGCCAAACATGTAATCAAGTTGATAGCCTCATTTTCTAGTATGATATCTACAGTGCAGTAATTTCTGTGCCTAGTAAATAAGAGAGAGGGCAGGAAACTGCAAACTTAGCTATATCCTCTTTTATAGCACTTCAAATTCTCCAGAAAAGGTCTTTCTCTGTGCCATAAATCATTGAGAGATGAAGAATAATTGTCTAGTTCTTAATCGTCTTCTATTGTTGAAACATTTGGAATTTTAAGATAAAGATGTACGGCTGGTACTGAAAAAATGTTGTTTAAGATTATCCTTTCTGAAAATGTGAGTTTATTGTTGTAAATGCAAAGCAGATGACCTAATGTTAATGTATTTTGGTGTTATTTTAGAGCTGCCTGTTCAATTTGTGCTAGAAAATAGACTTCATTAATGTCAGAAAATAGTGATATTATGCATTATATTATTAAGCTTAAATATTAATTAAATTTAGAAATACTTTGGATTTGTCCAGAGTTTAACTACATTATTGTAATAATAGAAGGAAGCAGTTCTGAAGACGCTGAGAGCTTTTGTGCTTTTTTAAAACATTTCTTCACATACGTGTGCAATAAATGAAAAAGAATACACTGCAAGTGAATACAACACATTGAGAAGTACAGTTCTGTGTAACTCAGTTTTAGTATTCTTGCAAGACAGACAGGATAGCATAGCAACTCATTTCTTTCCTTATACTTCAGTGGCACAACAGAACTTGAAGCTTGGATTTGCAACACAGACTAGTGAGGGCAAAAAAACACTGTATTTCCTATCTAGTAAAGAGCATTTATGAAAAAAATTATGCATTACATAAATGTGAGACCTTGTCTTTAAAGAAAGCCTAATGGGTTGCTTTAAAGATGTTGAGAAATAGCATCCTGCTTTGCAAAATAAACAACTTTGATAATAGAAGCCCTGAAAACAACTTTTGGGATGATGCTAAGTTTGGATAAATTAACTAGATTTCCTCTTTTCTTTTTTCATCCTCTCCTCTCTTTTTTTCCCCTCAGAAATGCATTCATATACTGTGTTTATACAGGGACACCTACCAGTTCACAACTCAGACACAGTTCAGATATCACACGCTTAATGGAAGAGTTGGCATAGTATAGCATAGCATCTGTGACTGAATTTAATTCTTTCTACATGTAGCTTGATATGATAAACAACTAGTAAAAATGAAACCTGTACATGATAGAGAGGGTTCTGGTAAAAGAAAGGAAAAAACTGTAATACATAATCCTTGGCCAGTTCCTGTTGCATGGTATGTGAAGGGGAACCCTACAGCACTACCGTAATAAAAACTGCAAAGATGAGAATATGGAGCTCATTACTCAAACTGTGCTAACCCTTAGGGCCAGGGTTGAGGAACTGGACAGTTGACTGTTGTGAAAGAAATTACTAACTCCCAGTACTACATATCCCTGATGTAATTCAAAAAGCTGAAAATTGTGGGGCATATATATCCACTTCTTCTTTCTCTTTATAATTTGCCATTATAAGAAAGGCCCAGTTTACTTATAAGTTTAGACAGTCCTGTGGGATGGAGATACACATTCTAGAGGAGCAGAACTTCAGAAAACATTTTTAGTCTGTTCTATCTCACAGTCATGGAAACACAGTGGGTGTTATTCACCCAATATTTTAATTTAAATAGGATTTGTCTAGCTCTCATTTGCCATCTTCGTGAAAAATCACATTAAAAATATGACAGTTATATGTGTCTATTTTCTGTCTTATAGAGGAATAAAGCAAGATATGCTTGTGCAACAACCTCTGTAAAGCAGAGACACTGTTAACTTTCCAGCAGAGCCTCTGTACAGCCAAATAATATAAGAAATTCCTCATTTTCTGTGCTGCATATACATTGAAACAGAAGTGAAAAATGTATAAAAGCAGAACAGTCTGTACCCAAGAACTTTCTGTCCACTCAAAATAAAGCACTTTCCAAACTTCTTCTCAAAGTTATTTTGGGAAAAGGGAATTATTACTTAGTGTCCATATAACAAGGAAAACTGATGTCTTGTGTATATTTTTCCCCAGAATGCAGTCATATGGTCAATAAAAAAGACTAATAATCCAATGATAATTTTATATTTCTCTACAACTGTGAAGCAAACATATCAACATATCTATCATTTTGTGACTGATCAAAAATACTTGAGCAGACTTCTGTTCAAATGCAACCACCTTCCTCATTGCAAACACCTCACTGTCATACTATGCTATCTGCTCAGGAAACTGCACCAATAATCTAACTGTAATTTTTAGCACATAAGTTTATCAGGAAAAGTCAGGAAGAGAAAAATTCACCATTCTTTGAAAAATAAATTGAAGAAATAAAACAAAGTTGGTATTATTAAGGGGTGTAAGCTGGAATACAGTTCTATTAGTAGCATAATCAGAGTTGCCTGTTAGTCATTTAAACAGCAGCTTAATAAAAACGTCCTAAAAGCTCGTAAGCCAGACAAGCTTTGCTTCTTGTTCTCTGATCCCACTGTTATTTCACCGCAGATCCCAGCTTCAGAAACATGAGGACTCACACAAATTTATCTGCTTGGTATTATGAGTCTCACTCACTATTCATAGGTGTAAAATTACCATACACAATGACAAACTAGAGCTGACATACTTATATTAATGAAATAAAAACTTTCCTCCTCCCTTGTCAAGAATACATATTTAGCACTACCCTACACCAATAGACATTTGATACTGAGAGTTAGCAAGGTCACTAAATGAAGCAAGGAGATGGAATTGTATTTGACAGAAATACATTCCTAGCATTTTCTTGTCCTGTGCTAAATAAGTCACAATACTTTATGGATTGTCTATGCGTAGCATCTTTGAAACACTTTGGCATGTGAAGAAGTTTTATTATTATATATAAAGCTTTGCTTCTTACCACAATGTGAAAAGCCAACAAGTCAACCAATCCACACAGTTAAACCTGGTTCTTTGATGCTGAACAACAAACCAGGGCCTCGCTGCAACACTGAGGGATGTAATTGGAAGACAGAGATGAACTGGTTTGCGACTGTAAGTAGCCATTTCTCCCAAATATAACTTCCTAGGAAAGGTGATCCCACAGCAAAAATGGCAGAGATGGATCAAGTATCCTCGTGCACAGATAAGTCACCTCATCTGCTCTGATTTCCCTCTGCCAGCTGAAAACAGAAATTGGGCTGAATATCCTTCTGCAGTCGAGATAAGCATAAACAGGTTGGTTAAACACCAAATAAAAGAAGCAGGAGAGGTGGGGACTTTAGCTCCGCTTGAGTTTGGGTGAGTCTAAAAGAACTATTTAAATTTGTGGGTTGGACATATGGAAATGAGATGAAGGGAGACCATATTACTGAAGTTCAGAGCTACAGGACTTGGAAGCACAACACGGCATCTGACTGTTGCAGCTTATCTTAGATCTTACATAGCTTACCTAGAAAGATAGTTCAAGTACTGAATTTGCACATGTAACGGTTGAGAGCTCAGGGCAGGTTCAGAGCTGCGTTATAGTACAGAGCTTCCAGAGGAGCCTTTTGCCAAAGACAAGGAGATGCCTATGTAATTTGTTACGCAAATTTATCTTTAATGCTCCCTCAGCCCCAGGTGGAAAATGTCCTACTATCACTTCAGCATGGAAAAGTACTTCTGGGTTTCCCAGCTGTCAGATGCTTTGCCACAACCAGCAGATGTCTTCCCCAAGCAGAGTTTTTGGAAATCTTGGCTGGCTGAGTGAGCTGGCCCACAGGAGTGAGGAAGGGTCTATATATATAACATCATTTCTGGAATCCTTTTTTTTTAATATATATATATCTTCTAGATGTAAGTAGCTTGTGACAAAAGTAAAGTGCCTGTCAGGAAAATGCTATATAGCTTTAGGATACTGTACACATAAGAATATTATTTCCTCGAGGGGCTGCAACCAGATGAAAGGAGAGAAGAGAATTAGGGTTGAAGGAGTGTCAGTCTGTGGGAAATCATATAAACACAGAAACAAACAAACAAACAACAACAACAACAAAAAACCCCGAAACCAAAACAAAACAAAAAGAAGTTCTGAATCAGCACAATGTAGCTTTCCATCCTTCACTGCTAACTCCAATGATTTCCTCAGTAAGGTTTATATTTTAAACCTTGAAGTCTGAGTTTTTGGCGATCAAACTCGGTCAACTCCTAAATTTAACAATTTTATAAATCTATAAACACGCTGCAAAATAAAAATCGTTTTCCATAGGAATGTTAATAATTGCTATCAGTTACAATTCTTTAACATGCAAAATATGCATGTAGGCATACACACAGAGCAGGAAATAACTATTGGTAAATATTGGCTTTTTAATAGGTGGCTTTTGTAAGCCCACACAGATGATATGTCCTGGATATTAAATTCATACTGTGCCTAATTTCACCCAGAGACTCAATTCCATAGTTCAATATTTTTCATTTATCTCAAGTTTTCATGGTTTGTTTGTACAATGCTAGAAAGCCATTTAAGTTATTCTTCATGCTACAGTTCTCGCTTTGGTATTCATGAAAAACTTCTTTTCCAAACAACCAACAAAACCCAAAAATATTAATCTACTTTTTGCCCCTTCAGGGTGCAAAGAGAAAAAAAACTCAGAAAGGAAGCATTTACAACTCAAAAAAGCCTATATCTGAAAAAGTACATAAACTGGAGAAAATATCCTTCATTAAGTCAGGCAGATCTATTTTGTATTCCAGCCCTTTACACAGAACAGGATTATACTTCAGAACTAAATAAGTGGTAAAATAATACTTGCTAAAGTATATATTATCTGCTTAAATATAATCTTATAATCAGATGTAGAAGCATCTTAAACAAATGCATTCCTCAATAGGTGATGTTATACCATTCAAAGCAGAGGAATAATTTCACAGGAATTTGACACACTATTACTGCTTTTATCTTGTTCCTAAGATTCACCATTGTTTGGGCATTAAAAGAATATTAAGTTCAAAGTTGCAAAGTGAAGTTTGTAGCCTCTTTCATTGTTTTGTTATGTTCTACACATTTTGACTTGCAGTCTTTTATGATAGCTTTGAAAAAAAAGAATCAACAGAATCTCAATAACTGCACAATTTATTCTTACCCTTCATATTAAGATACCAGATTCCTATTTGTGTTATATGGAATAAATTTTTCCAAGGTTAAGGCAGAGCATGAAGAAGGGCAGGCCACCAGTAACCTGACTTAGACAAAGAAATCATAATTTCTGCATAAAATCCAAGGGACACTGTAGAGATACAATTTTCTAGGATGTGAAATGTTCTTGCAACTCAGTACAGCACATAAGAAATGTGTTATATCACCACAACTGCTGTCTTTGACTCCACAGCATCGTGGACATATTTTCAGAGAAAATTGATGTACATTAAGTGTCTTCAGTATGTTTGTCATCAAACATTGAACAACTGGTTCACAGCAATGATACTTTGGCAGTGTCTGCTCATTTGCCTTTTCATACCAAATGTTCTTCATCCAACTGGCATCTTACAGAAGATTATCTCTTCTCCTTAAGCACAAAGCAAATCTACTACATTGACATGACTTGTACATTTTGTACTAGTACAAAATCATACATCTTAGCTGATTAAATAAGACAATTTGTAAAATCTGAATTATTTTAAAAGAAAACCTTGAAACACTTCTTAAAGAATCAAGCTCATTTCATCTAGAAGCCTTGGCAGTTTATGTATGCCATGTAGTGGCCATGGCTTTGTGTTTTGAAGCATGAGGCTGAAGTGCCTTTAATACTTGAGGTTATTGGTGGAGTCTTCATATTAAAAAAAAAATAAAAGAAAATAAAAAGAAAATAAAAAGAAAACAAAACAACAACAATGAAACCCAAACAAACAAAAAAGACAGAAAAACAAATCAAAACCGGCAAACAACACAGAACTGTGAAAGTCAGAAATTCATTCTCCATGTTCACATGTAACTCACAAAGTGCTCTCTAAATCTTTTCCTCTCATGTACTCCCCAAACTGGATACACTGATTGATCCTTTACAAATCATTCCAACAGTAAAAAAAAGTCATATTTCTGCCTTTTATTTGTTCTGAATAAATTGTGCACAGCTCTTTCCCACAGAATGACATCAGAGTCAGTCAGCACTTCTGTATTTGCTCAACTTCCAGAAAATAATATGAGCAAGGTAGGTGGATGTCAACATTTACTGCTGGTCTATATACAAAACCTCAAATACTCACCACAGCATACCTGAAGCTGCACCAGAAATTTGTCTTGATCTTGAAAGGTAAATATACTCAGTAAGGTGATGTCAACCATCTTACTGGTAATGACTGACAAGCTATAGAGTGCCCAGATTTCTGGACCTATTATGATAAATATGCATGCCTTGAGGCAGAGCAGTGACCTCTTTAACATGCTTATAGGTAGCTTTAAGAACTGAAACTGAACAGAAGGCTTGGGAAAAAGCGCAGGGCTTGAAAAGTGACTGGAACATTAATATGTATGAAAAAAAACCCACAATATATGGTTGTGTTTTTTTATTATTATTATTTTTGAATTACTGGAAAAATTCAGTATTAAAAGCACTTGTGCTTTTCCATCTTGATTCATATACATTCTTACTTTCAATAAGACTTTTTTCAGTTAAAGGCAGATCAGTTTACTTACAGGTAAATACAAAACACACTGCTGTATAAGTTAGAAAGCAACACAGGCTATCTATAGAGAAATATTTTAATTAAGACCTCTGTTTCACTTACAATCTGCTTTAATTTTAAACGTACATTTCTCCCATCAGTGTCAGAAGGATTACTCTTGTACCCAAAGATATGCAGATGCTTAAGTGTTTTGGCTATTTAGTTAGTAGTTAGCAGACAATTGATTCCACCAACTAATTAATGAAGGAAGCAACACTGCATTTCCTATTTCAAAATCCAGTCATGAAGATTGCTCTGTTAAGGGATTAATGAGATTTGTCTCGGCAGTTCCTTATGCTTATCTGTGCTCCAGTGCAAGGTTTCTTCCAAAAAGGAGACTCATTCTGGAGGTAAGGATAATGTAAGAATCAAAAAAACCAGGAATGTAAAGATGTGCACATAGAGGAGATAAAGAATCTTAATTTTACTTTTCCAGACTAGAAATAATCAGCTTTAATTTAAAGGAAAAGCCATTTCTGCAGGAGGATCAATGAAAAGATAAGCAGCAGATTTTGTCAAGTAAATTAAGATTTGTAAAGAATTGCAACCATTGGCATTACTGTCCCCACTGACATAAAGAGGAACACTGTGCACAGAGCATCTGTAGTTTGGGCTAAGGGTCTAATTCTTTATCAGATTGCATTAACCTGTTTCCCTGTCAATATCCTCTGGCTGTGAATTTTACAGCTTATAGCTGTGTTCATTTCTCATCCACTTTAAATTTGCAGAGGATTAATTTAATTGACTGTTTCGTTAGCCTTATGATACAAAAAAGGATAAGAAGTAATCCCTACCTTCCAAAAGATCATTACAGTAGAAAATGCATTTGCACTCATACAAACATATATATTCTAAACACTTGAGTATATTCATGCTGTTAAAGAGAGATTTTTGTATGGAAAGGCCTGTTCATGCAGTGTTTCATTTTCCCCTGTCATTCCTTCTGGTTTACCCATCTGTATCTGTCAATGGAGAAGGAGGTCAGTGCTTAGCTGAGCTGCTCCCAGCTGTAGGGCAGGAAATGATGAGCAACACCTGCTAGTGTGCTTTGAAGGTGCTCATGGAGGGTGAATTTACTTGCTGGGTAAAGTCCTCCCTTGAAGATATCCATATCTCAAAAAATAGAAGAGTTAATTATTTAAAAAATTAGCCAGCACTTTTATCAGCCAGTCAGCAGCTTAAGATGTGCGATGTTACTGAAATATGTTCATTTGTCTAGACTACATCAAAGGCACAAAATCAATGTTTTAAAAGCCTGATGTGTATGACAATTGCATATTGCTCCTCAGATTCTCTTTTCAGATTGAAAATCACTCAGTGGTTCAAAAGAAGGATTCAAAAAACTACTGAAGTATAAAGGGATAAATTAAGATTCTATGTAAAGATTCCCAGTACAGTTAGCAAGTTTTGAAAAAGCATACATTTCAAATGACTTGTTAAACATTCTGTCTGCCAAAAGTAATAAAATAATAATTTACACTTGCGAAGTCTCTTTCATCAAAGCACCACAGAATGCACTATAAAACTGGCAGCAAACTTATTTTGTCTGGGAAGAAATTGAGATACAAAGAGGCCCAGATAGATGTCACTGTCGCTAATACAATGTTATCTGCCATGATGGAAGAGGTGGACCCTTTTGAAATCCTCAGGAAATGACAGGCTTCCCCTTGGTTCTGATGCTTTGCGTTCATTGACAAGAAGTTCTGCACTTGGTCTAGGCAATTTTTAGGACAGTTTCTGCTGTTTCAAAGCAAAAAAATATTTATCAACATCTCAATGTATCTTCAGCCTACACTCATGTTTCCTTCTAGAAAGTAGAGAAGGGAAAATGAGCCCACTGCTGAGGAGCTCCTTCCCCCTCCCTGGAAAGGAGGAGGATTTCTGGACTCTGCAGTCACAGTAGCAAGTTTTGCTTGCATAGTTTCCAGGCGTAACATTTACAGATGGAAGAGTGTAAGGCAGGTGGGTGCCAGACAGAAAAGCGGCCATTGTAGGCCAAGAGGTGACATCTGTGCCCCACTGCACAGCAGTGCTACTTTCTCCTTGCCCGCACCCCCAGGCCTAGCTGCCTGCCAGCTGCCTCAGTGCACCAGGGAAGTGGAGACAAAGCACTCTGCTGCTCACGTGAGAGATGCACACAGCTGCCAAGAGCACCTCAGGGTGGGAGTGAAAAAAACAGGAGTTTCACAGTTGTCTCTTGATGGTTTTGCAGAGCTCCATCTGTGTGGGAAACAGTTCTCTCAAAGCTGAGGAGGTGCATAAATAAATAGGCAGCTCTATCTTGACAAACCTTTACACAATGCTGGACTCAAGAAAATTTTACTGTACAGATTCAATAATCTCTAACTGTGAAGTTTTGAACTCTTGGAGGAACAAGACAGAAGAGAATAACTTAACACTGGGTGCTGCAAGATTACCAGGTTCAGTGACCTTTAGTATTTGTGCAAATTGTCTCTACTAACTGAGTTCATTTGGCAAAGAATACAACACATCATATGCTAATTTATTTTCAAGCAACTTTCTCAAGTACTACAGTACAAAAACTGTCTTCATAAGAGTGAATGTCCATTTAACTGTTGGTTGTCTAAGCTCTGAATCTCTGGCAGGAAAATAATTATACCAAAAATAATTATGGTATATTCCATTTATCTTACTCTGGAAATTAAATTAAAAACCATAGCAGGACTGTTTTCTTCCTATCTGTGATGTCTACTCAAGTCCTCCTGAAGCCTGTCTACCAGTGCTAAGAAAGTACTACTTATTTGTCTTTGGAGAAACTCAGTGATGAAGAAAAAGGGGCAATTGTTTGAGGTGAAGTGTAGAAAGAAGGAAAAGTGTTTGTATTTCTACTGAACTTGAAAACAAAATAACAGCAGCTGAAGCAGCAGGGGGGAAGAGATATCAGAAAGGTGAAATGGCTACTATGGGATCACATGGTGTGTCAGTGCCAGAGTTAAAAAGATAAGTCAGCCTCTCAGCATAAAATGAAGCTATACAAAACTAAATTTAGGGGTCAATTTTTCATTGTCCAAGTTTGGAATGTATACAGCTTTCGACAACCTACCACACTATCATAATACTGCAGACTGGAGAGCTTTGATGTATCTGTGTGATACCCTCTGCAGTAGACACAACATTGTCCGTGTACCACTCTTCTCTATCTGAATATATTTTTTAAACACTATAAAATATGATCTTCCCTTAAAAGTAAAATATTGAATCCAAAGAGTGTTTAAATACAAGGAGTTGGGAGTTATTCACGTATTTCTCCCTTCAAATGTTATCATTCTCATTCGAACCATAAAATTATAATCATTTTTTGTGCACTAGGAGGAAAGCAAACAAACAATAATGGTGAAATTAAATGTAAATATAACAGTAATCTCCAATCGGCAACTGCTTGGACATATAAAATTAGGAGCAAAACCCCATGGTTGGGAACCTTAATTTGATTTTTAGAAAAAATAAAAAAATAAAATTACTGCAAGCTGTTGAATATGCAGGATGTCTGAAAAGCTATCCTTTGCTGGTGCACGGATCTGCCAGTGCTTTTCTTTAAATCACAAGTTCAAAAAATCAGAATTAAAAGCAGCAAATACAACACACACATAAACACAGGCCCTGCCTGTAATTGGAATGCCTTTATCTATTTTTTAAATCTCCTGAATATTCCAGATAAAGATGGCTTTACAACTTTATTGACATTGCTGTATCTTTTTTCTTTTCCTGTATTGTGTCTGTTCAAGACAAAATTCATTAAGTTGCAAACACTAGCTGAGCAAGCTTCTTAAATAACAGAATCTTATAAGCACTCTGAAAACATAATTCCAGGCATTATAGGGATAAAAAGAAATGCAACTGGATTTCCAAAATTTCTATGCAAAATTAATAAGATAATCTATTTTTATAACTAGGTTATCTTTTCTTCTGTTTGATACTGCTATCTTTGGGCCAATTTTTTGCAAGTTATGAGAATATAGGATTTTTTACCTGGTTGTCTAAAAACTCTGATATATTACACATGTGGGAATCCTGATTGTACTTTGGAATAGTAGAGAAAACGAGAATTAGGAAGAGAAAAACCAATCCAGTCACTGAGCTTAAGGGCCACATCTGAATTAGCTTCAGTACTGATTGTAAGTTCTATGATTGGAAAGGAGAACCCGATAAAGTAAAAATAGGCAATAGTCAGCAGTGTTTAAATTGTCTAGAAATAACCTAAGACATGATACTGCCCCCCCCCCCCCCCC
>VXAB01026659.1:109518-170787 GCA_013399175.1 Odontophorus gujanensis | reverse complement strand
CCCCCCCCCCCCCCCCCCGCATTGCGTGAGCCCTTCAGGCATGCTATTTTTCAATAATAACTTCACATTTCTTTGAAAAAAGAGGAATACAATGTTTAAAGACCTGAGTGAAAGGGAAATATGTCACACAGCAAGATATTTGTGTTTGTGTTTCATGGCATTACCAGAGCAGAGGACATGACTCAAAATGTAGCAGAATTGAGAGAGAAGGCCAAAGAGAGAACATGACTAAGGCAACAAGACATCATTTATTCATACTTTTATTGCCAGAAGTAAATAAAGTTACGCTTGTAATTACTGCAGCATATGTGGAACTAGAAGCAAAAGTGCTGAAGCTTTACTGCCCAAATAGCACTTAAAGGTAGTTAATTTATACACAGGCACACTAAAGAAACAGTACCCATTATCACTGCTGTCCACTCTAACACATTAAATCTTCAGCCAGATTTAATTTAACGAGAAGAGCCTCAATCTGCCACTGCTGCAGTCTATTCCTTCTGCACTTCACAGCTTCTTTTATGTGCCTGGAGAGAGAAGGAAGCCCTGTAATTAGCTGCTGATATTAACAGCTTTTCTTTTGCTTTATGAAGTTGGAAATAAATGGTTGCATTGCCAAGCCGACTGCTGGATGCTCACCATATTTTGTTTTAAAGAGCTATTTAAACCAGGCATGACACGCATTGTTTCTCTGCTCCTTGCTCAGAGTTGCTTCCTGCCTTCGTGTAAGGGAGTTTTTCATTCTGTATTAAAGCAAATTGGGACCTCTGTTCTGTTCATGTTAACAGCAGTTCTCCCTCCAAGGTGATTATAATCTCTGACATGAGAATGTGAACAGAAGCAGAGAGCACAACGGCACAGACATGTGTACAGATATCCTCTTCAGCAATTTACAAATCAGTCTGAAAAAATGTTTATTAAAAAAAATTACCCAGTACAAAATGCGATAAAGTTTCCTAGAAAGAGAGATATTCTCAGAAGTGTATGACAGCAGCTTCAAGTGTGATATCATCACTGCTTCTCATAGTGCTTGCAGGAGCTTAATTTTCTCAAGCCTCTATCTCCAACTTGGTCAGAGCTGTTCAGGGGGCTTAAAAATTTTGGGACAGTGCAGGAATGCAAAAGTAGGTGGGCAGAGGAAAGAGTTTAGTAGTGAAGTGCTCCCTTTAGTGCTTAGAATAATTCAGGAAGCTGCACGCCTGGCTAAGTAGCAACAGCACCCAGAGACTCATACCATGAACAGTTTTTCTGTTAAATGGGCAGAAAAGGAAAAGAAATAGTTGCACTGAAGACCAAATTTCCCCTTTACCTACATAGGACCAGTTTTCCTCTGGCACCTGCAACAACCACATTTTCCGTCAGTAATGTTTTCCTTTATCCTCTCCACAATCTTATAGAGAGAAACCTCTATGATTTAAGCAACTGGAAATACTTCTATAACATTCAAAGAAAAGCAGATCTTCTTATCTAACTGTTGGGTATCTCATTTACCTAATAGGCGACTCTTATCTTTCAGGGAAGACACTGGCAGGAATTGGGAGAGAAACATTAAGTCTCATTCTAAAGCACACATTTGCAATGTTTGCTTATACCAAGTACCTGGGAAGCCTGTTCAGAGATTTGTTGAACAATAAGCAACATAACCTTTCAGACTGAATCTCTACAGTGGTAACCTGAGGGACAATATTAACTGACTTAATAGATTCTTGCATTTGCTATAACATATATGCTTTTCTAACCCACTTTCACTCCTGCAGAAATTAAACTCAAACTCGCTTTTCAATACCCAATTTTTTGCTCCTGTTCGTACTGCAGCTATTTTATCCTGCTATCTACTCAATTTAAGCTTTTGATACACAGTGACTTTATAGAACAGCTTCCACTGTGAATCATTCTGGAAGCTGCAAGCACTGGGCAGCACTGCCTCCTTTTCCCGGATCAGAGAAATCTTTCCATATCCCTGCTTGCTTGTGGTTTGTGTGTATGGGAGTGGCAGCAAAAACTTGAGTTCACTGCAAGCACAGAATAATATCTACAGATATATTTTTTTAATAAACCAAGTCTCTGTACATCCCTGCCTTTTCAATAAGTGATAGCTATCTTCTGAAACCCATTTTTATCCCTAGTTATACAGCAATACTCCAACTGATCATATCATGCACTCTTTCTTCAAACATACTTTCTGTGCTAGAATGGAGAGCATGATTAGTTCAACATCGAAGATTCTTATTTTACATAATTATATGTAAAGGCAGGAAATATATTTCTATCATTTATTGAAGCTTTTTACAGGAATTCATCCCTGAATTCTGAAGGAAATGACATTTTGTATGTATAGAAAATATAACCAGTTGCAGTCAAGAATAGCCCTGGTAACAAGTCTAAAAGATTTTGACTCACATATAGTCAGCAAATACAATCTCTTTATGTGAAATATCCCTGAATAATTTTTCTGAACAAAAACATGTAACTCTTTTCCCCAAAGCTTGACAGTTTATCACATGGCTGAAACGGAGGTACACTGCTGAGTGTTCTTTCCACAAGGCATGCATAGCAGTGCACACACAACTCATAAACATGCTCCACTGAAAACAGAAGGTGTCACTTTACTTGAAGAAAATTAATTTTACAAGTCAACTTCCTTTAAAAGTTAAGGTCTTGAAAATGAAAATAAATAAAAAGATCACCCGAGATCAAGAGTCCTTGAGTAGAAAGCTGTTTTTAAAAAGAGATCAAAAACTTGAAAAGCACTTCTTGTTTTACATGCAGGATGAAGAATGGAGATCTTTATTTCATTATCAGTAAATTTGAAAAAAGTTATATTCTCAAATCACTGCTGTTTAGAATTGCAAAAGAAAATAGTTGTACTACGTATTATGGGCAGCTTGCACTTCAAGGTCATCCACTCTAGGGTTCAACAAGATGACAGCTTTTTGTTGAAACATCTCTAGATTTTTGGGTACATATGGATAAGAAACAAACCAATAATCATAAAGCAATTATAGTTGTGGTTTATTGTTATTATTGTGTGTTTTTCTTATTATCAACCTCTTTATAGTTGTATTTGAAAATAAAAACTGTCTAGCTCATTTAGATAATGCCACAAAGAGTGAAAAACTATGCTTTTACTATCTAGTGCACATGTGTTTTATGGGAGACTTAAATGCCCTTAGAACTGTAAACAGGTTACTTTGATTTCTGGTAAGTTTCATTAGTGAGTCAAATCTGAACTATTACATCCTTCAGATGTGGTTTTGCCTCTGCTGTCTTGGCATTCACCTGACATATTTCCTTGGGGATATGCAACTTCAACCACTCAAGTCTCTGTTATAGATTTGTCTTCAAGCATCATCACATACTGTACTTTCTATCAAATGTCAGAAAATGAGAACTTGTCAGTGACAAAAGTTTCAACCTGAGGCTTGCTTTTAACAGGAGTTGTAGCGCTACTGTGATGATTCTATTTAACCTGTATTTAGAAAGCCCTAATGCACTTTGTATTCTCCCTTGATTTGTGAATTGATATGAATAGCCCAACAGGCATATGGTCAGATACCTTCTGAGTTTTTCTCCTATGACACTTGTCATAGCATGTCACCTGTACACCTCAACATCCTGCTTTTAACTGGCAAATCATTTTCTTCTAATGAAGGCAACTCTTCACTTGCTCCTGGTTTCTGATCTGATAGAGATCACTCTCAGGTCACATCAACATATCAGCAGAAAAACAAAAACTTTTTCTGGTTGTGTACCTCCAAACTGCATTGTGAATTCATAATCTACACTCTTGATTTCCACAGCTTTGTAAATCACCTAAACACCAAGCAGCAAGGCATCTAGTCTCCAAAAATATCAAAAAATACTCCTCACTCCTCTTTATTTCTGCAGTCTTTCATTTGAAAAAAATACTGTAGAGTAGTGGAAATTCATTGCATTTTTCAGATCCATTTTGTCAGAAGAGGAAAATCCTCTTACTTATGTTAAACACACCAGCCTACAGTTCTCTTTCAGCTCCTCTGTCTGGGTCTTACTCCTGATATTCTGTTTGAGCTTCTTCCTGCATCTTTGTGCTTACAGAGTCTCACAAAAACTCAAAGGACTTTTCTACATTATCTCCTTCTGCCTGTACCCATGAGGATGGACATTAACGCGGAGGGTTGTTTAATTCTCTTCCTTAGCAATAACCATGTGAACTTACATGAAGACCAGTCGGGTAGCACCTGTAGATTCCTCACATACTTTGTTGGAGTGTTGTGTAGTCAGAAAGATCCACCTCAGTTCCAGCTGTATCCTTCTTCTGAGCCCCCTTTTCTCTTTGTTTCTTTCTTCATTTGTTGACATGCATATATATTCATATCAACCCTACATTTCAAGCTTGTGATCCTTTCAAAGGGCTTTTTATTATTTAGCAAAGATTCCCTCCAACTTTTTCCATATCTTTCTGCAATAAAAGTGCCTATAAATTGTCAAAACTAGGCAGACACAACAGCGCCTTCACAACCCTGTTCCCGTAAGCCTGAGTTTTAGACGGGTTCTGAGTTAGTATTACGTCTCATCATTTCACTTCCATCTCAGTTACAAAAGTGAATATACAGATTGCCTCTGAACTCCAGAAGGAAAAAAACCCGTATAGAGAATTCTGTTCTCTGAGGTATCATCATGCAGGTACATTTGTTTAAAACTCAGTAATACATGATTTAGATTATTTTTGCCGACCTTGTTAAAGTTTATGGAGATCAGAATATCTTAAAAAGATCTCTCAAAGGTTCTGTCTTTGAAGCTAATGGTATATTGCTTTGTCCAAATGGTCTGATGCCTCAGAAAATTTTTCACTTTGTTTCTGTGTAGCCACATCTCCAGATGGACAGAGCCCCACCAGGAAAATATGTCATACAAAGACTAAGATGTCTGATAGGATAAGCTGAAAATACCTTTGAGTTCAAACAGAAAATTGTCTTATATTTGGGAAGTTTAAAAAGAAGCATGTCCTATTTAATCATCCGCTTTCCTTTATCTTCTGAAAACAAGAACAGAAAGAATTACTTCTTAATTTCTGTCTGCCAATTAGCTGTTGCTCTCATATTAAGAAATATTGCCAGATATCCAGAAAGCAACATTTAGTACTATGTAGGACAGGCTGATTGACTTATGTTATGAAGAAACCCATGACCAAAAACTTGAATATGTTTCAGTCCTACTCTGCAGTTTTCTATTTACTAAATGCAAAGCATTAATAAGCATGTGTCTTCTAATTACTAAATGAATAGAAAGACTGCCTGCTTAACAGACTGCCTTTAGGCAGCAGTATACATCAGATATAAAATGAAACTATACACTAAATTTATACTTACCCAATTCAGTTGTGTTTGTGTAGTAGAAGACAGAATTTTATGTTACATACATCATAGGGGAAATCATGTTTTATTTTTTGGCATAATGGAAGTATATTGTAAAACCTTGTATTCAAATAATTGATAAAATGACAGTCATAAATAAAACTATATGATAAAAGCAAAGGAAAATTTGATCCAGTGATTGATTGATTTCTGGGAGGTAGATGCATCACAAACAGTTTGATTATACCAAATCCTTTATAGTAAAATAAGCAGTTCAGACTTATCGCTTGGTATTAGAAAATAATCTGGATTTCACTATTCTTCACACACAAGCTTCCTTTGCCTCCATGGAGCTACACATTTGAGTTAAATGTCAGTGAAAATCTCCAGAACAAATATTAAATGTGTCAGTGTGAATCATATCAGGAAATTTATGTAGTAATTGACACTGGCGCAAGCTTCGTCTCATTCTTGTATGACCCAGTCTGTTTTGGGCCGTCATTTCTTCCATCCAGTTTCCCAAGAATTACATACATATTTACTCTTCTAACTGTCACCTTTAAAGCCTCTAGGATTATTTGGCCAAATATTATAGTCAGAAATTTCAAAAGTATGATATACCTATGCATTTGATAATAAAAGGTGATCACTGCAGATCAAAGACCATCTTAATATACTCAAAAGAGAAAAGCAGCAGTATGAGTCCTTTATTACACACAGAGTATATTTATGACCATGAGTCACAGGCCCACAAGAAATCAGATTTTTACTGTTTAATATGTTTCCACTATGGTCGAAAAACAATAAGTATTACACATATCACATGTTGCACACCTAGACTGAAATCCCACCATTGCATTTCAACTTTTCCAGACCTTCACTGATTCTTTGTTTATAATCATCACATAGAATAAATAGTTAGATACCTGTATTAAATCCTTTTTCCTTTAATAAAAGACTGATGATAAATGCCTACTCAAATACTTAGTTGATAATAATAATATTGAACAGTGGTTTCTGAACTACCTTTTTTTGCTAATGCAACCAGTTTGCTTTGCTGCTTACAGACTTATTTATTTAGTCCATTTTATATAAGGAAGATATATGCTACAGTAGGAAAAAAATGTTTCTTTAAAGCAGCACATCAAAGTTTGCCTAATAAAGAGTTGATGCAGATTTTCTTTTAAAGCTAATATTACAGATCCTATGTATTCAGTTGTTTACAAAATCCATTCTTATTAGGGGACAGTTCATCAAAGTCAGAGACAGCTATCATGTTAAGTGCATTTAACTGACCTTGCCAGTCTTCAAGATTACAGATTGGTTTGTGTTCTGACATACAGATGTTCAGATTTTGAGTAGATGTGGAATCATTCCACTAGATATTCACTCAGTTGAAAAAGATGAAAGGATTAAATGGTCAAAGAATAATGTAAATTATGAAGTATATTTTTTTGTCTTTTTCAAGGTTGTACAACTGTAAAGACTTCACAACAAGTAGCTTGAAGAATTCTGTAGCCAACTTGCTATTTCAAAAAAACGTATGTTTTCTGATATACAAAAAGTATATCAACAATGGTTCAATGCAGAATAGGAACTACAAGGCATCAGGCCTAGATCCTGTGGGGATATAAAATATACGTATGTTGTATCATGTTGTATCCAGTTACATTTCAATGAGCAAAACTTTCAGGAACAGACTGAGAGAAGAGCAGTCACTGCATTTTTCTACCTGTTAATACCTCAGCTTATATATCTATCTCAGAGACAAAGAAACCAGCTGAGAGACTACATTATGATTTTAAAACACAACCAGTTCCAGAGCACTAGATGGCTCATAGGCAATAAATGCTCTATACTGAGTCAAAGTCCACAGAAAGTCATTTTCTTTCCCAAGCATTTAATTAGATTAAGGTTGTATGTATAGCAGTATTTACACCTGGGCTATTGCCCATATTTCAATGAAAAAAAAAAAGTGAATTCTAACAGTGGACCCAAGAATTTATACACCTAACTACTATGAGCCTCATGGCTCTCCCATATGTGTTCTGTGCACAGAAGAGGAAGCAGGGTTCCAGCTCATCCCAGCTGTTAAGCATCCAAAAGGCATAAGAAGATAGAAGGATTTGTGCATCAGTAACTGATGATGACTGAACTCTCATCTAAGTTCAAAAGGGACTGAAGAGGCAAAACTTGCACTGCATTACATAGGATCACCACCATCTGAGCTGTCACACAGCAGCATTATCTGTATGTATCCAGCCTTGGCTTTATAATCTATGCATGCTTTTCCCGAGAAACATATATCATAGTTCTGGAAATTCCCAATGTATTAACATTTATTCAGAGAAGCCTCTCTGAATGCTGCCACATTCCTATGTACAAAAACATAACGATAAACATGAGTCACAAGAGAATAGGAGGTCAAATTAGCAGAAAATATCTACTGCATTGGAATTTAGATATCAATATATTTTTGTTAATGATTGTCATTGGTTGCATGATTAAAATGCATGTATTTCCATGAAAACTATCTATATGTGTCAATTGCTTAGCAACACACAAACATGCCTTCCTGTAGGACAAGTAGCAATAAGCAATATTTATGATGATGTTGAAGAGGAAACAGCACATAATTAAGTGTCATAACTACTTTATAAAATTAAAAAAAAAAAAAAAAAAGAAAGCCTAGATAAATTTTTTCTGCCATATTTGCTGTATAAACCTACTGGTCCCAAACCAATAAGCACCGTATATGTCATATCCTGGGGTCCTGGATCTCCATACTTATTTTTTTTACCTATTGCATTTAGTTGTCTCATATCTTCTAATTCTAATTCTAATGTTATAATCAGAATGCGTTAGGAAACTACCATACATTTAAAAAAGGCTCATTACTGAGATTAACTCCCGTTCCCATTTCCAAATGGTATAATGTTAAAGCAAACACAGTCTCCTGGTTACGTTTGTTTCCATTTTATTTTTTAACTATGAACTTACTTTTTTCTCACAACAGTTTATCTAGTGTTGGAATGGACTTTATGCAATAAGAACTTGTTCTATTGCCAAGAGAAATCTTTCCTATTCCAGCAGCTCAGCACCACTGAGACTGCCCTCACTAGAGAGCTACTACCTCAAATGCTTTCCTTACACAACAACTGGAATTATTAAATGAATTACAGTGCTATATTTAATAAAAAGAAGAGAAAAATGAATGCATAGAAAGTTAATGCAATTTATGTCTGGAGACTGAAATTTATTTGGCTTCTATAATCCCCATACCACGTTATAGCACTGAGTTTCTAGCATTCTGTAAAACAATTTGGGAAGAAAGGTTTACTTTGAATACCTAAGGGATGTAAATAGATTTTTCAGCTTAAAAAAACCCCAAACAAACAAATAAACAAACCCAGAAAATCTTAGCTTCAAATCTATATTCTGTATCCTCTTGTCTGCAACACCTCCGGCAGGTCTAGAGAGCAAACAATCCCTACAGCATTACAGTTTCTTTGCTTTGTGATATGTTTTGCTTTTCTTTTAAAACAACATCTTGTTAACTTTTTTCAATACTGGTTGTCAGATATGGTGTTTCCACTGAAAACTCCCCCAGCTGTGAAAGCATGAGGGAGAGGCCTCGTCCCAGCTGGGCTTAAGCTCCCTCAGAACAAACTTTCTCCTGATGCAAAATCTGTGAGGAGGAATCAAGCAGTATTTACTGTCTGAAATGAGATGTACAACAGCCCTGTATTAAGACTTCTCTTTTTTTCTCCTGAGGAACAAAAATGTTTACAAACTCCTGACATGATGCATGAGCTTCTTAGATTAAACAAGTTATGTCCATTGATAATTTGCTGAGGGAAACTGTGTTAAGACATAAAAGAGGTAAATGGACCTACACATTATTTACTCATGTATTTACTTAGGAACTTTAATTAAGTTAAATTATTTATTTAATGTTTCATTTAAGCATACTGTGCTATTAAGCATTTTTAATCTAAGCACCGAGTATGGCCTGCATTTTTAACAGAGCTGCACTCAAAGTTGTTAATTCAATTCAAATTCAAATCTTCACATACATGTCTTTTCTTTTCAGGGTATCACTGTGGAAGCAAACTTCGCCCTTAAAACTTTCCTATTTTCGTTTTGTAAATGCTGCATTCTACATCCAATCCTCTCTCATCTACACTCGGTTAAGCTACTCATATTTATTCACTCGATCTCTGATATTCCTCTTTAGCAGTGAAACAGGCATTTTATTCTCTTCAACAGGTTCTTCCATATCATGTAATTCTCCAACTTTGCAGTGATTTCACAACCCCAAGTGAAATTATTACTTTGTCATTTCATCAGCAGAACATTAAATGATGGGGAACTTTTCTCTTTTTGACAACCTTTACCTTAACCTTCAACTACTCTATTAGGAAGCAATGATCATTGCTACAAAATTTTATCACATATATTCATATCTTATGCTGACTTTCAACTTTCTCTTTTCCCCTTAGCTTGAGTTAAACTGCTAAATATGAATTACTTTATGGTGAACTGTAACTAAATGAGGGTAAATAGATAGTTCATGTTTTAAATCAGTACCTTCCAGCTGCAAAGGAAATTCATAAAGATTTCAGTCAGAGACTTTTCAGTTTCAGGAGATGAGCTTCTAATGGAAATGTTTGATAAGGGCTTTCATTATGCATTTCAAAATTGCCCAGCGAGGTGTACTAAAACTTAATATTAGTATGTGCAGTGTGGGCAAACATGGACGAACATGAGCATGTATGTACAAACCTCCAGAATCCTTTCCTTGTGGAAATGTTAATTAAAATAAGTAAAAAGATAAAACAAGGCTGTATATTTTAAAAAACTTCTCATAGTTCTCCCTCTATCTTTGTTTTTACATATTGAAAACTGCACCGACTTAATTAAGAAGTATGTTTTTTCCTCTTCCTCAGACATTACTAAATCTGTTGCCCTGAATATATCTCTCCACCTTCAGATTCTCCAGTTACACATAATATTCAGATATGCTTTCTTTAACATTTTTTTGGTAATACTATTGCAAACACTATTTTTCAGCACAAAAAAGGGAAATTCAGTGGGACTTGTGTGTCAGATCTTGTATTTACGAACATTTGCAGGGAGACAGGGTTCCAGGTCTCAGAGCTTGTTCCGTTATTATACAATTCAGACTGAAATTGTCCTAATTTAGAAAAATTTGGAAGGTGATCTGTATTTATGGCCTTCAGATAACAGGTTTGATTGTCACTGATTTTTATTAAAGTTTGTAGTACTTACAATATTTTAGTTGGTATTTCTTGCTTTCATTTCAAGATCAATTTGGGGTTTGAAAAGACTGAAAATATACAAAAAGTGAAAAAATCATTCAAGAAAGACAGAAGGTGGTGAAACAGGGTAATCAGAACACATGCAAACCTGATTAGGCTTTTCATGGTACCAAGGGAGAAATAAAATCTTACATTTTCATTTTTAAAACCCACATCTCTTTTCTTTTTGGAGATTATTTTAAGAGACAAAAACACTACCAATAAATTCTTTCTTTCCAAAAGTAAAATTAAAAATATTAAATGGAATTACAGAGTTTTACCTTTCCAGATGTCCTTATTAGATGCACTTCCTTCCATATAGTAACAAGGTTTGAAATTAAGCACTGCAGTTTAGATTTAATGTCAGTGGCAATTCAATAAAGATGGAACACTACTGATAACCCCCAAATTTCTCAGTATTACCCTGTTATCCCATAATTTTTTTCAAGGAGGAGCATGTGCTGAAATTTCATTTCTTTTGCTGCTACATCCTTCAGGAAGCCTCTTAGTGATCTGGTATTGCCTTGCTTTATTTTTTTCTCTTCTATTTCACTGAAGAGTTCCTGGAGAAAGAAGCCCCCCATCATCATGGACATTCTCCTCACATGGGAGACCACCTGGGAAGAAGAGCTGTCACTCACACAACCGTGCCTTTGCTCCCAACAGAAGTCAGCATTGCAGTTACAGTTCCACCAAATTCATGGTTCAATCAGCTGCTCATTAAATTGCATTTAGTAATACTAAAGCAAAATCTGCCTTGATGAGTAGATGTAATAACCCTATTTTAACCAGTGCTTTACACTTGTTCGTGAAGGGTGTGGAAAGGCAGCTTCACCTGTTTAGCAATATTTACCCCTATAAAATGAAATGGAAAGTATTTCTATTCCAAGTTATTCTGCACAGCAAGGAAGATATGGAGTTTCTATTATTTATTGATGCTTAAAATGTAGAGAAAATGGGAAATTTTATAGTCTGCATTCACACATTAACAATCTAAGTTGTTTCTTTTTCTTTTTTTTTTAAGACTTCCAAATCCTGGATAACTAGCCCATCATTATATGAAAAAATTCCAATTCTGAGTCTCTAAATGAAATAATACTTACAGCAGTACTACATACAATCTTCCTGTAGTAAACAAAACCAGACTGTAACTAAACCTACTGTCAGAGACTGAGTTACACAGTTGTTATTCAAAAGAATTGTCTAAGCTATCATTTTTTCTTTTATTTGTTTTTCTACCTTAGAAATGTGTTCAGGATATTTCTGGCCAGAAATAACAAAACCACGAAAATTAATGATGTTTTTAATTTGTCCAAAAACATTAAATTTTTATGGGAAAACTAAAAATCCTTTTAATCCCTTAGTAAGGAACTGAAAATAGAGTATTCCTTAGTTCTATTTTTACCTCAAGTTTTTGAAATTAATGCTCAATTTTAAAAATGAAACAAATGTTGCTTAGGTCTCTTCTAGGTAGCTGCCACTCTCCATGATTACAATTCTATTCACTGGTGCCTTTCTGCAGGTATTATAATTATAGCTTGCAAACTGAAAGCACAAGATAATTGTTATCTGCATGTTTACAAGTTAAAAGCTATGCTGAAATAAATTTTATTGTTCCACACTGAAAGCATGAATATTCTCACAGAAATGTTACACCACTGTATTGTAGCGCTACTTGGTGATGGTGCACATCCTCCTATCCACAATTATTTTTGTGCAATTTCTTCAAAAATTCAGATCATTCAAGGCCTGTCTGGGCACCTAGCTGTCCAACATCATCTAGGGAGCCTGTTTTGGCAGGAGGGTTGGACTCGATACTCCATAGAGGTCCCTTCCATTTCTTACAATTCTGTGTTTCAGTGATCATACTTTTGGACATGGAGGCAACATAAAAAAAATATATAAATTAGAGATCTTTATGGCTCTTTCTATACACAATTGCATTTAGCTTTGAAACAGAGAAAAGTTCTCATGGTTCTAGTTGGTCTTTTCAAACATACATAATCTGAAGCACAGCTCTGCTTAATACAAAGTAGTTGAAAGAAGAATCTCTAGAAATGTCAACCGTCTATGCCCACTGTAACTGTTATCTGAAAATCTTGTAATCTTGAAAACTCTAATGTGCTTGAGACTATGCACTGCTTGCATAATCATGAATATTATGCCCATTGTGTTTAAATGTACCTACAACAAGGTACATTTTTTCTAACATATGAAAAAAACCAGAAAAAAGTTCTTTTCCAATGTACTATTTTAGTGACATGTTTGTAAAACTATGTATGAGCTGAACAGACTTTGTCAAAAGTCGCACCTAATTCACACACTTAGAGTAATAGAATCACCAAGGTAGGAAAAGATATCTAAGACTGTCTAGTCTAGCTGTCCACCTATCACCAGTGCTCCTACTAAACCATGCTGTTTAGTACCACATCTACAAGTTTCTTGAAAATCTACAGCAATGGTGACTCAGTCATCTTCCCAGGCAGCCTGTTCCAACACCTGTCCACTTTTTTGGAGTTTTTCCTAATATCCAACCTGAACCTCCCTTGGCCATTTCCTCTTGTCCTATCGCTGTTACCTGGGAGAAGAGGCTGACTCCTCATCTCACTGTAACCTTCTTTCAGGGTGTTGTAGAGTTGCCTTTCATGAACCTATGATGGTTGTGCCTGATCCCATGGTTGCCCCACACCTACCATGTGATTGCACTCATGATAATCTGTTCCATAACCTTTGCTGGAAAAGTACCTATCCTATGAAATATCATAGAATCATTTGAGTTGGAAGGTACCCTTAAAGGTCATCTAGTCCACCTCCCCTTCAATGTACAGAAACACCTACATCTAGATCAGTTTGCTCAAAGTCCTGTCCAATCTGAGCTTGAATGTCTCCAAAGGGCATCCACTACATCTCTAGGATGCTCCAGAGCTTCATTATCCTTATCTTGAGAATATTATTCCTTATATCCAATCCAAATCTTCCCTTTCAGTTTGAAACCATTTCACCTTGTCCTATCACCACAGACCCTGCTAAATAGTCTATCCCCTTCTTTCTTAAAGCCCTTTTTTAAATACTGGGAGGACTGAAATATGGACGAGAACAGAGAGCAAACAAGGTGGTTCCTGCTTTCCCTCCCTCGTCTGAAAAGAAAACAAACAAACAAAACAAAAACAAAAACAAACAAACAACAACAAAAAAACACAACAAAAAAACCCACACGCAATAACAACAGAAGAAGTGAGGATATCTTCATTCTCCAGAAGAAAACAACTGTGGAAAAAGTAGATATCAATAATGAAACAAAACCATTTAAACCTCTAATTTTATAAAGTGACAACTAAGGACTGCATATGGATCATTGCTCCACACAGACACATACATAAACACTAAGCTGGTAGCGCACTTTCTTATCTGCAGAACCTTCAATTTTCTGTCTGGATGTGCTTTGGTTTGTGGGGATTTCTTCATCAGGGGCCTATGAACGCAGGAGTATTTACATCAGCTGCAGGGACAGTCCTCTGTCGCTCTGTTTATCACACCTGTACACTTTTTGTATAAGATTGCGTTCTACTACATGCTGAAAATATAGGCAAAAATTCACCTCAAGGTGATTTGCTGTTTTCAGAAGTGAAGATTGATTTAATCCAAAGGAAGTACAACCTTTTTTTTGTAGTTGTAGGCTGATGTAGTTGGGAACTGTCAATTTTTTAATAACTCCAAAGCTTTTATAAACATACAGTCAATAAACTGCAGCTATTTCTGTGGACTTTTTGCAAAGATCTTTGCAGACAACTTTTGGAAATGAAGGCACTTACCCCAATAGAAAGGCAGTCTTAATGCTTTAGAAAGTACTTTCAACTAATGTTCCCACTGGTAAATTGGCTATCCATTTCTCCTCAAAGATGTCTAAGATGTAAATGGTCTTTTTCAGAGTATGGAGGTTGTGTGTTGAAATCTGCTGTTCAACAATCCCAGCTGCATATTATTATCCCAGTGCTGATTGCAAGATCCCATTGACCACAAGCTGCCTGTCTGCCTGTCTAGATGGTGTGATTAGTGTATAATCAATCTTTAATCCAATCAGGAAAGTCTCTGCTTGCAATTGATAAAGGTCTCGGCAGGGTACTGATGAAGCCAGAGCCTTAGTATCTCTAAGGGTGCACCTGCAGCATGTGAGGTACAGAAGCTAGGCAGGCTCATCTAAGAGAAAGGAATTAAGATGATCTGTAAAAAAAATCTGATAAACAACCTTCAAACAGAACAAACCAGCCAGCTAAAGTGAGGGGCTCAACAGCCAAAAAGACCCTGAAGTGCTGCTCTGCTCTAAAACCTAACATACAGGAAGAACAATCTTTTAACTAGGAAAGGCTATCCCAGATATAATTTTTACTGTCTGGTCATTAGAAGAAGTAGCCACAAGAGTAATTTACCTTATTATACTATTTTCTCCAGTGCATATGTTCCTCTGTGCTAAGTCAGTCCTGTACTTCATTGTCCTTATGCTTTCACTGAACACTGGAATGGAATATGGCTGTGAATTTCCAAATTATAGTGCCAAGAAATAGCTGCCTGTACTTTGTTTCTTCTTTTTTAATTTCTTGACCCAAATTATTAAGTTTTCTCTTTATCTCAGTATTTGTTTCTAATTCTGCAGATGGGATACTTATAATTACATCTCATATTAAAACTGTTAAAAAATAGCACATTATTATTTGATAAACCCTACGTACTTTATATTAATCTCCATTGCTCTCCTTCAGGGCAAACAGTTTCTCATAACTTCCCTTCTATGATATGACCTGTTCCCATTCTATTAATATCCAAAATTAAGAGTGAATTCTGACCAGCTATCTTATCAGACTCAAAAGAACGTCCAATATATCTCCCTCGTTACAGTATTAACACCTCTTAACTGTTCAGATTGTAACACTTATTTTTATGAATTCTATAATTATTTTAAGCACAGTTATGTGAATTATCTTCATTTCTATAAATACAGATTATTTCCACACACCCCATGGGTTTACTCTCCTTTGTAGCTTCTGAGTGAGCTGCCCTCCCACTTTCATATTTTCAGAGTATCTGGTACCCATCTGAGACACCTGCAGCAAAACTTAAATTTATCTATATTCACAATAAGCTTAAGATCAAAAGAGACAAAATTAATCTGTCTATGAAGTCTTTTTCTTTTTCTAAATGACCATTTCTAATGTAATCATTTCTATCCTTTCAAAGTCTTTCTCTAATCAGCAAACAATGAACAACATCACAGTGAAATAATCTAATTTTCACAGCTCTGACTTCCGAAAAAAGCTTTCTGAACTACTTTAGACTTGACAGTTTAGGTAAAACCTTTCATTATATGTTTAACACGGCCACAATACATACAAAGAGAGCAACAATATATACACGTATTTAGACCACGCTTCAAAGTTGATATGGACTACCATAAATAGTCTTACAGCAAGCTTAGAGAGTAGTTTTAAAATTCCCCATGAACTAAAATAACTTATACCCAGTAGGTCTGATCAAGCCTTTAAAGATATATGGAAAATATCTGCTTTTCATAGAATATGACCTTCATAACTCAATTCATGGGTCATTCCCTCACTTGTGGGATATTTTCAATATCATAATTGTAAAAGGAGAAAGAAAGGAAGGAAAAATGTTCACTTATTCATTTTGTAGGGCCTTTTTATTAAAAGCAGAAATAACATTAGATGAAAATCATTTCGCTGATAATTTTAATGAAATATGAAGTGCTTAGAATATATTTTACTGCAGGCAATATAGTAAAAAGACACTGTCTGCTTAATGTGTCATTTAATGAATGGATTCCACATTGCTTTACTTTGCAACATTTGGAAGTGAGAGCCGTGCAAAGATGATAGCAAGTGGTTTCAAAAGGGGGTTTCTTCCCACATTTTTTAAATGACTCTTCATTTAACAGAAAGTGCAAAGTACAATGCAGCAGAAATGAGGCTTAACCAAAACACTGGAGCTGAATACCTTAACAAATCTCACTGCATTTCATTCTGTAAGCCTATCTCAAATATGGGGAAAAAAATGATGCAGATAATGTCCTAGTTTGCTGAAGGTCAGGTTGTGATCAGAAGAATTCCAGAAAATCAAATACTTGATCTAATGTGCTGTGAGATAACATGGCAGCTGCTCAGTTAGCCTCATTGGAGGTGAAGTTCAATTTAACTTGTCCTAGGGTGGAGGCTTTCCCTGCAGGAATATAGTAGTCACCATGGGGAATGCTGCTAACCATTGCTTGTTCTACACCTTTTTTCTTTTAATGTCAGCTCAGAGAAACCAACCCAAGTGGTCAGTGCTACAGAAATACATCAGAACAATAATTCTTCCTCCATGCCATGATGTGAAGGAGTGTTCTCAACCTTGCTAAAACTTCCTCTGTTAACAGCAGCCAGCTCACACCTAAGACGTAAGATGCAGATCCATTAGCTGTGTCTAAATAAAATGAAATCACAAATGATAACTGCAGTGCCTGGTCCTGTGTTCCTTCAAAACCTGGTTTCATCTATGCATGCTGTCCACCTCGTTGCCCAAGAGTGGTGAAGGGAAATATTAGCACTTAAGTGATAATTCATCTGGGACTCAGAAGTCAGGCTTATACTCTGACCCTTTCATTTTACAGTACAGGCATAGTCACTGGTCCATGGAAAGCAGCCCTCCACAGCCACAAATATTGGGTTTTAAGCTACCAGTGAAAAGTTACAGGAATAGCTGAAAAAAATACACCAGATTTTTTTTCTTGCTGTTACAAAAAGACATCTTGTGTATGAGACTTAATATCTCACTAGATTAGAGATTAGAGTTTACATGAAAAAATGTAGGGTGTATAAAGAAGGTCAGAAGATGGTGTCATAAATGAAAGCCATTCTTTACATGTTGGAAGGATTTCTATACCAAAAATGGGAAGTATACCACATATATTCTGTGGTCATTAACTCAGATAAAGAGAAAGATGAGAACAGTCAATATAGGGTAAGAAAGTGACATTTTAGTATCAAGACATCATATCCTTGAATTTGCACACAGCATAAATGGATATAACACTGTAGTTCTCACTGCAGTGGTGAGAGAACTGTTGAACTCTCATTTCTCTTACTAGCATTACTGCACCTACATGGTTGTCCATGTGAGAAATGATGGACTGAAAAAGAAAAAAATGAAGACAGAAAAAATGAATACAAACCACATAATGCAAGGAGTCATATAGTTCTTAACATTTTCTGTTTTGTCATAGGGTATTCTGTGTATCAAAAGACTTAGGTAGGAGTGAGAAATGGACTGTAGATTTTTCACTGAAATATTTCAATTGGATTTGTTCTGATAAAGTAACCATTTTAAATTTCATTACTACTTTAAGTTCTAGTTAAATTGGTGAAGACTGGTTTCATTCTTAATTAGTGGATACAAATCTCAGCCACATCCCCACCGCTATGAAACTCTGCATTACTATACAGGAAATAAGTATTTCAGAGACTCAGTGTATACAAATTAATAAAGGCTGTCAAAATTCTCACTTGGCAGTGATGCTCAAGCAGTTTCACAGAAAAAAAACCCATCAAACTTGATTTATACCTTTCAGATAACTTTAAAGAAGATCCCATGTACACATACAGGGGACTAGTTTCAGTCAGGTCTGATATCACATCTGCTAAAGCCTCATAGCAGAAAAGAGGCTGCACAGGATGTCCTGAGATAGATGAACAACAGGAGATCCAGAATAAACAGAAGGGTATCTCTGATCAGTGAATGTAAGAAGTGAGAATGGACAATAACCTTTTATCCTGAGATATTTCCACGTTTACCGTTCTGGTGTCCAGGCTACCAGAATAAGTTACTGGCTGCACATTAGGATCAAAGAAGGGTGGAAATAGTAGAAATCTGTATGTAACAGAACTTTTATCAGAAAGAACAATTTTCTTTCAACATAAGCTAATGAGAAGGAAATAATGCATTTAGAAATTTAACTAACCTTTTCCAATCGTTCTAAAATAGCTTTTTTTCAACAGAAATACTGTAGGTTTAACCCTGTATGGTCTTTGAACCTGTCAGTTGTATGCAAACTCCAAGGATTGTTAGAGATCACATTATCATATAGATCCATAAACAAACAGCTACGTAATTTCTCAGATGATTATCATCTCTGTGCACCTGGTGTGTATGCTATATATAAAAAATTAACAAAGAAAAGTGAGAATTTTACTGTACTGCAATGTTGTCATGGCAAATTGCACCCACAAAGTACAATTGCACAACACAGCTTTAGGCATCAGTATGACAAGAGAATGGGAACATTTAACTATATAGATAGGACATCATTAAATATGATGTGTAAGTCCAGAGTGGAGACTGAAAAACACAGGAGGTGCTGAAGGCGATGTAATAGGACCCCAGTATCATTCTCATTATCAAAATGACCTCTAGCATTCTAAAACAAAGTTTAAATATTTTGTTGAAGATTGAATAGTGAGTTGTTCACAACTATCCACTCAGCTTTCACTCACTATCTATAGAAATGTAAGAAAATGTATTTCTCTAGAAATAATTTTGTAAAAAATCAGTGACCTCTAGATTTGTCAAAAACATTGAAAAAGAAAGTATTTGAAAGACTTGACAACTAAGAGTTCTGTGCTGCTACTGAAAGATGGATGCAATATACCCTTTGGTTGTTATCCTACCTTCACACAGAAACAAGTAGTTTTGGCTTGTATAAAACTAATTTATGAGTCTAAGCAGTGGCAGATAGTGATCCCCTCACAAATGTTCTGCTGATTGGAAACCACTGAAGAGCACTGCTGGATAGTTCTCTCCTCTCCTCTGAGATACTCTCCTCTGCTGACGGCTGCATATACCAAATAATTTTTCTGGATAGAAACCAGAAAGAAGCCAATATTAGCCTGTAAGGGATTCTTTTTCATCTATCTATCCCTTAAAGAATGCAATGATAAATATGATGGAAGCTAGGGCATATGAAAAGAAGCTTATTTGTTAAACAATGAAAAAAGGACAAAAAACAATCCCAACTTTCTTTGTCCTTAAAAGAAAATTAAGCAACTGACATTACTTCATCCTTTGAAATGTCATCCATCACAAGTTTGTAACATTTTTGAAACAGTAATGATCGAACCTGCTATGACATCTTCATTGCCTCTAGGGTGCCAGAAATTCTGCTGCTTTCTCAAACTGACAATCATATAACTATTTAGAAACTCTCTGGAGAGGTCAGCATTAAAACAGGCTGGAAGGAGCTAAAGTAGCACATTCTTAAATTGGAAAACCTGTTCAAGCCAGTGTATGCATAAAATCTTTTTTTCAGTGTGCAAAAGCATTTATTCTTAGAAATGGTGCATTAATAGTGCTGTTAAGTTGGTCATTGAAAGTGTTTATCAGGCAAAGGATTTGAGTAGATGACCTTCTTCACAGTCATCAGGCCATCATGGGGAGAGGAATCTGAAACTCAGGGTTCAGCTTTCTGTTGGGTATTACTGATTCTGGGAAACTGAGAGGTGTGATGCTCAGTAGAAACACCTAATTCTTGGAAATATTTCAGAAAATACACAGCATTTGCCTGGGCTGAATTCCATGAAGAAAAGCAGATGGATAGACACATGTTAATGATGTTAAAAGAATAGTCTGGTTTTAATTTTTCACACCACTTGGCTAGACAGTATAAACTGACACTTTTTTTCCACAACCTGATTTATACATGCAAAATAAAAGTGTTTGGGATCATAAAAGCTTTCTGCAAGTAGAATTGTCCATTTTTTAAAGGCTGATATCAGTCTTTTTAAAGTTGAAACTTCAGGCAATACGTTGAAGCTGACCGGGATCTTTGCTGCACTTTTATATTTGAAACGTACCTTTTTACATTTTAGATTAAGTTAACAACATACGAGATAGTAATATTAAAATGAGAAACATCTGGAATGAATAAGTGGATTTATCACTGCTCAGTTCCTTATAACCCATACAGTGTCTTTTGTAAGACACTAGCAGTTTCTATTTAACTTTGCTGTATCAAGATAAAAATCAAGCATTTTTACCAGAAGCTGTCTAAGCTGAAGAAGGTACAAAGGGCAGCACATATGTGTTTCTTTAATCTCCTGCAGAATTTCAACATGGATATATTCTGAAAAGAGTTGCTGTTGTCTTTCAAAAGCTGGAACAGGTAAATAACACTACATTCTTATATAGTAGAACTGAATTACTTCAGTTATCTGGGAAGGCAGAAAAAGCAGTAATACATCTAATCAGATTTTCGGTAGTTCTACAACATCATTTTCTATACATAAGAAGATGTATCAGAGCAAAAGAGACTGGCAGTAACTGTTAAATAAAGCTCAGATTCTTCTCATGCTTGGGCATGATTGACTTTTACACTGTGACTTATCAGAAGAACCAGAGAAAGATGTGTCAAATATATACACTCTGTTCTGAAAAGCAGGAACTTACTTCTGATAGATAAACAGAAATGAAACATCACAGGCAATAGCTGACTGAGTGAAAATTTACTTTCAAATTAATAGGATCAGCCTATTCTGTTGATACTTGATAAACTTGGAGAGGACAGCTGTGAGGTGCTGGGCAAGTCATAAACCTCAGTGAGCTCAAGCTTGACAGTGGTGGTGCTCCTTCAGAAAAGCTCTCATTGGAAAACTGTCACAGCCTTCCACAATACCTAGTACTCAGATGGGGAAGCTCTACTACCCTATGATACCATCTAGGGATGTACAATCCATGGCAGCAGCATAACTTTCTACAGGAAGAAATTACCTGCAGCTTGCTTTCTGGGAGAAAGAAAAGCCTTAGATAGCCTGGTGACAGAACAGGAACAATTCCTTCTGGAGCAGAGGAACAATAGCATAAGGTGCTAAGGTGGATCAGGAGCAGCAATGGGAGACAAGAACAGCCAGGAAGAGGGCAAGATGGGGTACTTGCAGGAGCAGTGTCAGGTACAAATTAGTGTGGGACAATGTTGGCTCTCTCATGGAACCGAGGACTGAGTAATTCCTATGGGGAAAATATGGACCAGGAACTAGGTGACTGGGTGTGTGGGTGTGTGAAGATGAGAATTAGTCTAGGGAATATCTAAAATCTGGGAAGAGATTTCTCCAACTCCAATGTGGTGTTAGAAAGCAGCATTCCTTTATTACTTCTGATGAGTACTGAATGGCTTGAAAAATCAGTGCGCTCTCAGAGTTTGAGTTCTACATTTAAAAAGTTAAGACATACATATGCAGTACACTAGTGTACGTATTCATATATGTTATATGAAAAGTGGAGAGAAATTTGGCAGAAACTAAACCACCTTGCATTTCAGTTAGTCCTCAGACATCAGATGAACTGGGGTGTTTGAGCTTAGATTCTGAGTGATGCCCAGTTTGGTTCTGTGAGTCTGGTCGCGTTTCATACACAAACTATCAAAGTTACAGATTCACAAATATTTCTTTGCTCAGTTTATCTAATCGTGTTCAAATGGGCTTTATGACCACCAATGAGAACTCTCACAGATAGATTAGTGAATAGTGCAGTTTTTTAAAGCAATGGATTACAGTAAATTTTGGTCTGCTGGTGATAAATACACTGCAAAGCATGTGAAGTTTACCAAGAATTTCAATAATATGGCCAACCATAAACACACTGAATCCTGGAACAAGTCCATAGAGATTTCAAAGTTTCCTGGGGGATGCATTCAGTATAATGAGTGTGCGAATCTGACCCAATAACCCTAGGCAAGGTTAGAAGAGGCGTAGCCTGCTGACTGGACCCAGAAGTCAGCAGTGTCCTCTTAGCTTGTCTACAATGGAATCTTCCCCCCAAATCCTTCTCTCTTAAGCCATTTTTGTATTATTTTCTTACAAACAGGTAGAGTTTGAGCAATTCCAGTCAAACATATATTTGTTTTGCAAATATTATTCAGAGAACACATTTTTGACAGAAAGATGGAAAGATGCTGGCTCAGGACTGACTCAGGAAAACAAGATGGTTCATCAGCTCCAATAGTTTCAGCAAGTCCCTGTCTCTGCAGGATGATCAGGGTTTTGGCCATTATACCTCCACCCTGCTCCATACTCCATATTGTGTTTTATTTTAGTGTCAGGATATCAGGCTCTCCTGGTGTTTGCTAACAATCTGAAGTTTGAAGGTATTATATTGCTTAGGTAACTGTCGTGAATGGATTACTTACCACATTTCACCCTGGAGGTTTCCCTTCTCTCAAGAAGAGTAACTTTCAATATTTCACCTCTGATAAATATTCAACATAATCTAGCCCAAGACTGTAGTCATTCAAACTTCACAATATCTAGAAGGAATTGGGCAGGTTTCATGCAGTCTTGCTATTAGGATTAGAGCTCAAGGGACACTCAGGCTACTCACTATTTAGTGAGTAAAATTATTGACTCACTGTCGTAGCATTTAACAAAACAATGTTATCAGTCATGAGCAAGACCTTAAACATAATGGGCAGGCCAAAGGAGAAGTTTGGTGTCAGGGGGGAGCATACTGTTACACAATATCTGGAAAATTTTGTGTTGAATTTAATGAGATCAATGTTATAATAAAACATGGAAATTATCTCAAAATTATTAAAATGAAGGTGGAAAAATCCTTGTGATTTTTGGAAGAATGAAGTGCAAAGCATCTCAACATATGATATTCACAGGTCTGTAGGATTTACAAAAAGTGTCATTTCCCAGAAAAAAATGAGTGTCTGATTTTTCTTGGCCCAGACAGCTCCAGTCTGCTCTTGTCTTGCATGTACTACTCATTCCACAATCACAGTATATACAGAAATGCAGATAACCCTCAAGTAATTGAGGATTCCTGCAGAGTGAAAGCTAATGGAGAAATACCCCACTTTTATCCTCTATCTTAAGAGATGCAAACTATTCTTTGCCATCTAATCCTTCTTTCCTCTGTTAGTTAAAGTAATACTGCAGTAAAGCCCACATGACTGGAAACTATTTGACTGTCAGGTTACATTTAACATGTTTAATGAAAATTTAATGTTCCTACAATTGATTTTTCTCTCAGTGGCACTGAATTACTTATGAATAACCTCATCTCTACTTAAACAAAACATGCTTCTCTAATGAGGAACAGTTAAATGGAGATCAAAGTGATCTATAATACAGCATCTATGTGACGATGCTCTGAATGAAGCACCTTCATACTCTGGGGACAGTCAAGCTCCTACAGGTGGAAAAGGGAGAAGAAAGGTGAAAACTGCTTCTTTCTATTGTACTTCCTCTTCCTTTCTTCCATCTGCATTTTGTTTTTTCCATGCAGAGCCTTTCACTTAATTTTCTTTCTTATTCCTGAACTGTTACTGCATGAATGAAAGGGCCAAATAGTGGAATCTGTATCTCTAGAAGGACATAATTTACCTATTTCACACCTTCTGTTCATTATTTGTTTTTCACGTAGCCATGCCACTGAATGGACTTTTTTCACAGTCTGGAAAAGGAATCAAACATGTACAGTTTAAAGGACAGAATATCATGACATGCACTAATATATAAACTTGCATCCTCAAACTTTAACTGTTAGAAGGCTGCCTTATTATATATATATAATAATAAAAGAATTAATTGAACTGTGAGTCTTCCTTGAGACTATCAATTCCAAACTTTGAGAGCTGCCAGCTCTTCACTATACTGCATGCCCATGGGAGAACTGCTCCAGACCAGTAGAATGGAAATCACTGAGGGCACAGAGTGCACCCTCAGTAAGTTTGCTGAAAACTGTGTAGAAGTGGACCTGGGGATATTGGTCAATGCTTGGATGAACATGAGCCAGCAGTGTGCCCAGGTGGCCAAGAAGGCCAGTGACATCTTGGTTTGCCTCAGAAATAGCACTGCCAGCAGGAGCAAGGAAATGAACACCCCTCCATACTCACCACTGGTGAGACTGCACCTCAGGTACAAACAGAACAAAGCTAAATAAATAAAAAAGGAAAAAATCCTTACAGCAGCTGTTATTATACACACAGACTGCTTGGACAAAGCTTTCTTTACATTTTCCATAATTAGCCATTTTCATAATATATTTTCTTTGCTGGATTTACTGAGTTGTATGTTACATGGGAATGTGTATGCCCTCCCTGTAACATACATAGAGGACCAATGTTCACCAAGCAAAATCCTTCAACAGAACAAACTAGTCTCCATTAAGGTCAGTGATCTTTTGTGATGAACATAGTAGGATAACAGTGCCAACCACTCCAGAAGCAGCTAAAACAACTCAGTTTTCAGTCAAGTACTCAATTGTCTAACAAATAATGAAAAAAAGGGAAAAGATTGTAGTAGAGAATTGGTTTATTGAAAAAGAAATCTAATGGGAAAATTCTTAAAAAATTATCTTTCCCACTTAAAGCTGAACAGTTCTGCATCATATTTTTCAAAGACATCAACCTTTAATTCTGTTATATGAAGGTATAACTGTGAAGAATGATTTCTGCACCAGTGAATATTAATCCACTATATAATGACTAATGAAACTTCCTGGCACTTAGGTCCTTGTGACAAGCTTATTAAACAATAATTTGTTGAAGTGTGATGCTTTATGGATCATCAAAGATAAAAACAGCTCTTTAAAGTTTTGTTCTCTCAGTTGATTACAGAAGTAGAAGAAAAAGACACAGAAATTCCAGTGAAGAAGAAAAAGTCAAAGTATTTTCCAGGACGTCTCTACTTAGTGTTTTGAAACATCATTACACATTCTATAAATGTAAAATTTTGCAAAATAAAACAGATTTAAATTAAAATTATTGTTTTATAAATTTAGGGTATACGACTTTATGTCCTGCAGGATTTGACACAAAATGGAGAATGTAAAATGAGAGAAAAAGGATAGTTTTTTGAAATTTCTCTCTTCTATCAGAAAAAAAATGGTATGAACAAAATAACAGAATAATTGCACTGGAAAAACATGCAAATTAAAATTGTCTGCTGTACCACCTACTCACAATTTCAGTTAAGAATGACATATCTGTGCAACAGAACTTTTTTAGTAGTTTGGTATAACAAAAGAAATATTTATTGGATCTATTGTGTTTTGACTGTGAGATTTTGAGAAATATTACGTATTCACCAAAGTGACAAAAAAGTAGTTACTAGACTGTCTCTCCAAAACTCAAAAGAACAAATCAAGCTGCGAGCTTCAGCTTCTGAAGAATAATTGTATAAGTTAATGTTAAGAGAGAAAATAGAATATCATGAAAATGAATCAAAATGGTGCTGCCAAATTTATTGCTATGATCTAGATTACGTACATTTACTTTAAAATATGACAGTCCATATATGTTTTCAGGAAGTATCACAGACTGGATATACTGGAATAAAACATTTCCATGAACTGGGATAATATGAATCATGAAATTCAGGTGTGTTTGACTCAGTTTGGCAACAATAGTTAGCACTATCTGCAGATTAAGTAACTGTGTCCAAAGGAAGGTTGTACTGATGCTGCACTGATATAAAGAGGACAATCGTTTATTGTAAAAATTTTGCATTTTTGCCCTATTATTGTTACAGAGGGGAGTCTTAGCACTAATCTTGTGGCTTTTCCAGACTGACACAAGCTTTACCTGCCTATCTAAAAATAATCTAGAAAAAACACTGACAGAGAATCCCTGACCATTGTAAAGTGTAGGTAATTCTTGTTAATATTCTTGTCAGTTAATATGAAATTTGTTCAAAATATATTTAGCAAAAAAGATAAAACATAGTAAAATTGAATAACTAAAAATTTATTAAAATTAACTACGAAAATTCCTCTAGAATTGAGATTATATCTGAAAACAATAACAGATAGTGAATTCTGACCCACATTGCAAATGCACCATATTCAAATGAATATCAAAAGTCATAAGACCACAAAATGCTATTAATTAGCTCTTCAGTATTCTCATCACAGCATCATCAGTGTGAAAATTCAGAATTAAAAGTATATATGTTTTTCTGGCTGATACATAAATTTATGTAAAACAAAGCACATATGTTTTAAAATTGCATACTGTTCAAGAAGAGGTTAAGTAATAACTCTATACATAATATTCAGCAACTTCTCATCTTTATCTAAATGATCTTTAAAAAGTTCCTGCTGGAAAGACAAAGCTCAAATAGATTGCATTTCAAAAATGTTTTTTCTTTTTTATAAAAGTGAATGTTGTGTATGCTAGTAGTTAGTCTGAAATCTGAGACCTATACTTATCCAAAACAACACAGTAACTTTTTTTATTTAAAAAATATAATTAACTCCATATTGATGTAATTTTCCCAGACAACTTCTCTAATGAGAAATGAAAGTTTTATGTGTCAATGCGCTTCAAAACTACACGAAGGAATAGGTAAGGAAAAAAAAAAAGAATTGCATTTTTTAGCATGAAAAATATGAAATGAATGAGATTGTTCAGCTTTGACTTCCGTTTTCATAACAATTCTTCACAATAAGCATTGACAAGATTCACAAATAGATGTAGGAGAATAAAGGAAGTGATCAAAGCTGTTTCATTTAGTGAAAGAATGATTGTGAGAACAGGATCTAGAAGTACCGAGGCATCCTTCAAAGCTCACAAAATTCAGAATTTTATTATGGACAGTTCTGAAGACAGCTACACATATGTGGGAGACTGTAGCCTATTGTACATTTCAGGACATTTCTTCATTAGAGGCTTGAGGGAACATTATTTTTCTTTAATTAACCACATGGGGTTTTAGGCAGACTTCTCCCATATTTCAAGAAAATTAGCAGGTAGCCCTTGTGCTGTTCATTGACTTCAATCAACCCTTCTTTATTTACTGTACCTCTGTATAGAACAAAAGAAGAAAGTGTATGTAAACAAAAAAAGAGAACTGCATTTCCACATTTTGCAAATGCACTGTGTTCAAGTGTGTATCAGAACTCATCAGACTACATCATACTATTAATTAGCTTTCCAGTGTTCTTATCAGAACATCGTTGGAACGAGTGTTAAGAATTAAAAGTGTATAAATTTCCCTAGCTGATGTGGAAATTAATGAAATCTCAGTGAAACTGCATGGCTTTATTGTAGTTCAAACAAGATTTGCAGTAGGAAAGCAGTAGGTAAATCGAGTTAATTCAGGAGTTCTGCTTGCACAAGCAAAAACAAAGGCTTCAGGCTAAGCACCTTCACCCCTTAACAGCACCAACAGGAAAGGTGTCATCAGCTATGTCTTATTTTTCTTTTAAAGAACCAAGAATTGTACAAAGTAGTCCTCCTGACCAGATATGTAACATACAGAAAATTTTCTCTTCTGTTATTTGTTTCTTTCTGTGGAAAGGTCACTTCATGGGCCAAAAGTTTCATCCAGGTCCCAGAGTTAAAATACTCCTGCTTCACATGCAAATTGGATAATCCTAGGCACCAGATTAACAAAACCATGGTGTTAAATCAAGCAGAAAATGGGTTTGTAGTTCTGAGGTCGTTATTCAAATGAAAGATTTCCCTAATGCAAGAGGACCTGAAAGTTTGGAATGAGTATTAGTTATACAGTGATGTCCCAGTATACAACCCCGGATTCTGCTGTGAGAGCTCCAGCTTGTGCAAACAGCAACAGCCTGTGGTTGCATTTTCAGTGAACGTCTTCCATGTGTATTCAGTACTGTTCTCTCCATTGCTGTGATGTGCAAACACCAGTGATTTGGTAAACAATGCTCTTAATTATGAAAAATCAGAGCACTTGATATCATAAACAGAACTATAGAATTCCTCTTCATATGATGAAAACAAATTACACAAACATTATGGAATAAATAGTAGTCTCTCAGTGTAAGATTTTCTATTAATAAGAAGGGTTGTAAAGTTGAATTACAGGAAATTTATCATTCTAGATGGAGTGACGCAGTGCAAATTTGTTTCTCTCTGGAAACAGAATGGGAATCCTTTTGCAAATGGATGGAGGACAAAAGGATAAATTATTTAGCAGTAGACCAAAGAATGGATGGAGTCAGCAGCTGTATCATTTTTACACTGTGCACAATACATACTTAAATCCTATCTGTAAAAGTTATTTTGGTGATCTAAATACATTTACAAATTTGTAGTTCCGTTATAAAATACCCATTCTACCAAATAAAATGCATTTTCTGATGACACTGTCAGCTGACTCTGTGGTATGTTTTCTGTCTACCAGATTAAAACCCCACAATGTCCAAAACAGGGTAGTAACATCTGGGAATGGTATCTAACCCACACTAGGGCTTAGATCAGTGTGCCTGTGCTCTGCTTTATAGCTTGGCTTACTATTATCTACTAGTAGAAGTTATGCTTCTTCATTGCATCACATGCAATTTATGGAAAATTATGAAGTCTAACTTAATAAATAAACTATAGGAAATTCTAAAGTATATCCTATATGACATTTTTACTTGGATGAGGCAACCTTAAAATACATTGCTATAATCTGCATTTTTTCCATCTTTGTCTCTGATCACATAATTGATTCCTCAGTCTGTTTCTGCCTTCAAATTTTTAATTTCTTAATTTTTTATTTTTTCAATTTATTTTAAAGTAATTAAAAGCTATTTATATATAAACTTAAAAGTTACAGCCTACAATCCATCTTGGACCACAACTGACCTGTTAACTTTTATTTTGCACAGAAAATAGCAGAATGTCATTCATGAGCAGGTGTTAGCCACTATACCACCATGAAGAAGGAAAAGAAAATCAAATTCATTCAGGTGCTTTGATTTTCCATACTATTGTGTAAGAGGCTTTTATTTTTTTCCCATTGCAAATACTGGTAACTTTTGAAAATGTTTTGGAAAGGTTACTCATGTTAATTATGTGAATATATTTTTAATGGCTTTCTTTTCTTTTGTTGTGGGAGTCCTTTTTTGCTTTTGCCTTTTTTTTTTTTTTTGAAAGCTTTCTGAATAGTGTCTATCTAATCATCACTTTCTTCTTAGACTTTTTAATTCGTAAGTGAGAAGTTTCAAAAAGAATAGAGGAGTTTGTTGACTGCCACTAAATTCTCAGGCTTTCCCTTTCTTGAAAATGAAAACTGTGGGATTAGTAACAGCAAACAGATTTTTTCATGGGCTATAACTATATAGAGAATCAGGTAGCAATCATAACAACAATCTCTCTGATTTTTTGCTAGGTTTTGAGCAGAAATAAACTAGAAAAGTAGCATTACATTTGTTTGCATTCTTCTTTCAGAAAACTTGTATGCTTTTATAAACATCTTAAGTTTAAAAAAATCTTATTATTGAGGATTATTTTCATCATAAGAACAGTATCATTTTGGCTCTCAGTGTCTTACAAAGATGGACTGACAGGCTAAAAATAAGCATGGTGAAAATTTTGCACTTCCTTCGTGGCTTAGAAAGGCATCAAATTCCCAGGTTACCTCATTGGGACAGAAATACACTACATGCAAGCTGAAATATGTAATGCAAAATGAAATGGTTTTTGCTTGCATAATATTGTGCATTTTTTCCCCATCACAGGTCCATTTCCTTTTCTGCAAACAAGAATTTTAAAATAGTTACTTTTTTACAAGTTTTCCTTCACTAGTCACATTCCCCATTAGAAGATGGATTCAAATATTTTCTCAAAATAGCTTTCAGAGATACGCAGCAAGGAAAGATAACTGAGAACCAGCACCTGTTTGCATTGTTCCTGACAAATAATTGCCATGAACTACAACCTTTCAGTGGATCCTTTGTTTTAGTTTAGGCTGTTCTGGTTTCAGCTGGGACAGAGTTGATTTTCTGTGTGGTTTTTAGCTGCTTGCTGGGTTACAACACCAGATGGCTTTATGGACATCTATATATTTTAATAGGGGCTGAAAGGTGCTAGTTTTTCATTTGTAAAGTTCTCAGTTATTGATATTTGCTAGTATTAAGGCTACAAATTTACTAGAAATACAAGTTTCTGTACCAAATGCATGAATTGCTTCAATCTGAACATTGTAAATAGGAATTGTGAGAAAAAAAGAAGTCTGAAATGAGACAGAGGACTGCGAATCAAGGTGGCAACAAGTCTCATGCTTCTTCCCAAGAAGGGATTGTCCAACTCACCTGAAGTCCATGCCAAAATACCCCTTTGGCTACTTAACCAAGACCACATTCTTCATAGAATCATGGAATCATAGAATGGTTTGGGTTGGAAGGGACCTTTAAGGTCATCTAGTTCCAATTCCCCTGCTATAGGCAGGGGCACCTCCCTCTAGACCAGCTTGCTCACAGCCTCAACCAACCTGGCCTTGAACGCTTCCAGTGAGGGGGCGTCTGCAACCTCGCTGGGCAACATATTCCAGTGTCTCACAGAGTCAGTATCTCCTGTTGAACAAAACACAATGGATAGAGGGAAATTGGACATTGTTTTCTGGAGGGTTGCAGAGAAAATAGATTTACAACCCCTGGTTGTAATCTATTTTACAAACCATACTTCCAATGTATGGTCACCAGACACGAAATGAAGGAGTCTTGTTGTATATACAAAATCACAAACTGAAAGGGAAAAATGCTGTTAAGATGCTTGTACACAAATAAGGGGAATTATGTTCAAATACGTTGCTCAAATTCCAGGGAGGTTTCTGTTTCATCAATAATTCATGAATTTGTAAATTCATCATTTGTAATACTTAAATGCTTCCTTGAAACTAAGTAGCTTTCATGTCTCTAGTTAAATATAGTGAGTGCAGGTTATTGCAATACTCTTTGGGATTCTGTATTGACCCTTATTTCTTTATAATTGCAGCATATTTATGAAAGAACAGCTGAACTACATCTTTCAATTTTCATTTCAGACTTTCAAGACACAGTAACAGCTTTTGGATTTAAATCCTCAATGGTGCCCATAATATAGTGGGTGAAATGCTGGCGGGGGAAATGAAAAACTTAGGACAGAATAAAGGATTTGCTAAACAATTTGAGAGGATAAAATATGCAGCATTGTTTAGAAAGAGGCCCTTGTCTTTTGAGAATTGCAGATGACTGGAAAAAGGCACTTTCTAAAGGGATTCTTTAGAGCAATGCCTAACTTGCCTCTGAATGACACCAGAGAAGGGAAGAGCAGCTCCATGAATCTAGCTGTCATCAGATAGTGCTGGTTGCTGTGAAAGAATGGAAACTTTAAACGGGTTTTGGTGATGTGACAACACCAGAAGGATTCTGCCAGTCATTTGCATACAGCTTGTAGTTCTACCTTTCTATCAGCTGCCATTACCTGTTTGATTTTGTTCTTAACATGAATTTTCCATTTTCAGTAAAAAAGAGATGGATCCTACAGTCCTTTCAGTCCAAACCTTTTAAAATGCCAAAGGATGAAGTAAGTTTAAAGCTAAACAAGCATGTAAGCCTTGCTTAATCCTGAAGTATCCAGTGAGGTCAGCCTCATGGAAAAATAAAGCAAACATGATGTATAGATATTCTGTAATTACAAGGCTTGTGTCAGAGCCAATTGCCTTCAACTTCTATATTTCTCTTCAATTTAAAAATAAGGTCAGATCTTCAGTCGGCAAAATTTGCTCAATTTCCCATGAAGTAAATAGAGCAACTTCATTGACTTCTACTGAAGTAAAGGTTACATTTCCAGTTATTGTCCTCAGCAGAAAAGAAGAAACAGAAATGAATCGTTTGCATATTTTAAATGCTTTCACTGAAGATTTCAATTAAATGAAATCGTACTCTGACCAAGTGATTGTACACTAAGAGTTTACTACACTTCAATTTCCATTTCCAACAACTAACAAAGAAGAAAAAAATCAAACTCTAATTACTGTGCCCATTGCTACCTGAATTACTATCCTGCAGGTATATCACCAGCACACCTGCAGTGGAAAATTACCATTAATAAGTCCTTCTCATGAAAGTTCAGTTTTGTTTCTATATCTTAATCCATCCAAATCTCTTTGTTTTAGAGTACAGTGCTATAATTAAGTTCAGATATTTTGAATCCCACTGGAAACCCACTTTACCTTTTGTAGCAGTCCTGCACATTTTCCAAGGCAATGGGATATGTAACTAGTTGTTCTTCATTATAGGGAAGAGCTTCTTTTTGAGCTGGTTTGCTTGTTTTGTCCCACTGCTCAAAATACATACTAGAATACTTCTTAACATTTCTGGATCAGTTTTGTTTTGTTATATTCAAAAAAGGAAAATTAAAAAAAAGGAACATTTTTAATGACTAAAAATTAACATCTGGGAATATTTCAATGGCCTTGCTTGTCTGAGTTTTAGTCAGATCAAGACTGCTGTTACTGACTGTAGTAAGTCCTCAGGGTGACAGAATCACTCTGCTTTACTTCATGATTTTCATGCTTCAAGAACATAAGGTTTTTAATCTGACAAGAGACACTGAAGCACATCCAAAGAGTTAGAAAAAAATTTTACAAATCCGGAGAAATTTAATCTGTCACTTTGCTTTTTGGCAGCAAATTAGCAGCATATGCAAAAGAAAACAACTAGCAAATTTACCATGAAGGAATTTGTAGAATTCTTATGACTCCAGTTTTTTTTCCCTAGCATAGTATTTTCAGCTATTGGAGACTAAAAATAATGTATGTGCTGCTCTACTTAGAGTGACTGGGAGATTTATTTGCTATATGTACATATATGAATAATTATTTCCCTAGAAAGTGAGAGATATGGTGTCAACTTCCTTTCATTGTGTTTGTATTGCCATTGGTTTATTTCTTGATGAATAGTTCAAATCAGAAAACTGGTATGATGTTACAAAGTGAAAAACACCTATGACACAAACGTATTTGTTTTTTAATTTATATTTTTTTATATAAAAGATCTACAGAAATTTCATACTAATTTTGATGGAAATTTACAGAACATAGAGCAATATATTCACTATAATATTTAATATATATATGGATGATTACATGAGAAGGTTTAAGAAATGTTGTCGCATCTCGCTAATGACCGTTCTCTTGTAACTAATAGGAGGTACAATTTTACTTCAGGCTCTCAGGTACATGATGACCTCTTTCTCTTTTTTTCTCTTGTCAGGAAGATATTAGGATAATTACTCTATGATTTCTGTTAATTACAAAAGTTATACAAAAATATGGGAAAAAAAGGTCATAACAAATGTCAGCATAACCACGCAATCTTTAATTTCTCCAAAAAACAGACTATAAGCAAAACCACTGGAAGACAAACTACTCTGTACTCCATGTATGGATAAAATGCATAACCTGAAAAACTGCTACTGAAAATTCTTCCATTAGAGTAGTGGTACATAATCAGAAAATAAATCAGGAGGCAATTCTATGCCTTGTAAATATTTTGTAGACTGAGTCAAGAAGTTGTGCACCAAGAAGCAACTGAGAGAAGAGTCGTGGGCCTCAGAGAACAACCAGATTACATTTTTTACAGATCATACTGCCAAGTAAGAGGACAGAAACAGTAACTAGAAATATTATGCGATGTTTAAAATTTTGGAGGATGAAATATCCGGAACACTCCTTCCAGGTGTTTAACTGTAGTCCTTCTGTAGTCCTTTTTGTAGTCCTTTTATAGTCCTTTAGTGATAACTTTTCCATAAAATAAATTATGGTAATAATTACCCAGTTTCACGTTTCTAGGTGATACCTGGACCTTAAGAGATATTTGATAATTCCAAAAGATACTAACAACAAATTTTTGTCCCTAAAACCAGTTAGCTTGATGAAATTTTAACCAAATGTCTAATTCCTTGTCTGTCTTCACATTTAGCAACTTCACCAATGACCTCTAACATTTATTGCTCTTTAAATCCATTCATTCCATTTTCACTAGTGAAAGTGAAAACATATTATTTTCCTTGGAATAATAGATCTCATTTTCAAGATGGTTCCTTTGAAGTTCTCTTTTAAATAGCAAAAATAATAATTTGCACATTTCAAGACTGCCAATCTCATCTATCCTGAACTTACCGATAACAATTATAACTCCACTGATTCTATCTGGTAACTCACTTTACATGTAGCTCTGAAATTTATTGTTTAGTTTGTTCTCATTTAGTTTCTTATGTTCATTTACTATGCATGCTGATATATTCTTCCTGTTGTTTTAGAAAAAATTATAAATGATCTCACCAAGAGTAAATTATTTATTTGCCTTTACTAAGGTTGATCTAGACATGAAATTGAAAACCGTATGCACTAAGTTGCATGCACTAACTTTATGCTGGGAGGGGTTGGAACTGGTGAGAAATCTGCGTGAGATCTTTGGGGTTCCTGGGGTCTGCAAAAGCTGGTTGGAAATGAATCCTCATGCTTGAAAACTTTGGTGTGAAGGAAGTCAATGAAAATGAAAAAAAAAAAAAAAAGAATTAAAATGTCATAAATAGAAAGCAGATCATCCTGAATTCTTTTCATTTTCCACCCAAGACTGAAACACAAGTAGAAACAGAGAGAACAAAAACTGACATGGGACAACAATGTACATTTTATTTTTTAACTTCAGAGATCATTTAGCTTGTGTTAGATATGAAAATTATTACCAGCTCGTATTTCAGATGAATTGATTATATTTTGTACTAAAGTCTAAGTGTTATATCAGAGAACATTTAAAGGGGAAATTAAGGAAGAGAACAAGGAAAGGTAGAATCCTTTATTAGCAGAGGGATGAGTATGAGAATAAATCCTAATTTTAGTGACATCAATAGGTTTGTAGACAGTTTGCCACCTAGTTTTAATTTAAGCCCAACATATAATACAAACAGACACTGCATTTTAGGGTAAATGCATAGTCTCAGGATCTGTGAAACAGTGACAAAGACCACTTCTCTAATTTACCCAGCCTAGTAAAGAGAATTTTATTCTAATATTGTTTTTGCTTTTGTTACTGCTTCACAATTACTGGAACATTGTATAAATTAATTTGACTAATTCTCCAGTGAGACCACGTCTGACATTTTTTTCACTAATGTGCTTCCTGCTGAGCAGGAAGACAAGCACATTAAAACTATTAAGAAGCAAGTACGTCTGAAACTGCCATTCATGACTACTAGCATTTCAGATTTCTGCCTGAATGCAAAAAAAAAGGAGAGTCATTCTTAGAATACTTAATTATTTGACACCTTTGTCTCTTATTTCATTGATGATTGACTTCTTTGTTTCTTCAGTCTTTTATTTATTTAGATTGGAAAACATGATCTTTTTGAGTGCACTTTAGCATGCCTTATACACTAAAACAGCCACTGCAGCATATTAGTTTTGTGTCAGTCTGGAATGGGCTCCAGATTATCCAGTCACCCCAGAATCTCATATAGTCATTGAAATTCTGGTCTCTACAATTCAAACAAATTAAGTTAGATTAATCCTTTGCTAAAGTTGTTCAAATGATTCACACCTTAAAAATACATATAACTAATGATTCTGTATATTGTGGCTTTTTTTTTTTCAAGCTATTAGTGATTTTTAATACATATCTCTAATATTAAGTGAGAGGAATTCTGCTGTCTTAGCCTACTCTGAGAATGGGTTGGTTAGGTTGATCCATTTCCTCAACGCTTTAAACCAAATTATGTAATCCTTAGTGTAAATTATGAATCTTAACAAAGATGAATTTTTCTCAAAATGCAAAATTTGACATTTTGCTTGGGAGTATTTTTATGATGATACCCATTAGGGTAATTCCACTATAGACACACATTCTGACTACTAAATCAAGGTTTTCCATACCTTCGAGCTAATGAGCATAATATGTATTGTAAAATTGGGGCATCCAAAGCATTAAGAAGTTATATATAGTTTCTCATACTTGCAGCATAGATCAAAGTGAACCAAAAAAACCCCAACCTGTCAGGTGTCACATGGATTGGTTATAATAGAAGTCGTCTGTCCTTTTCAAAAGTGCTGGCCTCATGATCTTTATGACAACTTGGAAACCACAAATATGAGGGCTGGTCTGAAAGTAACGTCTCCTATTTTATTATATTGTCCAATGACACCAGAGGCAGATGTTGTTGGTATGGCAATAGAGATTGAACCTTTCTGCCAATATTCCATAACATTTTGTTGCTGTATGACAGATGGTAGCAGATGGGCAGCCTGACACGATGTCTGATGTGGAAATGTGAACAAAGAGAAAGTGTGGAAGTGTGAACAAGGAGAAAGTGTGGAAGAGTTTTTATTCATGTGGAAAATGTTGCACCTATTGATACTGACACTTGCTGAACATCTATGGAGACCAAAGAGTGGAAATGAACACAGTGAGGCAGTGGGTGGTGTGTTTCAGCAGAGGTGATGGTGACAGTGGGACACTTCTGCTGGTGTAGAATGTTGAGTGTGGCATGCAGGCTCTTGTTCGTCCCTAGAGAAAATAAATAGCTAATGATGCTGACTATGTTAAAAAATAATGTTATGTAGCTGCAAATATTCTTTATCAAACAGTGTAATTGTGGCCATTGTGGCTGTTATATTTTCCACAGAAATTGATAGGAAACATTACTATTAGAGCAATCTGTGTAGGTTTTCTAATAAGTGAAATGCTGAAAAACCTTGCCATACGTATTTCTCCCTCAAGATTTTTTTTCCTAAGTTCTTCTCAAATATTATCTCATATATTGTATGTATGTACAGGGTATGGAAGACATAAAAAGTTTCAGCAATCATATAATATATATTTCTGTATTATAAAAATGTGTTTTTTCATTAGAAAATATTGATTGAAAGGAATTTGTTTGTGTTACAGAGTAAACATAAAATATAACAAAATGGCAGATGAAATTCCATGTTCAGTAATGAAAATTAGTATATTTGTGAGAAAACAACAACAGAAATAAACACAGATATCCCCTGTACTACAGATCTCAACTCAGGAAAAGGAGATATAAGAGTTACCTTTGATAGTTTTATGAAAATAACAGCTCCAAACTCAACAGCAGTCAAAAGAGCAACTAAAATGTTCAGAATTGTTAAGAAATAAACACCACATAATGCAGAAAAAATCATTATACAATACTGCAACTCAGTGGTCTGCTCAGTCTTTGAATATCCGAGTACAGTTTCTTATCACTAAAAACATATAGGAAACTATAAAAATTAGAATGAAATGCAACCAAGAGATCAAAGTAAGGAATTGCTTCTGTTGATAGATTAGAACACTTTGTACAAGATAAAAAGCTGATTAAGACAGAGATCTATAAAATCATGAATTATTAATACAGTAGGTGAACAGAGACATTTTTTCATTGTTTCTCACAGCATAAGATTTACATAGCCTCCAAAGAAAATGATCAGCAAGCTTAAAGCAAACAAAACATACTTTCTCAAAGTACATAATCGAACCATGCAATCACTGTCATAGGATGTGTTTTACTCCAATTGCAAAAATGAGTCCAAGTAGTGAGACAAATTCAAGATAGAAAAAAAATTCTTAAAAATACAGTGCTTTTGGTACAGAGGCTATGTGAGCTGGTCATTACTGAAACTAGGAGTCTTCTTAGAGGAATTTCATAGTACATCTGCCATTTCTTTCTGTTTTTCCTGATGAACTGTTGTCTGAAAGAGGATACAAGGCTAACTGGGTTTTGGTAGAATTGTGGTCATTCTTGAAGTCATGTTCAAAAAACTTCCATAGTAGCTGCCATCACAATACAGTTAGCAAAGTAATTTGCAGCAGATCTTAACCTTTAAATTCATAATGTTGTCTTTTTTTTCTACAGGTTATCCATCCAAGATTGATGGCAGTTCATAAGTAAAAACTTAGTTGGGAAGTAGACATGTGAAAAACATTTTATCTCTTTAAGGCTACATACAGTAGATCAGTGGATCTATAACAGATCAGAATAATCTTAAAGGCTTGGAAAAGTGATGTGTTGCTTACCCTGAAAAGCATTACAAAAGATGACACTATTCTTCCAAAGAATATCTCTTACATTTGGAAGAGTGAGTTGGCATGCAGTGGAACCCTGTACTACTGGATTTCACCAACCAGCAACACCCATGTACTGTTCCTACTTTCCTCTCTTGTTCATTAATTCATTTGAAAGCAAAAAAAAATCAATTTGAAGGAAGCTTATTTTTTCCTTTTGTGTGCTCTCCTTTCCTGTGGAGTTTGGGGTAAGTGAGCCATTCAGTAAGTAAAGGTTAGATCTTGGAGTAGTAAAAGTCTCACAGACAAACAGCTGAGTGTGTATGTTACTACTGTATATATTGCCTAGTAGACAAGACAAGTAGAAACGTATAAACGGCATTTTGGTGCCTCCTTATATTACGTGCAGAGTTAAATTGCACATCCACTGCTCTTTCCAAGTTTATCCTTCACTTAATCAACAACTTGAAAACTAATTTTGTCAATTTGTTAAATAAAAGAATAATAGAATAATGGCCTAAAGTTACAGAATCTTCTTTCAAACATCCCCGTATCTAACCTGAATTATCCTTTGTGATAGCATTAAGCACTCTCACCAATCAGCATATTTCTCTCTCTTTCCCTTCACCTCTGTCTCCCAAAAGTACCATCTTTCAGTGTAAATTCTTCATTCTTGTAGTTTGCTAGCCCAGTTGAATTATTTCGACAATACCACAAGTTTCAAATGTACGTGTCAACTCTCTTATCTCTGCTGCTAAGGTTTTTGCTTTTGCAAATAAGCACTTTAATAAACCTCTTTTTTGGGGGTGTGAGTGTGATCTTTTTTCTTTCATATTAATGCTCATAAATCCCAGAGTTAATCTGACCCTCCTTAAACTCCTTTTCAATAAATGTGCTGCTTTTCCTCCTTTCCTTTTCATCATCTTATGTTCTCAGTTTTAAACTGTTTTCCTTGCATTCTAACTCCTCCCTTGCAACCTAGTTTCCTCACATTCTTCTTTCAGCTTTACAATGAAATTTTTATAATTTGAGACCAATGAACAAGGATACCTGTAATAATGTGTAAAGCTGCCCAGCATTTGCTCCTTCAAATCTCTCCAACTTTGGAAATTTCTTAAAGCTGTGTTTCTTGGATGGTTCTTCAGTGCTCTGCATCCAATATTTTGATACTTACAATCCTGCTTCTGAATTATAAGTAACAAAAAGCAGGAGAACAATATTATGGGTTGTCATGAATGAAGACAACATTCGTATTAGAACAGCAGAAAGGACATCTACTGAAACTTTATATTCCAGTTTCAAAATATAATCTCCCTTGTAGTAGAAATGGAAACATACAGAAGAGGAATGTTAAAAAAACAAAGACGTTATGGAAGACATGAAAATTGTGCTAGGGTTAAGTGCTCAAGAGTATATAGATGACTGTATTGATTGTTAAAGGGTACTGAATCCTTAGGTGAAAAGTTTACTCAAATTGTACAAAAACAGCTCAGTTCACTGGAAGATAAAACAGGCTCCCAGTCAGTGAGAGATTACTAATGGAAAGAAGTCAGGGTCCACAGATGACTCCACTCTTTGATGGTGGCAAATTGACTGGCTTTCATTCAACAGCACATTTTCTATCTCAGACTGTTCATTCTGTTGTCCAATATACTTGCTACAGGACAAAGGTTCAGCAGTTACTATTAGACATTACTTAAATAATTCAGGCTTATAAGGAGGTGAATGTATTTGCTTTCTTAAAACATTCTGCAACACTGAACACAAAAATAAACACCTTTATCTCCAGGAGCTTGTACCATTACTAAAAAACATAATTGTAGAAAGCAGATCCTAGGGTTAAGAGCTAGGTGCAGTAGGGTACATGGTGCTATTGCCTTATACCTGTCTTCTCTCTCTAAAGTTATGAAAATGACAGCTAAAAACAAGTTTCCTGGAAAATCTGTTGGTCTTCAAGGAGAACATGGTATAGAAACTGAACTTCACATTCTTCACAGTTATATGATCTTCTCAAGTCTGCAAAAGTTGGCAAGAGACTGTCTAGATGAAATGTATCCCTATGAAAAATCCCACAGACATCATACTAAGTTCACTTTTCATCTGTCCCAGTGAAAAAAATAATTAATTTATTTCAACATTATTTTTCCAATGAAGATTGAAAAATGTCACCCCCGTACCCCAAGACTTTTCATTTTCATTTGTATGCCTCCAAGAGTTTCAGTATTTAGTCATGTTCATCTGAAATATTTTCATTTTAAATGCTGAGAACATTAGGGTTCTCTCAGGTTTTAGAGATGTCCTGTTAAGCTAATTATCTTGTTAAACAAACAAACAAACAAACAACAACAGAAACCTAATGAAAATAGTATTTTTTCATAGCTATTTTAGCTCAAAATTTTCTGATATTTTTGATGAGAATGTAAGGGAATAATTTCTCTAGCCAACTTCTCATCTCACTATTTGCTTGTCCCTTCCTCATACTATTCAGTAAATTGTTTCTAGGAATAAAAGGACAGAAGTCTATACTAGTCTTCTTCGTTCTTTTGCAATAAAGCAGGTCTTGCAGTATTCTCAGATTTTAGCTGAAAGCAGTATCTGTAATAATGATAGAACCACATAGAATCAAAGCAAACCAAAAATTATGGTATGAGAAGTCAGTAATTTCTTTTAGCTGTTCTATATTAGGTATGTGTTTTTGAATTACTCTGGGCTTTGTATTGCTGTGGTTTGTTTGAAGAAGCATGACTGAAAAAATATTTATTCCAATGTTTATTTATTATAATCTTGTTTTCTTAGCACTCGTTTTACTACTTCATTGTATATGAGCATTAGAATTGCCATATGACGCGTTTGGAATCAGTATTGCATAGCTGTAAGAAAAAGAAATTCATGAAGGAAATTGCAGTTTAATGTACAATACACAATGGAAAATATCTTAGAGCCATTTTTCAAAGAAAATTAGTAATGCTCTTATCACCCTACATTAGCCACCTTTCCTGGTAAGCTCAAATAAACATCATAAACAAAAGCTCCTTGCTCTGTCAGACAAAGAGTTCTTTTCCAGGCACAGATATAATTTCGTATTAAACACCGGCATCAGAACCATGATAGTTTTTGTCCTCAGGCACTTAGCTGGAGATTGCACCCAGACCAGCCATTTTTAATAATACCATTGCTGTTCCAAGCAATACGGTTTTCTTCCTTTATCTAAGCTCATAGCAATTCAGTTAATATAAAGGCACCTTCCCATTCATCTATCTTTTTTTTTAGGCAGTACCTTGAATCTGGTCTATTTATTTTCTCAGTCTGCACTTGTAGAAAGGTGCTTGACCGAACTTAAAAATATCTTTCATCCTCCATGAGAAGATCCAATGTAGAGAGCTTGTTAGTAGCATTAGACAGCCCCCAACTGATGCATAACACCTCTGAAGTGCACGGAACACCTTCCTAGACACACAGAGCTCACCCCAGTGTTTTACAGGAAGCAAATGCACACATTCAAAAACCCAACATTTCTAACACTTCTGCACCTTCTAGATATTTCCAGTGATCTCTGGAGTCCTATCAAGAACATGTGATACCTCTTTCCTACATATGATAGAGAGAAAGTAACGTTCAAAGTGAAATATATAATGCAAAGATCTGTACTACTGACATTTTGTTGACTGTTAAAATAAGAAAAATCAAGAAAGATCCAGCCTTTGCTGCCAGATCCTACATTTACCATGTAGCATTGTTTTTGCTGTCTTATGAATGCATCCTTTAGTACACAGTTCTTAAATCAAGGGAATCCTGGAAAACAACAATTTTATTTTAGTTTTTATTTTCACTTTGTAAACACTATTATCTCCTCTGAAAACTGATGCCTTTATTTAGTCATATAAATTTACTCTCACTTGCCATTTCACAAATATAGCCACAGCAGATAATTGGGATTCCCTCTAATTTGATCCTGCTATTAGAACCTGTCAAAGCTCTGCTCATCCCTTCTGTACTGATGGATTTGAGTCAGGTTATGTCTTTTCTTTCAATTGATTCCACTCTGGGGACAAAATCTTTACCATATCGGGTCTGCCTTCTGTCTCATAGGTGAATACAGCAAACACTGAGAGAGCAAGGCTAAAAAAGAATTACCTAGTAACTACAGCAGAATATATTCTTTCTGGAAAATTTGACCATTTCTTTTCTTTCTGCACATATTCCAAGTACAATTCTTACAGGCAGGTTCACACATAATGTTAAGACAATTGCTTGTAATGCTAATAAGTGTGCATTTCAGCACAGAAATATTTATTTCTCCTATGCAAAGTGTTACCTACAGAAGTAAGGATAAGCAACTCCCACTGGCCTTCTACCAGTACAAAGCACTATAAGAGAATAACCAATGTTTTTTTTTTTTTTTTTCCCTTCTGTATCCTGTATTTAAACACTGTCAAAGTAAATCTTTCAGATATGCTGCTTTTAAAGACACAACGCTATACTTAGTATCTTTTAGCAATTACAGTCTGTCTTATTTCATCAGTAGAGAGAAACCAGGAGGATTTATTAAAAGAAATGCTTTAAACCTTTCTTCCTTGTTCATCAGGACAAGGTTACAGAAGTACTCTTTTACATAAATAGAATGCTGCAGGCCTAACTTGTTCCATTTCTCCTCTTCTAGTTTGCATTATTGATGGGATAATTTTTCATTACGCATTTCCCTACACTTCATAGGAATTCATAAAACATTTCTTATCTGAAAGAAACAATATGTTCCTTGCATCACTTCAACTTATATTTTTTTCTTCTTGATCTACATAACTAAATGCTGGGTAAACCCAGAGGAAATGTGTCCTCATTTCTCATTTTATTTGCCTAACTATTCTGGAAGGACTTGCATTATAACCCCAAATTTTAGTTACTCTTCATTTGGTTGGATTTCTGATCTGCAAGGAGGGAATCGATATACAACACTGTATTATGAGAAGGTATTATGAGTAGTTTAATGTAACTTAAAATTTCTATCAGCTTTTCTACTCTTAAGAATCTACCTGGCAATTTATCTAATCTTTCTGAGTTGACAAATGAATTTTTGAATCTGTTGTTCTGCTTGTTATCTTTTGAGTTCTTATTTAAATCAGTTTACTTTTAGAGCACACTGGCCAGATATAGAACCATTTTGCTTGTGGTCATATTGCACAGTTTGAATAATGTTGTCATACATATATTTGCATTTGACATTTCCACGCACATACAGAAATTTTATTTGCCTGTATAAATTGCCATCAGGCACACTCTAACTGATGACTTTCAGCTACCACAGCCCTCATTCGGTCACAATATTCTCAGTCTATGCTTTGTGTCTTTTGCACTTTTACAGTATACTTCATTTTCATTCTTACTTTCTCCTCTTATTTACCTACCTAGATATATCTGAACTTTGAATCACTTCGGTAATTTTTTAAAAAAACAGAAATTATTGGTGGAATAATTATATGACAAAGGGTAATACCTGGTCTATTCAAGTTGCATTGAAGAACTTATATGTTCTAAACACATATTTTGATGCAACTTGAGAACAACAGGCATGTTTTCAGTGGGAAAAATTCATAAACTTATAGATCGCATGATGTAATGCTTTACATAAACAGAGTTAGTTTTTATCAGGTTCTGCATTTACACGTCAAGACAGAAATACAATCTAAAGTAAATTAAATATTTCAATTAATATGTACACATTTGTAGACGTGGTCTCCATATCATTTCTGTTACTAAGAAAAAATGATCATCAATCTATATGAGAGCTAACAAAATGAATATCTGCTACCTACATATATATACACACACAAGGAACAGTGATTGTCACACAAAATCTCTTGCAATACATGTTCATAAAGCAGAAAGACATATACTGATCAATAAACCCCTGTCTCTACACAGCTGGATACATAAGATTTTGCCTCTTGCTGCAAGCAAAAGTCACATCAATAGGCAGAACCACTGAAATGTGACAAGTCTTTATCTTGCTTAGGGCACCTTTAGATAGTGACATTGTTATTGTTTAAAGCACCTGCCATTTGCTGCTAGTATTTCACTGAGGTATGATCAAAGCCTTTTTTTCCTACATACAGAAATAAAATATATATATACAAATCTATATGTATTCATGTAATACAATATAATTAATGTGCAATTGATTTACATAACAATTAATATGTATAAGTTTGTAGACAGATAGGCAGATAGATGACTATGATGCACTACACAGGTTTTTCTTCTTTCCTGGCCTCCACTGTGATGCAAATCAAATAATAATTGCAGTATAAAATCCTACACATAGACCTGAGGATAGTCTGAGTTGGGCTGGGAGTCAGATCCTAAATATTCTGATCTACGTTATGGATGTAACCAGTGCTTTGCTGTCTTGACAGAAAAGAAATTGTAGATGTAACCAAAAGAGAACAAGGTGTGAAACTGTTTACTTCCATTGAAATTCTACGTAATTTCAATAAATATGTCTGTAATATGAATTCTAGATATAACTATAGGCAGTCCTTATTGTCATTGGAAATAGTGATGGCCTAAACTGTGGTTTGATATCATGTTATCTGGAGTGATTTCACTCTGAAGATTTCTGCTCTGTTTGAGAAATTCTACCACAGATGCAATCTAATTTGAGTTGCAAGCTTTCGCACTGCAGTAGAACTGTACACTATTTGCTATTCTTTTTGATAATAAATTTTTGTTACTTCATCCCAATGAATTCTGGTCAGTAGTCTTACAGCATTTTTTGCATTTTTAGCTTTGTTAGAAGAGTAATTGTTGACAACAGTTTGCCACGTATAAGCATAATTTGATGAAGAGTTCTAAAAATTTTCATTTTCAACGTAATAGAAAATCTCATTAATTTCAGTGTATTCCTTTCAGGCTCTCATTAGAGAGTGATTTTACTAGTGGCTTGATGTAAAGGTACTGATTCCATGTGTCCCTATCACCTTAACTGCCCATTCACTCTGTTTAGGATACCAATGGATGATGAAACTGCATGGAGTTACCTCAATAATCAGCAATGCAAAGCACCAAGTTGGAGTGTTACGACATTGTATTACCTGTTTTTTCCTTATTTAGGAAGATTATGTTAATAAAGAAGCCTAGAACTTATGTTTAATTGGCTAATATTGCACAGAGAACACTTTCAAGGACTTTCTGTCCTTGCTGAGATCTCACATGTTCTTTTGAATAAAAAGACTACCCTGTGAACAGAGTATAGAATAGATTTATTCTATCAGTGTGATTATTCTACCTTTAAGTGAGTCTCAGTGTAATGGTTACAGGGATGTTCATAGACTGGTAAGTAGATAGTAATCCATTGTAACATGCTGTAGTAGTAAATTAGAAATTCACCTCTCACAAATATCATTTTATAAAGCTGCAATTATGCAATTAACATACCCACTCTTTTCACCAACATGTTAAAAGCAGCAAGTGTTGTCTGTTCAGAGTTACATGATTGTAGTCTGTACAGATTATGTGTTATGTGTAAAAAAAGACCGTTTCTTTTATGAAATATCCTTTTTAAAGTCACCTTGGTAAAATGATGGTTCCTATAGTTTACTTGTTACATTATTTTAAACAGTCATATAAATGGATATGAAGGGTTAGTAGCAGCATTTGTCTTAAAGTGCCTTTTTTTTAAAGAATTTTGTGCTGTCATAGTACATGGAAATATTTTTCTAGAATCATTAGAAAATATATAAAATAAATTCATTAGATTATTTAGACTGTTTAAAATATTTTTGTTTAATATTAATAATATTTATATAAAAAAACAGGACTTTAAGCAGACTGCTCAGAATTATAATCAATTAGATGTTGGTCCTTTCTGGGGGAACAGGATCAAGTGGCTACAAATCTGCAAATTCTTCTAGTGTGTATCTAACTATTACCTCGTTTGTAGCTTTCCAAACTGGGTGCCTCTTGTTTGACAAATATGGTCAAGTTATTCCATTGTGTTGGTCCTCTGATTATCTGAATTACAGACTCTGTAGTAGCATGGTGTAAATCCCTGTCTTCAAAGGACATTAGAGGAAACAGTACAGAGGAAGAATATGTATATCAGTACAGAAATGACAGGACATTCATCTCAGGATTCAGTCCAGGGATGCATATATCCTAGGGCATATTCAGAGCATAACAATAGCAGTTTTCTAAAGTACATTGTTGACTCCAGACCAATTTGTGGAGAAATTAAGATAGGGCCTCCAAAGTGCCAACGTTTTCCTAGTGAACAAACCATTTCACACTGTCTTTAGTGACCTCTGCCTTCGTGATGTAGCAATAAATAAAGGGGTAGCTGTAAAAATTATACTGCTGGCACCTAAAGAGTTCTATGGCAAAGCCACAGGTTTCTGTACAGTAATTATTCCAAAGGATTTTTTGAAATTAAAACAAATATTTAGACATTTAGAATAGACAAGATTATTGTTCTTGAATGATATTCTTGAAGTTTCTTGATTGATAACACTTTTTTTTTAAATCAGTGGTATTTATTTCAGAAGAGTCAGACCCTTTCTGCCTCTCTCCTTTCCTTATTCCAAAAGGAAAGGTAAATGCAATTTTTCATTCAGATCCCATAAAACATGCAGACAGAACAGCACTAGTGCCCCTAGGGAGTGTTACTCTTGTAGGTTAAGGTGGGAATTACTTAGTCATCAAAATCTTATGAAAGTTCTTCTGTGAAATATGTTTGTATGTAGGGCTTGCTTGCAAACAGAGAACTCATGTTATTAGTTGTTATTAATTCATAGTTCTCTACGGGAATATTTTAAGTCTCATTTTAACTCTTTTATTTACGTAGTACCACTTCTTATTTTCTTTGCTAACTTCTGTCAGAATTGGTACAATACCCTTGTAGAAGCAATTTGATTTTCAAAGAGATGAGTATAGTATCCCATAAAGAGCATGAGGAATTTGAAACTCTGAAGTTTCTTTTAATATGGAGGTATATTTGTAGTTTTATTTTGATCTACATTTGTAGAGACAACTTCGTGCCTGAAGTGAAATACAACACTGAATAAAGGACTGTTAATCAAATACAGAAAAACTGATCTACTATGATCTTCCCCATGATGAAGGAATTATTAGAATAAATAAAGATTATTGTGACATTTATCATGATGTCCACGGATAGACTTAGTTTATCCAGTCTTTAAATATAAAAAATCAGGCGCTGGGCCAAGGCTGTCAACAGGCTTATCCAATAGCCAAAAGAGAGAGGCAGAAACTTTCAGGGATATTTGTCATGGATGGTTGTCTATTGCCGATTCTCATCACAAATAATGGAGAAGTTTAACCTTCACAGAGCTAAAGCTGAATGATATAAATCTCTCCTCAAAACCCTATTTTTTGCCTAGCTGCTTTCAATTTTGAGGACATCAGGGATGCCCCCCAACACTTCCTTTTTACTCTCCCTTCCCCCATCAATAACTTTTTATTTTCACATGTACTTAGGACTTGAAAATACAAAATAGTCAAGGAAAACAACAAAACATATGGTTATATGGTAGACAAACAAGCCCCAACTGTATTTCCTCTGAAACCCTTTTTGTTTGTACGTTATATTTAGGTGCTTGAAGGAAGTTTCAGAACTAGCTGTTTTCATATCAAAAACATCTAAGAGTTAGAGTAGAAATAGTTATAGTAGAAAAACCATAGGCACTAAATACAGTGTGTAGAACTTTGTGCAGATTTGAGTACGCTGTTGTACCCATTTCCACAGTATTTTCCTCCATATAGAAAAGACTACATTAAACAGTTCTCTGCTGTTTACTTGTACAGACAAGTAATATACATAGAATCCAGATTAACGGGAGAGGGGGGGAAGCCTTACCATAACATATGAGAGAGCCCTGTCAAGCAGTTGCAAATATAATAATTTATTTTTCTATATCTACTTAACTAGATCCTGGAATGGAATGTATAACAATTTTAGCTCATTCAAAGAAGAAAAATCATCATGCATTTGCTTAGCTGTTAACTCAAAACCATCATTTCAACTGATTTTATGTAGAAAGTGACAACGTCACTAATGTAAAGAAAGTTATTTTACAAATAGATAGAAAACCAAATAATGGCTTAAATGGTAGCTAACAGATTGGCTCCCATCACATCATGAATCTTCTATCAAAGTCATACAGCATAACGATGTCAGTGATGGGTTTCTAGAAAAACTCTGCCTCGAGGAACATAGTCTTCATCATCTTTGTAACACAGGAAGGATAGGAGATAGTTTCTCTCCTCATTAACACTGCCAAAAAGTGCATACGTGACTCCTAGCTGTGATAGTTGTTTCAGACTACACAGTAATGAAGTTTTTGATGAACTACACTTTGACAAATAGCATATTGAAGCACAACAGATTCCAAGAAATTCAGTCTACTCTAAATTCAAACAGGGTTGCAGGAGGAAGTGCTAAGCCAACCAGTCCCCTAAAATCACTTTTTCGCTGCATATATTCAGGAAAATATTTATGTATAATTACATAATCAGTATTATTCCTGATTTAAATTGCTTAACTGCCCCCTTAAAATGTAGGCAAGGGGACCATGCTGGTGAAATCCCATTACTTCACATATCAGGTGACAGATACTTGAAGAACATTTCAGTCTTGCTGCCTGCCACTAGCTGCAGGATTGCAGATGGATCTCTGCCAGGCTTGGATTGCACCACCACTTGCAAATGAATACAGTTTGGTTTTATCACTGTTCTGCTGAAGATCTAGCATAAGAAGAAATGATTTAGCATCAGGAGGAATGTCTGACATTGGCATCAGTCTTTATGCTGTCATATTCTGAGAGTATTAGTAGTTGAGACAGATGTTCTGTTAACCCCACACACTGCAATAGATGTGCTATGAAGGACAGGATTATTCTGATTTCAGCATATACCTTTATCCTCCTTGGTAATCATTTTTAAGGTTGAAGCATATTTTCTGGCACTTCGAGTTGCATACTATACAACTTACAACATGCAGCTATCCTATCCTACTCTATGAGGGAATCATCTTTTAATTTTAAAAGACTTTTTCTTAACCAGAAAGTTCATTCCTGAACTTTTTTTGGCATATGGCAAAATTTCATATCATGCCTTTTTTGAAGTAGTGAATACTTTTGCTTTATAGTGGCCTTATTTTTAAGATTACTGGTATAAATAAAAAGTGAGAAGGATGCAATCAGTGCTGCAGGTCAAGTTTCAAACTATTTATCTGTATTTATACCACTATCCTAACTGAAGATCACTTCATAGCATTAACAAACACCATGCTTTATTGCTAAAATAATCAGTGTTAATTTGATCAGAATTCCCACTGGTTTCACTGGCACAAACTGTAGCTTTTACCATTGCCATAGCATATTGCCATGGAAGAGGGAAAGGAATAGTGAAGAAAGGAAAATAAAGGTGTTAGTGAACTGATGAGCAGCACTTTATACTCAGATTGTTTCTCTCACTAACAACATCTGAAAACTTACCTTGCTTTTCTGTACCCTCACAAAACAATACAAATCTGTAGCCAAATAACTTTGCATCTCATTTTATAACTAGTGCTATTATATAGAATCTAAGCTTACACACATGTCCCAGGTGACATGATTAACTTCAGAGGTACTAGTTGGCAGGAGTTAGTCACAAAGCATAAACTAATTAATGTTTGAGGACAAAGATAGGACAAGGGAGGTTGCACATGTGATGCGCTTTTGAGGACTGCCAAATAAAAATGGAAAGGAAGCATAACACACCATCTTCTGGGATCTATTTCAGCAGTAACTGGAGAATCTGTGATTGCTTTCCTGAGATTTTTTGCATTCTTTGTTTTCTCTTCCTTGATCATTTATTAAACGTGACAAAAAAAAAAAAAAAAAAAAAAAGAAAAAGAAAGGAAGAACAAATTGGTGAAGTTTACTGAAATTGTTATAGGGATCATTTCAGCTGATGAAGAAATGTATCTAATAAAACAAATGTACAGAATGCACCAAATTTTGAAAAGTGCACAGCAATTATTTTTTTCTTGTATGCTGCAACAAGGTGTTGTTTAAAAGAAGAACAAATTTCATATTTATATCCCTTCAGATTTCTTTTACTTTTTGCACAGCAGACTGCTTTTCTTCTTAGGCCCAGATGCTTCATCCTAATTCTATTATGGTAAGCATTTAAATATTCTCTTATACGCTGACCTCTGTGAGAATTAAGGTAAAACATCTGCTGAGTATAAATATAGATGATTAATATATGCTTAAATGCCCTGATGAAATGGGGCTGTGTTGGCATTGTTCTTATTTCATATTAAGGAACGTCAGATTTGGAAACAAAAAATAGTAGAACTATGCTGCTGTCACAGCTGATTCACTGTGGTGAACACTGCATTGCTTGTGTCTGGATGGAAACATGGCAGACCCTGGTGTGAATCCCCAGCAGCTGCAGGCCAGCAGTATTATTTATTCCTGCACTTAGCCAACAGGGAAATGAGGGCAGAGGAATTCAACCATAGAATCATAGAATCATTAATGTTGGAAAGACCAGTAAGATCATCTAGCCCAATCATCAGCCTGTGCCTGTGACTGCTCTAGACCACATTACTCAGTGAGACATCTACCTCTTGAACACCACCAGGAATGGCAACTCCACCACCTCCCTGGGCAGCCTCTTCCAATAACTCACCACTATTCTGAGAAGAATTTATTTTCTAATACCCAACCTGAATGAAGGCAACATGGCCAGCAAGGGCAACAGGAGATGTGACTAAAAATAATAGATGATCCATGTGAAGGGTACTGGCAAGACTAGTACACAACCTGGGCAAGGGGTGAAAGTGCTAATGACTCAAAGGATCCTTAGGCAGGCTGAGAGCAGGACTGCTTTGCAACAGATTTAGACTGTAAGTCTGACAAAACATTAAACTGGAACAAACTAACTGGGCTGGGTAATTCTGTCAGTGTCAGTTCTGAGAGTTCTGCTGTTTACAGACATGAGTTTGAATGGGATATCCAGGTGAAAGTGGGAACCACTTGAGCAGTGATGTTGGGCTGAGGCCAGCACAGGAGTGAGACAAGTGAAAGAGAAGTTGGAAGGAGAGTGGTACCTGTTTTGTGGAGATGGGAAGGAAGTGATTCCAGAAGTGCCCAGATGGTCTGTAACCCATCAGACATATGCCTCATGGGCGGAGAGCATGTCTAGACCAGATGTAAACTCAGGTGTCCATTTCTTGCTGTAATTCTCATATGAAATCAAACTAAACAGGTATCCCACTAAGGGTACTGATGTTATCTATTCTTCCCCCGCCTTATATAACAGATGTTGAGTGGCATATTTAAAAGCTGATCCATTAACAATCCTTATCAATATTCCACATGTAGATTATTTTCGGTCTCAATTTCATCTTCCTATCCACACAACAAAAAATAAGCACTAACACATAGCATCCAGGTTACCCATTCAAGTTGAAGGAAGCTCTAAAAAAATAATTGAATTAATCCATGACATATTAATCTTCTCTCATTGAACATGTACATGCATGAAAAAAGTAGCTTTTCCAATCAGAATCACAGTTCATAAAGAAAAGTATCAATAATTTTACTTTTCCTTCTATGTCTCATTTCTGGATTCTTCTGTGGAAGAACAATAATATTTTCAGGTGATATTTTAATGGTCAGCCTGCTTATCTCTTTTCTGTGTAGTTTCCCTGCTGCAACAAAAGAGCTATAGGTAGAATGAAATCTTGACACAGCTTATACTTTAAGCAAACATGACCTTATAGTTCTGTGTCTCCTTTGTTTTCTTTACTTCCAAAAATAAGTAAACAGAATTATTGTAAGGGAACCTGACTATTAAATCAAATCGTGTTACCTTTTTGTCAGTCTCTCAGCTAATAGAAAACCTAATAACTATACATTTAATAAGAATCAGGCAGTGAATTTGAATTATACTGTAAGCATCAACTCCACACCAAAGTTCCACTTAAGGTGCAAAACTTGGTCTTTTCAGCACTGTCTGAAAGAAGACAAATTCATATTGGATAAAGCTGTCGAAAGCTCAGTGAGCTGTAGATATTTTTTTCAACAGTCATATGGACATTTCTGTTTACTGAATTGGAAGTGACATTGGGCAATATTCTGATGCAGGAGAAAAGTGTGTCCCTATCAGATTTAAAGTAACAGTATAGGAAGTCTGAAAATTCACTGGAGCTCCAGTATTTCTTTCAAAATCTGTTTTCCTAGTACTACCTTATATTTATACAGCAAAAAAAAGTGGAAAAAGTAGACCAGTGTACGTAATTTATCGGGTAAATTGCATTTCTTTAAATAGGAAGAACTGTTATTCATTTTCAATTCTAGTAAATATACTGATGAGCACTGCTTCTGTTTTTCACATCCACTCAGAATTTTATGTGTAGTGCACTGCCTTATAACTTGAAGTGAAAACCTCAGTGCCTAAGTGCAGGCTGCTAGAAGACACACTCCTTTGGTCAGATCATTAGAGAAGCTTTAATCCTTTAGAACAATTTTTCAATACTGTTTACACTGGGGACTTCCCTGTACAAATCCTCTTTACACAAGACAAGAATAACGCAGGAAGAAACTATTTGTCTCTGATCTCTGCAAAGAAGGAGAGCAAGCCTGAGTCCTCAGGGGGCTTTCTATCACTTAAACTAACCAGGAGGGGATTAATCAAAGGTATCTTTGCTGCATGATGTACAGCCATTTTCAAAGCTACAGTCACATTGATCAGTGTACAGCAGAACAACACTCACAGCATCTTGTGTTTTAACTTGAGGTAATGTAGAGCCAAAATGTCCAGTTTGTTTCATCACTCCTTCTCTTCTATCAAAACAACAGCAGGGTTTCGTGTTATCCTGGAATCCAAAGTACACTGGTCAGTTGTTGCCACAGGAGCTCTGCTGGAATGAAGAGTAAAATGGTGGTGATTTCATGTACATATTCCTTGCAAGCAAATCCAACCTCCTTAAGGACAGCTTTTAAAAGCTGTCATGTACATGAAAGTAATTTCCTCTAGAAATGAGGGATTCATTATCTCTGCACAATGCCATTTTTGTCATTAGATAGACAGTTATTTCCATCCTATCATAACAGTACACAACTGAAATACCATAGGGGTGAAAAAACACTGCTGCTGTCAATGGAGAAAACTAGTACCCTTTTAGTTCTGAATGAAGAATTATACTTTGTAAACAGAATATTAGAATTAAAGCTCAGTAAGAAAATGGAATAAAAATTTCTGTATAAAAAATTACAAAACATTCTTTAATTAAAAAAATCTCAACTTCCAAAAAAAGAAATGCATTTTACTAAAATATTTTTAGATTTGTTAAAAGTTAATAACCTTACTACACTTGAAGAAAATATGTTTATTTAAAACAAAAAGGTCTCAGAATGCATGGAATCCAACTTCTTCCATAAATGCTTTGAAAATTTTCAAAAAAAGTAAATAGTGCATAAAAAGGAGACAAAAAAAGGTAGACTTCTTCACAGTAACTGTTAATTGCTAGGTTCAGCTAGTCTCTGACTAACCTAATGCAAGAGAGGAACTTGCAGCCCAGGCATAGCCCTTTATCTTAGCCCATAGATGGTGAGTACTTAAATGATTATAGAAAGAGAAAAAATCTCAAGAAGGATTAATATCCCTTCTAAGTGATCTAGTTAGTTACAGCATTGGCTATATTTCCATATCTATATGCTCCTTGATTTTTTTTTATCACTGAAAAAATCAAAATATTTTCTTTCTACACCAATAGTGTAGAAAGCTAGATGTCATGAACTGGAAATGTTTCAGATGTGTGGAGCTATTTCTTTTCAGAGATAAAGAGGAAATTTCTAAGCTCTAGAAGAATGAATAGATGATGCTGAGAACACATTTTTTTTTGTATGTTTTGTTTAAAATGATATAATTTCTTTCGAGATATGCTCATTTCCTTCACCACTGGTCTCTTAGGATGACCAAATATACCTCAATAGAGGTCAGATCAGATCACTGTTTACCTTGAGATACAATTGCTTTTTTCTGCCACAAAGGCTATTCATTGCCCAGGTCACCAACAAGAGGAGAGGAAGAGGAAGATCATCAAAAGGGAAAGAACTAAAACTGGCTATGGTTTCTCCACAGTTTTTCTAGTCCTGTCTTCTCTATATCCTCTTTCTTGCTACCACTGGCTTTGTAGGAAACTCCTCAATCAGGATGTTTTTGCTTGTGATAATTGGAAGAAAGTGACATGTTGTGAAGGAAGGATGACTTCAATATTTCTGTAAGAATACCCTCACCAAGTGCAGTTATGTCAACCATCTCTCTGTTCCCTGTGTGGCTGCTGAATGAAACACTGGAATAGAAATAAAATCAATTGAGCTTCACCCTGCACAGAACGAATGAATAGTTCAAGGTCCCAACAGTGTTAAACCTCTTGGGAAATGTGGAGGACAACCAGAGGAAGCTTAAAAAGAACTACAGAAATGGGCATCAGCAAAAGGAAGACAGAGAGAAGGCAGCCTTCTTTCTGACAGTAGGTGATTTTGTACTACTTGATGTTTTAATGTTTTTCAATAGCTCAAGCAGAGGAGGCTAACTGTGCAAGTGCAGTACAAAATTCAAGTACTTCACACTTCACATAAAAAATGAAACGCGGAAGATTTTTAGACAGACTCAGAAGGAAGATCTGCAGAAACCTGTGGAGGAATTTGTAGAATTTTAAGTTGTAGAAATCTTTCAGTTTTACAGTTAATTCGATCACTAGCATCTGCCTAAACCATGAGAACTCCTAGGGCAAAACACTCTGAAAGATACTACTAAAATTAAGAACTCACATTGACAAAGTAATTTTTTTCCCGGGCCAAGAAATCATCCTCTGAAACCCTGAGACCTGGTGTTTTCACATGCTGGAGTTGATAAAAGATATGAAACACTGCAAGGATCAGTACCTGAGGCATAAAGACATGTGGAGCAGTTCACAATTAAAAATGCAATGGAACTTCACAGATGGAAAACTGCAAAACTATCTCAATGGATTGTGCCAGAATGTATGAGCTTGCAACACCACCAGAGGAAGCAGAGCTCATACAAAGAAGGAAATGGTTTAATTTTCAGTCCAGAGGAACTCCTTCCAGGAAATATCATCAGTGCCACAAATTGAGACACATGAGCTGTATATTTGTAAATGTGGAAAGATTATCAATTTAAATTCAGAGATGTACAAGACAAAGAGATGACAGAAACAATGTAATAATCAGTGGCAAAAGCAGTCATGAGCACATGAAGAAAAGAGGATGCAGTTCAGTGCTTAGTAGTGAACCACAATTGGATATATTTCTTCTAATTTTAGACTCATCATCAGAATGTCTATATGGGGAATCCAGATGTGTTCTCTTTGCAAAAGACTTCTTTGCACTGGAGGAAGTAAATCACCTTCAGAGCACCACGGATCAAGGATCAATCTATGAGGATCTCCCCTGTATGTCTCTCTAATTGCTTCTCTTTGATTGTGAAGAGAAACTCAGGTGACTATGCACTTGACAAATGTCAACCCTTGGGAGAGGAATTACATGAAACAGATTTGATTCCAAATAATTACACAAATGTTAGACGATACTGGATGATTCTACAAAAAGAAATCCAGAGCAGAGGAGAAATACGTAATTTCAATTAACTGGTGAATTTCACAGAAAAGCAAAGATCAAAAATCATTAAAGAGTAGAATATGTCTTTTGGTCACAGGAAAATTGTCAACAGAGTTTCAGAATGCATACACCTTTCCAAAGTATGAGTTTTAAGCTGAAGTCAGTGGGATTCAAAATTACACAATAAAGAGAAAAATGGGAATGGACATGAGCTATTGGAGGAAAAATAAGGTGGAACATCACTTCTTATGCAGAGCTGAAGAGATAAAATATGTGAAATGATAATGCCTCTCACTAGCTACAAGAAAAAATTTGAATTATGTTGGGTGCCAAATTGTTTTTCCATATTTCTTTTATCTGTTGCCTTTCAAGATTAGATGAAACTCTGCACAGACTATGAGAACTCATGACTATCCAAAACAATAAACAAGTCTCTGTGCCTCCCACAAACACAAGAATCACTTTATTATTATTATTATTAGCCTTCTCTTAATTGAAGACAAAACAGAAAGAAATTTTTTCTTTTGAAATGCACACACTGTAGCATTTGGCAAAGGCATATTGGAGTCAAGGGTAGACTTACAGTATAGACATCCCTGGAAGATAAAAGAAAATTATGACATTTCTCAACTGAAATGTGAACTGAGGCTTCTCATGGACAAGACATATCAAGGCCATATCTTTAGTTGAAAGTGTGTCTCAATGCTATGCAGAACTTTTTCTTGAAAGCATCAAAATAGTTATTCCAAGGGGATTAACAGAAAAATATGTGTACATCATGTAAGGATTGAAAAATCTGAGGCAAGAATAAGTGTTTTTATGCTGATCCCAAATGAATAACAATATCGAAGACAGTGTTAAGCCTTGCTATTTTGCAAAAGACATAGGTCAAATTAAACAAACAAACAAAAAAAAAGAAACAAACAAAAAAAACAGTAGTAGAAGAGAAAAAAATAAAATAGTTCCATAACAAAACAAGCAGAATTGTTTACATAGCAGGAGAAAACAAGCATACAAATAAGCACTAGCCTATTAGTCTCCATTTCCTAGGAATTTCTTCCAGAAAATTAAACTTCTGTGCTCCTGTATACCAATATTGTCTAAACAACATGATAAACTGAGCTGTAATGTTTGTTGGTGGGATGACACACATAAGTCTAAGAAGTTGGCAAAGAAACAGTGGTTTAGACATTTCAGTACTTGTCTTTGTTATCCAGAACTCTAGAATCTGATATACAACAGCACTGGAGTTACTTTCTGTTAAAAGATAGTTAGATAACATTCTGATCAGTCAATTTGAAACCATCAGGAAGGAGTATGGGTTGTTCCCTGCTGACTTTTCTGGATATCAGAAGAACAACAAATATCTCTAGTACAAGAACTCATGAGAGATATCAGTGGAATAGGTTGGTTTATCATGCATTAATAAGAGTAATGGCCAAAATCAGTGACTGAATGCATAAAAAGAAAGAAAAGACATTTCTTCTTCTTCAGCCCAGAAGTCTCAGGTTTTCCCAAGGAACCCTCTTCCAGTATTCCAATGGGAAGTACTTCCAATGGGAAGTATCTTCCCATTCCTAAAAGACACAGGAAGAAGTGAATCTTGAAGGAATATGTTCCTTCTAGTTGATCAGTCCGTGCATTTCCTTATCTGTTGCAATGATTGGAATACCAGTAACACTCTATTAGAATTTATTCTGAGTTAATTTTCAGGTTTTAGAGCCCGTGCCATCAAGAGTGAATATAGAAATAATTGCTATGGAGAGTATAGGTAATGGGAATTGGTTACATTGTCTTCTGATGGAATGCACAACAGTTTTCACTGAATTTTACCAGAAACAAATTTCATATTGGAAGGAAATTGAAGTATTTAAATATGTATGCACAGTTCATTGGTCACCAAATTGGAGAACAATGGATTTGATGTATGGACTATGAGCTGGATAAGGAATTGTCTGGATGTTCTCACTCAGAGAGTTGCAGTGAATGTCTCAACACTCAAGTGGTGACCAGTGATGAATGGCACTCCTCATGAATCAGTGCTGGGACCGGTGTTATTTAACATCTTTGTAGGCAACATGGACGGTGGGATCAAGTTCACCCTCAGCAAGTTTGCTGACAACACCAAGCTGAACGTTGCAATTGACACGCTAGAGGGAAGGGATGCTACCCAGACAGACCAGCACAGGCTTGAGAGGAGGGCCCATGCCAACCTCATCAAGTTCAGGAAGGTCAAGTGCAAGTTCCTGCACCTGTACTGAAGATGATCAGAAGGCTGGAGCACCTCCCCTACAAGGAAAGGCTGGAAGAGCTGGGGCTCTTAAGCCTAGAGAAGAGAAGGTTCAGGCGAGACCTTATACTGTCCCTCCAGTACCTGAAGGGGGCCTACAGGAAAGTTGGGGAGGGACTTCCGATAAGGGCATGCAGGAACAGGATAAGGGGAAATAGCTTTAAACTGGAAGAGGATAGACTAGATATTAGGAAGAAATTCTTTACTGTGAGGGTGGTGAGACACTAAAACAGGTTTCCCAGAGAGGAAGCATTCAAAGACAAATTGGATGGAGCTTTGATCAACCTGGTCTAGAGGGAGGTGTCCCTGCCTATAGCAGGGGGGTTGGAACTGGATTATCTTAAAGGTCCCTTCCAATTCAAATCATTCTATGATTTTATGATTCATTTAGGAAAAGTCTTAAATTATCCATGTAACTATAATAATTTTAATTAATATTTCTTGAGATGTGATAATTACAGATAGCAAAAGCAGTCGTCCTGTTTGGGCAGTTCTCCTGATAATGATGTGTCATACATACTCCCTCTGTATTATCTTCTTTGGAGTAAGCTTTTTCATACTCTTAACTTCAGCTGATTGAATACAAATTTTGTCATAAAATATGTCTTCATGTTGCATTCAGTTTTCTATTAAACAGGTGTAGAAGTATAATAAATTCTATATGCATGGCTGGGAAAATAAAATGTTGGAAATCTTTGAACCCACAACTGGAATGTTATGCTCTAAAAATAGTCCTGGAGGTAGAGTAGGGCCCTCAGGCTGAGAGCAGTTAATGACTGAAGACTGGAGTACAATCCATAGCTTACAAACTAGATTTGAATTTGCACTCCTGAGTTTGCAACTATAAAACTAACTACTCTGCTAACAACCCACAGAGACCAGATGGACCTTGAATTAATTGGAAATGCTTTGTATTCTTTCATTTTCAAGGTGCGATTGTTGACATATGTTTATTTCTGTGTGTATGTACTATTTAATTGTATACCAAAAAAACATTTCAGGGATTTTATTTTTTTTTTCTTTTTCTTATATTTATTTAATGAAAGGTGACATAATTTCTGAGGTCCCATGGATCTTTTTTATTAAAAAAACAAAAAAAACTGCCTCTGTTTCATGAAATAACCCTTGCTCCCTGCTTGGGAGACCATGTGGAGTATTAATTAAATGAAACAGACACTACACATGGAACACTGCTTTTGTTTCACCTGCTTCTGGGGTGAATTTGCACAACTCACTGTGAGCAATGTGTCTGTAGGAGTCACTGATAAACGGGAAGAACAGCAATGACTTTCAGCACAACTAGACCTGGAAGAGGGTATCTTCTCAAAAATAGATTGAGGGTGCCACATAATTATGTGTCCTCATTCCTGCCTTTAGGACATGAAGCAGACTAAAACACTTGCAAGATGCTCACAAAACCTCCAGACTGCCATGCTGCTGCTTCATGGGCCACGTCTTTTGTTCTTTGAAATCACTCAGCAGAGTCCTCACTTAAAAATACAGCATTCTTGGCCTTTCTTTAGTGGCAGAGATTCTCACTTGGGTCCTTATTTGGACCAACTTAACATTGGTTGTTCCTTTCTCAGTTTGAACCAATAGCACCACCCTCTCTTCTTTCCATTCCCAAAGCTTATTAATTGTTGCGTAGGGGCATTTGTGGAGCAAGGAGAAGACTCCTTCCTCCCTGACCAGACGTGAAGGCCCTGCCTCCCTCATCTTATGTATTTCTGTGGTCTGTCTCATTAAGTTTGGAAGCTAGTTTAGCTTCTTCCCCTTGCAAGGACTTAAGGCAGGGCTGTCAGTCTATCTGTGTCACTTAAAATTACTGTACGTCAATTTCTCTCTTTGATTTCTGAATACTACACTGACTTATGAAAAAACACTGGAGTGAAAGACCTCATTTATAATGTTTTTGGCACCTAAGACCACAATTAGACTGTGGTTTGTTGGACTTCTTTTTTTTTTTTTTTGTACTGGGAAAAGAAAAAAATGAAGGGCAGTAGGATTCTACTTCTTTTTCCCTCTTACTCCATCAGATTTCATTATGCCACATAATCACAGAATGCTTGAGGTTGGGGGGGCCCTCAGGAGGTCCAAAACTCCTAGAGCAAGTTGCCCAGTGTCTTGGCAAAACTTCATAGTGTGCCTTGCTAGAAAGATCCATTTCACATGTCCTAACTGAAGGCTTCCATAAAGAGTGATTAGGGTGGACAGAATAAAAAAAAAAAAGATCATCTTAATATGATATTCCAGCATGTATGCATTCACTATGTCTTTGTTGATCCAGACAAGCAAGTTCATGATTAGACACTCAAATGTAGAGTTTTATGGAGTAGACCAGCCACATTCATACAGCTTGTCAACTGTATAAAGATACAACTTTCTGAGCAAAACTATCTTTTGGCTCTTTTTTATAAGGAAATAACTTGGGTTGCAGCATATATGCAGTGTAAATTACTTGGAGATGTGTCATGGAGTGAAAGAGGCACTGAACCCATCTGACAGCGTAGATGTGCAATATGAAATCAGTAGGACTGAAATGCATTTCTTTTCTAGACATAAACGTCACATATTTTCATTTCCAGAAACGTTCATTTTTTTTTTTTCATAGCTGCAATAGCAGAGGTATGAATCTGTACATTCATTACCTACATGCCAGCAGTTTGACTTTTTGTAGTGACTCATTGAAGCCTGAGGTCACTAAGCAGGAAGCTTTCAAAGACCTGCTAAGGAAGCACAGTCCCTGTCAGGATTTTTTGATACAGATTATCTCTATGTTGTGTAGCTGAGATACTGACAAAGTGATTTCACAGGAGATCTTTATATATATTTAAAAGGTGATTCACTCA
>VXAB01026659.1:74917-109499 GCA_013399175.1 Odontophorus gujanensis | reverse complement strand
TCTTTCTTTCTTTCTTTCTTTCTTTCTTTCTTTCTTTCTTTCTTTCTTTCTTTCTTTCTTTCTTTCTTTCTTTCTTTCTTTCTTTCTTTCTTTCTTTTTCTTTCCTTTCTTTTTCTTTTCATTTGTTTCCCTTTTATTGCAAAATGATTTGATTTCAAAATCCGGCTACAGATAGAATCTCAAGTTTCCATTTACAATTTTTTAAATTTCAGTCTAGCTTAATAGATCACTGGTGCAGCCCACATCAACAGATGAGTTTTATTTCTGTTTCACATCCAGATAGGTTCATTTTTCTCTAGCTATGATAGAAGCAGTATGAATCATTACCATCCTACCAGCAACCTGAATTTAGAAGTTTTTTACTTCTACTTCAGATATAAAAGTTGAAACCAATAAGTGTTCTCAATACTTTATGTTTTCCTCTTCTCTCTCTCAGTGCACCAATGACTTGGAGATAGAGCTACTGAGGAACTCACTGACATAATGTCTTCAATGAAGGATGATTCATGACATATGTTATACTACATGGTGATTTTGCGATATCTTTGAAGCTCTGTCTGTCAATAGTCATCATTCTGTCTGGACTTTACTTGTGTTGTGAGTACATATTTCAAATGTGTGCTTTATCATATAACCCAATTTTAGCCATCTTCCTAATGGATGGAAAGGATAAAATACCAAGGCAAATATCCTCTGCAATTCATTTTAAAAATACGTCTGTACTTTAAAATACAAATTCTTCCACATATTGAGTCAGAAATCATAGCATAGTCAATTCCAAATTCCCATGTGTGGTATTCAGAAGAAATGTAGCTTTCCCTGGACCAGAAGATCTGGGACAACTTGGAATGGTGTTCCATTAGATTTTCACTAGAAACAATTTTAAAGGTGAGATGTTGCTCCAAACTGAAGTAAAAACTGAAGTAAAACTAAGTGTCAGCTTTACAAACTAATTGTGAAATGTACTGAGCCTTTCTTCATACCTGTAATCTGAAGAAATTATACAAAACTCACTATCATGTTGAAAGTCCACTACTTAACCCATTCCATTGATGAAAAAGCAGTAAGAATAATCTCTAAATAAATATCATTAGATTTAGCATAAAGTTACTTCTTCTAACAGTTATTTTTGTTCAGAAAAGGGGATTCTATACTATTATAAGACTCATACTCTACGTGAAAAGTTCATGGGAAGCTGTTCCTTACAGTGGAAATTATACTGACATAATCACTTAAAATTGTTTTTCAGAAACCTTTCCAAGCTCACTTTTAGAAATATCGATCTACATCATGTGCTCCCAAACAGATACTGCTACTTAATAACACATTTCATTTCTATAAAAAACTGGTCCTTAACAGCTGGCTAGTACAATTTTAATTCACTCTATTTGATATTGCATATAAATACATGCATACTTTTTATAGGAAAGGTTATTAAATGCAAAAGACAGTGCAACAAGATCAGTGAGTTTAGTGATAAAAATGAGAACAAGGTGATAAAAGGTTCTTGTTTCATGTACCACTGAAAAGGTACTCAGATGCTGNTTTTTTTTTTTTTTTGTACTGGGAAAAGAAAAAAATGAAGGGCAGTAGGATTCTACTTCTTTTTCCCTCTTACTCCATCAGATTTCATTATGCCACATAATCACAGAATGCTTGAGGTTGGGGGGGCCCTCAGGAGGTCCAAAACTCCTAGAGCAAGTTGCCCAGTGTCTTGGCAAAACTTCATAGTGTGCCTTGCTAGAAAGATCCATTTCACATGTCCTAACTGAAGGCTTCCATAAAGAGTGATTAGGGTGGACAGAATAAAAAAAGAAAAGATCATCTTAATATGATATTCCAGCATGTATGCATTCACTATGTCTTTGTTGATCCAGACAAGCAAGTTCATGATTAGACACTCAAATGTAGAGTTTTATGGAGTAGACCAGCCACATTCATACAGCTTGTCAACTGTATAAAGATGCAACTTTCTGAGCAAAACTATCTTTTGGCTCTTTTTTATAAGGAAATAACTTGGGTTGCAGCATATATGCAGTGTAAATTACTTGGAGATGTGTCATGGAGTGAAAGAGGCACTGAACCCATCTGACAGCGTAGATGTGCAATATGAAATCAGTAGGACTGAAATGCATTTCTTTTCTAGACATAAACGTCACATATTTTCATTTCCAGAAACGTTCATTTTTTTTTTTTCATAGCTGCAATAGCAGAGGTATGAATCTGTACATTCATTACCTACATGCCAGCAGTTTGACTTTTTGTAGTGACTCATTGAAGCCTGAGGTCACTAAGCAGGAAGCTTTCAAAGACCTGCTAAGGAAGCACAGTCCCTGTCAGGATTTTTTGATACAGATTATCTCTATGTTGTGTAGCTGAGATACTGACAAAGTGATTTCACAGGAGATCTTTATATATATTTAAAAGGTGATTCACTCAACCTCGGAGACAACAGACATTGAAGGCAGCTGACTGCAACACTGTAAAAATCACTCTATGGTACTAAATATCTTTTCTGTAACTGACAGAACCATATTTTTTTGTGTGTGTGCACTGTAGTTCCTTTGTGTCATATAAGCATTCATTATTCTATAGTTTTTAAGGTTAAAAATCTCTACTACATGACTCAAGAAAACTTGAGCATCCAGGGTAAAAACTAATGGACCTCAAAATCTCTTAATGTTCCATCTGGATAAATGCAGATTGATAGGAATGTTTAGTTAGAATCTCACCCTCTCTTCTTCCTACTGTTCACTCTGCTCACTCATTTATTTTTTCTTTCTTTCTTTCTTTCTTTTTCTTTCTCTTTCTTTCTTTCTTTCTTTCTTTCTTTCTTTCTTTCTTTCTTTCTTTCTTTCTTTCTTTCTTTCTTTCTTTCTTTCTTTCTTTCTTTCTTTCTTTTTCTTTCCTTTCTTTTTCTTTTCATTTGTTTCCCTTTTATTGCAAAATGATTTGATTTCAAAATCCGGCTACAGATAGAATCTCAAGTTTCCATTTACAATTTTTTAAATTTCAGTCTAGCTTAATAGATCACTGGTGCAGCCCACATCAACAGATGAGTTTTATTTCTGTTTCACATCCAGATAGGTTCATTTTTCTCTAGCTATGATAGAAGCAGTATGAATCATTACCATCCTACCAGCAACCTGAATTTAGAAGTTTTTTACTTCTACTTCAGATATAAAAGTTGAAACCAATAAGTGTTCTCAATACTTTATGTTTTCCTCTTCTCTCTCTCAGTGCACCAATGACTTGGAGATAGAGCTACTGAGGAACTCACTGACATAATGTCTTCAATGAAGGATGATTCATGACATATGTTATACTACATGGTGATTTTGCGATATCTTTGAAGCTCTGTCTGTCAATAGTCATCATTCTGTCTGGACTTTACTTGTGTTGTGAGTACATATTTCAAATGTGTGCTTTATCATATAACCCAATTTTAGCCATCTTCCTAATGGATGGAAAGGATAAAATACCAAGGCAAATATCCTCTGCAATTCATTTTAAAAATACGTCTGTACTTTAAAATACAAATTCTTCCACATATTGAGTCAGAAATCATAGCATAGTCAATTCCAAATTCCCATGTGTGGTATTCAGAAGAAATGTAGCTTTCCCTGGACCAGAAGATCTGGGACAACTTGGAATGGTGTTCCATTAGATTTTCACTAGAAACAATTTTAAAGGTGAGATGTTGCTCCAAACTGAAGTAAAAACTGAAGTAAAACTAAGTGTCAGCTTTACAAACTAATTGTGAAATGTACTGAGCCTTTCTTCATACCTGTAATCTGAAGAAATTATACAAAACTCACTATCATGTTGAAAGTCCACTACTTAACCCATTCCATTGATGAAAAAGCAGTAAGAATAATCTCTAAATAAATATCATTAGATTTAGCATAAAGTTACTTCTTCTAACAGTTATTTTTGTTCAGAAAAGGGGATTCTATACTATTATAAGACTCATACTCTACGTGAAAAGTTCATGGGAAGCTGTTCCTTACAGTGGAAATTATACTGACATAATCACTTAAAATTGTTTTTCAGAAACCTTTCCAAGCTCACTTTTAGAAATATCGATCTACATCATGTGCTCCCAAACAGATACTGCTACTTAATAACACATTTCATTTCTATAAAAAACTGGTCCTTAACAGCTGGCTAGTACAATTTTAATTCACTCTATTTGATATTGCATATAAATACATGCATACTTTTTATAGGAAAGGTTATTAAATGCAAAAGACAGTGCAACAAGATCAGTGAGTTTAGTGATAAAAATGAGAACAAGGTGATAAAAGGTTCTTGTTTCATGTACCACTGAAAAGGTACTCAGATGCTGCTGGACTCCTTCCAGGAGAACCCTGTCTTTTTTGAACTGAGGAGCCCAAAACTGGACACAGTAGTCTAAAAGTGTCCTCCCGTGGCTGAACAGAGGAAGAAGACAACTTCCCCAAACCTGTTGGCCTTGCTCTTTTTAATGCACCCCAGAATACCATTGGCCTTCTTCACCACCAGGTCACACTGGTGGCTTGTGGCTGACCTATTGCCTCCAAGAACATCCAGGTTCTTCTCCACAGAGGTCTGTTCCAGCATGTCATTCCTAAACCTATACTGATGCATGTGGTAATTCCTCCCCAGGTACAAGACTCTATACTTGCTATACTTGCTTTTGTTAAATCTCCATTCTGTCAAGGTGTTGCTCAATGGTAGAATGGCTTTCCAGTGTGTCAACCACTCCTTACAGTTTTGTATCAAAAGTTTTGCATCAGATCCCTTCATCCAAGTCACTGATGAAGATGTTGAACAAGAACAGACTCAGCACTGATTCCTGGGGAGCACTGCTATTTACAAGCCTCAAACCAGCATCACTGAAGACAACCCTCTGAGCTATTCATCCATAAATGATGAATTTGCCTGTTACATTTTCCTTTCTTTTGTGCAAATGACGCAGTCCTTGTGGTTTATATCTGGACACAATACCAACATCAGAGGTCACAGTTAAGACAAAATCATCATCAGTTTGTGAGGACTCTGAGTTTCCCTGATGATGTTTAGAAGCAGTGGAGTTCCAATATGTTTTATGCATTTTTGCTCAGTGTCTGTGAGAATAACATCTCCAGTTTTCCGGGTTTCTCTGGGTTACGTCAAGATGTAAAAATGCTTATATATATAAAGATAAATAATAAACATACCAGTTGCACAAATAACACATAGAATTTATTGTCNATTTTTTTTTTTTCATAGCTGCAATAGCAGAGGTATGAATCTGTACATTCATTACCTACATGCCAGCAGTTTGACTTTTTGTAGTGACTCATTGAAGCCTGAGGTCACTAAGCAGGAAGCTTTCAAAGACCTGCTAAGGAAGCACAGTCCCTGTCAGGATTTTTTGATACAGATTATCTCTATGTTGTGTAGCTGAGATACTGACAAAGTGATTTCACAGGAGATCTTTATATATATTTAAAAGGTGATTCACTCAACCTCGGAGACAACAGACATTGAAGGCAGCTGACTGCAACACTGTAAAAATCACTCTATGGTACTAAATATCTTTTCTGTAACTGACAGAACCATATTTTTTTGTGTGTGTGCACTGTAGTTCCTTTGTGTCATATAAGCATTCATTATTCTATAGTTTTTAAGGTTAAAAATCTCTACTACATGACTCAAGAAAACTTGAGCATCCAGGGTAAAAACTAATGGACCTCAAAATCTCTTAATGTTCCATCTGGATAAATGCAGATTGATAGGAATGTTTAGTTAGAATCTCACCCTCTCTTCTTCCTACTGTTCACTCTGCTCACTCATTTATTTTTTCTTTCTTTCTTTCTTTCTTTTTCTTTCTTTTTCTTTCTTTCTNAGCTTTACAAACTAATTGTGAAATGTACTGAGCCTTTCTTCATACCTGTAATCTGAAGAAATTATACAAAACTCACTATCATGTTGAAAGTCCACTACTTAACCCATTCCATTGATGAAAAAGCAGTAAGAATAATCTCTAAATAAATATCATTAGATTTAGCATAAAGTTACTTCTTCTAACAGTTATTTTTGTTCAGAAAAGGGGATTCTATACTATTATAAGACTCATACTCTACGTGAAAAGTTCATGGGAAGCTGTTCCTTACAGTGGAAATTATACTGACATAATCACTTAAAATTGTTTTTCAGAAACCTTTCCAAGCTCACTTTTAGAAATATCGATCTACATCATGTGCTCCCAAACAGATACTGCTACTTAATAACACATTTCATTTCTATAAAAAACTGGTCCTTAACAGCTGGCTAGTACAATTTTAATTCACTCTATTTGATATTGCATATAAATACATGCATACTTTTTATAGGAAAGGTTATTAAATGCAAAAGACAGTGCAACAAGATCAGTGAGTTTAGTGATAAAAATGAGAACAAGGTGATAAAAGGTTCTTGTTTCATGTACCACTGAAAAGGTACTCAGATGCTGCTGGACTCCTTCCAGGAGAACCCTGTCTTTTTTGAACTGAGGAGCCCAAAACTGGACACAGTAGTCTAAAAGTGTCCTCCCATGGCTGAACAGAGGAAGAAGACAACTTCCCCAAACCTGTTGGCCTTGCTCTTTTTAATGCACCCCAGAATACCATTGGCCTTCTTCACCACCAGGTCACACTGGTGGCTTGTGGCTGACCTATTGCCTCCAAGAACATCCAGGTTCTTCTCCACAGAGGTCTGTTCCAGCATGTCATTCCTAAACCTATACTGATGCATGTGGTAATTCCTCCCCAGGTACAAGACTCTATACTTGCTATACTTGCTTTTGTTAAATCTCCATTCTGTCAAGGTGTTGCTCAATGGTAGAATGGCTTTCCAGTGTGTCAACCACTCCTTACAGTTTTGTATCAAAAGTTTTGCATCAGATCCCTTCATCCAAGTCACTGATGAAGATGTTGAACAAGAACAGACTCAGCACTGATTCCTGGGGAGCACTGCTATTTACAAGCCTCAAACCAGCATCACTGAAGACAACCCTCTGAGCTATTCATCCATAAATGATGAATTTGCCTGTTACATTTTCCTTTCTTTTGTGCAAATGACGCAGTCCTTGTGGTTTATATCTGGACACAATACCAACATCAGAGGTCACAGTTAAGACAAAATCATCATCAGTTTGTGAGGACTCTGAGTTTCCCTGATGATGTTTAGAAGCAGTGGAGTTCCAATATGTTTTATGCATTTTTGCTCAGTGTCTGTGAGAATAACATCTCCAGTTTTCCGGGTTTCTCTGGGTTACGTCAAGATGTAAAAATGCTTATATATATAAAGATAAATAATAAACATACCAGTTGCACAAATAACACATAGAATTTATTGTCATTTGTTTCTTACTGAAAAAAAATTGCCTTTCTTCCATCATTGCTAATGAGCATACTTTCTTTCAGCCATAGTTTTAGTTCTAGGGTCTATCTAGAAGCTTTTCGTTTGAGAATGAAATCAACTGCAATACAGCATCACTAAGTACAATGTATTTGCAGAGCAATAGCACCTCAATATCCTGGTGAAGCAAAGTTTTCATCAGTTTATATTTGTCTGTCTACAGTTTNAAAAAAAAATTGCCTTTCTTCCATCATTGCTAATGAGCATACTTTCTTTCAGCCATAGTTTTAGTTCTAGGGTCTATCTAGAAGCTTTTCGTTTGAGAATGAAATCAACTGCAATACAGCATCACTAAGTACAACGTATTTGCAGAGCAATAGCACCTCAATATCCTGGTGAAGCAAAGTTTTCATCAGTTTATATTTGTCTGTCTACAGTTTTGTGGTTCCTCAGAAGCAGATTCAGTCTTAAACTTCAAGCTTAAAACATTGTTACTTGCTGGAGAGGTTCAAAAATTAAATGACTCTCTTCTTGAAAGCTCACATAATTTACCAGTTCACAGGTGACTGTTACTGTGCCAAAATCTACTCCCCCTAAAACAGGGAAAATAAACTAAATTTGTAGCTCTGCAATGAGCAGAGGTCATACCCAGGGGCAGCAGGATAAATCATCTTCTTCAGTAATTTAATCTAATATACTCGATGATGAGCAGATGAGAAACAAGAAAAAATTCCTTTGCTTTCCAAATGTGTGGCATAATTTTACAGTAGAAGACCTGGAGATAGAAACACCATCATTACAACATGTTTATCAGATACTGAGTCACAGTATCTTCAGAGTGGTTTTTATCATTTTTCATCCACCTATGGTGATAAAAAAGAAAAATAAATCCTTGTGGAGGTTACAAATAATAGTGCAGAGCTCCAAAACTACAATGATGCTAAGAACAGTAGAAGCAAGTGGATTTTCCCTGTTATTTTAAGCATAAAGCACAATTTATAATATGACACAGAGGCTATTTAATGATTCATGAACTATATACACAAGGAAGGAACATGTGTGGCTGAGGATCATATTTTCCCAATCACACCTATGTATGTTATGAATGAACAGCTGTGTAGTTGAATGTACAGCAGGGCAACTTGATACTCTTGCTTTTGGTTTGGACAACAGAACTCCCTAACATCTCACACCCCAGCCCAAATGTATAATGAATTAGTTTGCATGCTTTTCCCTCACTTTCACAACTACAATTGAAAGCAGAGTGTAATTTTGATATAAGGAATTATTTAGATTATAATTTATTCAACTTGAGGGCTGTCTCATCATGTGTCTGTTCAGCATACTGAAATCATGGTTATCTAATGGTAACCCTGAGGGCCAAGTAAAAAACAAATATATATTGCTAATGACAGTTGAAAATAGATGGATGATTCAATTAAGATCCAAAATAGATGGAAAAACAGCAACAACAATCTGCAATTTCTATTTAATGGTGACGTTTCCAAATTTTTCAAGGACGGTTCAAGCAATATGTGTGGATGGAAAATTGCAGAAGTTTTCTTTTAAACTGGACTTGGGATTGAGAAAAATAGACTACTTGCCTTGGAGAAGATAACTTGAATGCAATTACTTCATAGATGCTCCAAGCATTAAACAGAAATTGAGCAATAGCAACTGAAATACATACACTGAGATAGAAAGAATGATTGGAGACAAATGGTAACTGTTTTGATTGCACTACTGTTTAGTTCTTAAGATGCTGATAAAGCCATAGTGACCCATTTACTGTGGGAACAAACAAAGCAGGAGATTGGCTGACTTTTATCCTGACTTTCCATGTAATAAACTAACTCCATTATATGCTTTGATTGGGGAAAAGAGTTTGAACACAAACACAATGCTCTGTTTTCCTTTTCTTTGAATATGTTGTCATACTGTTGGAAGAAACAATATTTGACAACTTCTATTATTGTTAATACAATTATTTCTATTTATTTTAGAATAAGAAGAAAGATGCCAGTAAATCCACAAACTCATAAGTGGAAATGAATTTTATTCCTGTAAAGTGATAACTTATGCTAGTTATAACCAAATTTGATAATTTTCATTTTAAATCATTAAGTCTTTTATTCGTGTAACGTTTCATGTAATAATCAACATCTTATAATTTATTCTTCCTTTGCTTTTTTTTTTTTTCTTGTGGCAGACAAATAAGGAGACAGTAGAGAACTAGATATATTAGCTTTCTTGTGGTTTAAGGGTTTGTAGAAGCCGTAGCAGAGTTGCGTAAGGAATAATCTGCACTCTTCTGAATTGAGCCCCTTTAGGGGGCTTAATTAGTGTAGCATAAATTTGTGTGCCATGTCCTGAGTAAAGCCTTCTGGTGCTGCCTGAAATGCTACAGAGAAAGAGATGCTTGGCTGATCTTTACCAAAATTCCCATTCCTGCCTTTTTGAAGACTCATACTGCCTACTGAGAGGTCCAGACCTACCACCCCCACAGGGATGCACAAACCTCTCTCTCCTAGCAGTGGTGTGGTCTTCCTGAAGTGTTTGCCTTCTCTGATGGGATATGAAATGCAGAAAAGCTGTGAATTTTCTCAGTAGCTATTAGGGGCTGGCATTAAGTGTCCTACATGTCCCAAAGGAGAACTTTTCTAATTCTGATTTTATTAAGGATTCCTACCTTGAGTTCCTTTGTATTTTATTGTATTTGAGTACTCTCCAATTTCTATTGACCTATTTTGGTTTATGAAATACGTGCAAATCCCTTTGAAATTAATTATGTATCTTCAACAACCTTAGGTTTGTCTGTAACCTGATATTTTCCTTTAACTGGTATATTTTCTGAACAAAAAAAAAAAAAAAAAGATTCATTTGCTATGACAGAAGCAAAGTTTTTCAGAATTCACTGCATTGCCATGGGAACGAATGAGTTCCTTGCAAGTTATCATGGCCGAACTAACTCAGATGAAATAGCAACAAGCCCTAACCTTTGCCCATTCTTCAAACATACGTCAAAACAGATTTGTTCTGAATGTTCAAAAAATTGAGAAGGTCCTTAGGATACATAGCTGGATTTTCAAAGCTATTTATATTATTAGAAACACAAAGAAGCACCTACTGATTTATCTATAACTTTTTACACTTAAGCACCTAAAAATATGTGGACTCCAGGTTGTAAAGAATAACTAAAAGCTGGATAAAAAAGCATAGAAGGAAAATTCCTCCTTTTGACAACAGTTCAAAATTTCACTTCATGTTTTTTTCCTTTGAGAACTTTCTAGCATGTTTTTTATGATTTCTATAAAAATCTTAATTTTGATCATTTTTCTGCATCATTAGGATATCCAACATAATCTCCTGTGTATGGAAGTTTATGTACCCATTTTTACCCTCTACATTTTGGAAAATTATAGAAAAATGTAGAGAATTTACTGTGATAACCACGACAAACATATAAAGCAGTGGGAGCATCATTTTACATTGCTTACCTTAACTGTGGAATCCAAGTTATTAAGAACAATATTTATAAAATGAAATTAGCACAGCTTTGCTAAAACAAAGATGCATTGCAAATATGCCAGAGATAAACTTCTATTCATTTACTACCACCAGATCTCAAGGAATTTTTAATGCATCCATGTCATGAATACCTTTAGGACAAATGATAACCAAAATGAGACGATCATTTCCCTCTTTTATGTTTTTGAGTCTTAATAAAGTTCAAGCATAAAAGGAATATCAGTCACCTTCTGTTTTGTTTAACTAAACCAGGTGCCTCACAGCAAGTGAAAAAGGACTGGATCCTGATTTCAATCAAATTTGCATGAAGGAAATGACTAGATAACCTTGATGACCTGCTTTTAGAAAGCTTCATTCCTTTATCCAGAGCGGGAATATCACAAAGATGTTCTACTAATGTACAATTAGAAAATATTTCTAACTGTGGACTAATCATGGAAATTAATAGGTAGAGATGGAGAAAGGTAAACAGACTTGAGTTTGCATCTCATATCTAATTTGCTTGTTTCAGTGCTTTTTTACACTATTGAGTACATATATCGTATTGTATTTGAAATTTCTCATGAAAATCAAAATCTCAGATAATTCAGATATAAGAGAATTATTTTAATAATTATATTTAAAGCTGTGTGACTTATATTTGCATTTAGCCCTTTTCCATGTTAGAAATGTAAAAAAAAAAAAACCCACAAAAAAAAAAAAAAAAATGAAGGCTCAAATGAAATCCTTTAAATTTAAAGTTCCAGCCTTGGTTATCGTAAATCATTTATATTTTCCTCTATGAATTTTTTTCTAGAGTAATGGCACTCCTTCACCGTGAGCTGATTGAACTGAACCAATAATTTAAAATTGCCCTTTTAGAAAAATATTGCCTAGATTCACAGTAATGGCCTTTTTTTCCACATTTGAATTCTGATAGCTTTCAGAATATAGTAATCTTAAGACCCTGCAAAATGATTATAGCAACATAAGTTTATGGAAGCCCCTTCATCAGTACTTTGAGGCAAATGAGTCCATCTCTTTCTAGGTAGGAGCTGTTATTCTACTACATTCAAGGAATAAATCATGATATAAACACATAATAACAGCAGCTGATTTGAAGGCTATTTTTGGTTGTCAAAAGATTTGAAAAACATATATTTTAGTATATCTTTACATTTCACTACCCTTCTATAGCAGTCCTCTGCTTGCCTTTTCCAGTTCAAAAGACTCAGGTGAACAGAAGGAAACAAACGATTGCTTCTTTGTCTCTGGTTTAAAATAAACCATGACAGACCCAGCTGCTTCCTCCAAAGGTTTATTTTTATTATTTTTATTTTTATTTTTTATGTTAATATCATCTGAAATTAGAAATGCAGTAACTTAGTGAGCCAAGAATGACCAAAGTAGTTTTGCAGTATACTCTAATTTTTCTAGCTTGCCATTGTTAGACTAATTGCTATCCTTCTGTACTTTTGCTGAAAAGTTGCTTTCTACACTGAAAAATTTTCAATAGGCTGCATTGATTGTTTCTAATTTGCAGAAGGAAATCCCAGAGACCTTGTCAGCTGTCAATACTGCAAAAACTATTAGCTCAGCTGTTTACTAGAACAAACCTTATTTTGGCTGAAGCATTTAAACTACACAGGTATTATAATTTAAATTACTTTTCCCATATGAGATAAGCTTAAAGGAAAAGTTGTATTAATAGTTGCGCTATGACATAGCCTCTGTTGTGAAAAAAAGATCACAGAACAAATATAGTCCTTCTCCAAACCTATAGTAAAATACCTGCTAAATTTAGTGCTGTCAAAACAATCATACAAAAGTCTGCATTCTCAGTGGTATTCAAAATAATTTTTAGACTGACAATCATCTATAGGAATTGAATATCAGGATCAAGTCTCAGCAGTCTGTACCAGACTGTCTTTTCTCTACCTTATTATTCTTTCTTTCAGTTTGTATGTTGACTTTGATCCATTACTTCCATTTTGTTATGTTTGTGATTTTCCAGCAGTATTGCCTTATCATCTCCATCTTCTGTGCTTTGGACACCTGTGTTTTCCTACGCGTTGCCTCTTGTGCCAGTGCTGATAATATACATAGGTTCAAAATATCATATTTCATTTTCTGAATTATTTTAACTTGTTTTATTGAAACATCTTTACCATTTGCTGAAAGAACTGTGAAATAATGTAAAGAACCATTATACTGCTTGGTATTGCAGTCAATTCTTTGCCTTAAATTTGTTGAAACTGTACCACACTTCCATGAAAATCAGGAAACCGTCTAAACGTAGGCGTGCTGGATTGCTCAACTTGTGACTGCTAAGCATCTGGACACCAACCTGACAAGCAGGTGCCTGCAATACATCACAGAGCTAACGAAAGCCTGCGGCTTGCAGTTGGAGCATTGTCACATTATGATGTAAACGTGTATTAAGAAATGACTTTTCTGTGAATTGATAAATAGCAATGATTTGATTCAAACTTTATTTAGCATATGGATAATTGAAGCTCTCATTGGACTAATTAAAATGCAGGTAGTTAAAAATAAAACTAAGTTAACATCGGAAGTTTTTTTGGCATTTGTGGAATTGGGTTTCTGAACTCAGACACCGTAAATAATTTTTAAATAGTTAAATTTCGTGAACTGGATTTCATTTTTCGTACTTGTAAGGTTTACAGTACACCACAACCGATGGTGTTTCATCCACACTTTTTACCTTTTACCACTGAAAGCAGTTTAACTGACTGCATTGAATATTTCCTTGGATTTGGTCTGTTCCAATGTGCATCATTCTGTTTAATGAAAATCTTTTTGAAGTTTTCTTGCTCCAATCCTATATTCCTTAAAAACTGATTACATTTAACAACGTTGACTATGATCTTAGTCTGTACTTATGTTCTGTTCCTTCTGGGACTCAATTTGAGAGTAATGTTTCTTTCATTATACATTCAGAAAATCTTTGAGAAGACCCTTCTTATTCACATTTCTGTGAATGTTTTCTGAGGTTATTCTCTATCAAAGTTGGATTCCCTGTGACAACGAAGGGCAGAACTGAGACTTCTATTGACTATACGTTGTGATAAAGTGCATACTATAGGTTCCGAATTTTCCTGTATTTTTCCCCTCTCATTTTGTTACTAAATTAAGGAATGTGGGGTCTTCAAAAAAAATTCTGTTAGCACAGTTTATTTTGAATGAGTTTCTTTTGTGCTTGATGTGTGTTAACAAACATTCAAACTACTTTAATAGAAAATCTTTTGGAAATGAAAACTCAAGAGACATTTTCCGTTTAAAGTCAAGTTTTCCTGTGATTTGCAAAATATAAGAATCAGACGTAACTATGAGGATCAGTTAGCAAAGACTGTAAAGGATTTGAATTCTCAAGTGAAATGTACTGGTGAATCATCTTTGTGCACATTATATCTAAAGTGAACAGATCGATGCATTTATATTTAAACCTATTGAGGATTACTTATATACTTCTAGAAAATGTATCTGTCCCTTAACACTGAGCTCTTTGGAAAAGGTATTATAACTCACATTTTCTGTTAAAGAATAAGTATTCTATGACAAGATGAGAACAGCTAGTTTAGGTCAGACTGAATGTCAACATCTTTTCTCCAGCAGTGGTTTGCTGTGCATATGTACTGACTGCATGCAAGGAAGAATGTGCAAGAACTGGATATGTATAGAGCACTATTTTGCATTTCTGGAGCAATCCTCCCACAAGTTATATTCACGTCATCACAGCTCAAAAAGACGACCTGTCATCCACAAAATTCTACAGATTCTTTGAAGTTTCTTAGAAAGATTACTTTTAAAAATGTCTGATTCTTTTTTTTTGGTCCAGCTTATAGAGGACTTCAGATAGCAAAATTAAGCATTCTGACTGTGCAGTGGACATGCAGCAATAAATCATGATGATGAACTCTGTCGTGACTAAAATTCCATTTGGGTTTAATTAGATCACAGTAAGAGCACAATTACTATCAATTATGACCTAGAAAAATTCTTTACTGCTTATCACAGTGGTCAATTTTGTATAATTATTCCTAATATTATTTATCTGCCTCTCTTTCTCTTGCTCCTCTCATGCTTGTAACATGAGAACTTTACCTTAGGGCTGTCCTCTGGTATTCAGACAGTGTCTTGACCACAATAAGATACAATTCTTGTCGGTATTCCTAGATACTATCCCTGAAAAAAAGAATTGTAACTGCAGTCAGAAAGCTGAAAAGTTGCTTTTCACTGGTTCTACCTCTGATCCCTCCTTCGCTTTCTTTATCCATTTATGTGAGCACTGTTTCCCTTTTGTGATCAGTAGCCAGCATTTGTTTTACAGGATGCTGGTGGATGTACAGATTATAATTCTCAAGTTCCTGTTCCTGTCTGTTCATGGAATTATGTTATCATATTAGACATTGGTATGCTTTATTTATGAAGACATCTTTCCTATCTGCACTAGGGCAAATGGAAAAGCATCCCTGCTTTATCCTTTCTGCATAAGATAGACACAGTGTTCTGAAACACCCGAGTGTGTAGTTTACCATTGTGTCACCAATAGAAGAACAAATAATAAAACTTAGGAGCACATATGAATAGCACTGAAACTCATATCTTATAATAAAAAAATCAGTCTGTCAACTTTAAATTTTTTTTAAATTTCTCCTTGATTTCCACATTCCTTCTGGAATCCTTGGTGACAAACAGAATGGAAGTTTAATTTAAACTCTTTCCTAGTTTCAAAATGTGACACAATCTCTACTTTTCATTTTGAACTAGAACTGCCTTCTGAATGCCAAGTTAATGGGAGCATTGATTTACTTAGCTTTAATAACACCTCACGTTCCTAACAATGCAGTTGTTGTCAATTAGTAAATTAAGGGGAAAAAACCTAGGCTATTACCATACATTTTGACAGTATATGAATGAAGAGCAGTGCCTCACAGCAGAAGTTACAATAGTGGGTATATTTTGTATGCAAAATATTTAAAGGAAACCCTTCACACTTCATTTTTTTTTCCAGTTTTCTTTTTTATGTGAACATCAGTCAATGACAAAACTTTTCTCAAAACTTCAAATAATGTGTGACATAAAAATGTCTTTAAACACTGACTTTTTATGTCAAAAATTGCTTTCATTTAGAAAATAGATCTACTGTATGATATAGTATATACCTACTAAGAAGCAATAACCTTGAATAGATAAGTTTCCTTCCCTCAGTTTTAAACATGCTGCCTGCCTCTTGATTGTTGGCACAGGACTAAATAAAAGACATAGAATAAAAAGCTAAAGAATACTCAAAGAATGTGCTAACTAATGAGCATATAGAATAGTTCAGTCAGAAGAGACCTTCAAAGATCATCAGGTGCAATTGCCTGGTCACTTCAGGGCTAACAAAAGTTAAAGCATATTAATGAGGGGATTATTCAAATGTTACTTGAACACTGACAGATGTGGGGTATCAACCAGCTCTATAAGAAATCTGTTCCAGTGTTTGGTCACCCTCAAGGTAAAGAGATTTTCTTAATGTTCAGTCTGAACACATGTATGCCTGAAGAAGGGTATATGAATATTTGAAGATATAGCAGTAAGAAAGATTTGTCATTATATTTGATTATCAAAATTTGTGAAATTGCTGAAGGCACATTTAACAACTATATGGTTGCTTAACAATTCTCAAGATTAAAATACTTGTCTAGAAAAGTCAAGAAAGGAGAGGTATGATCAACAGGAGGNAAAGATTATTAATTATAAAAATTATAATTTTAAAAATATTTAGTTGTGCTTTGAAAAAATAATACAAAAAACCATTATGTTGTAATTATAAAATACACTTTTAAATACTCTGTCCAGCAATTCATAGTTAGATATCATACTGCAATTTTTTTTTCTGAGGTAGAAGATAATCTGAAGATCACAGAAGGAAAGTAGGGATTACCCAGGCTGATGTGCAGATATATAGGTTATTTTATATTACCTCTTATAGACTTAGCATTACATCCAAAATGAATTAAAAAAATAGACTCTTTTCCATTTATTTCAAATATCTAACAGGATTTTTTAAATTTTGTAATTCAATTAATTTTCCCCAGAAGCATTTAAAGCATAATTCATTAACTACTTGGCTCTACAGTGCATAAGCTACAATTCCATAAATGTTGTTTAGTTCATTGTGCTCTCTGGAGCTGCAAGTAAGGATAAACAGACCTACTGCAGAGCTGATGTTAAAAAACTGATTTTATGCTATGAGATATGAAGCAACAGCATTTTAGAAGGAAGAAGTTGAAAAGAACCTCTGGAAGTCATCTGGTCCAACTCTTCTCAAGGAAGGTAACTCAGGTGGCTTTTGAAGGACTCTAAGGAAGAGGACTCCATTACCTCTCTGGGCAACCTTTGCCAATGCTCGGTCACCTGTACAGTAAATAAGTGTTTCCAAATACTTAGAGGGAACATCTTGTGTTCCAGTTTATGCTCATTGCTCTTTGTCATGTCACTGAACATTGCTGAAAGTAGCCTGGCTTCATTCTCTGNGAATAAAAAGCTAAAGAATACTCAAAGAATGTGCTAACTAATGAGCATATAGAATAGTTCAGTCAGAAGAGACCTTCAAAGATCATCAGGTGCAATTGCCTGGTCACTTCAGGGCTAACAAAAGTTAAAGCATATTAATGAGGGGATTATTCAAATGTTACTTGAACACTGACAGATGTGGGGTATCAACCAGCTCTATAAGAAATCTGTTCCAGTGTTTGGTCACCCTCAAGGTAAAGAGATTTTCTTAATGTTCAGTCTGAACACATGTATGCCTGAAGAAGGGTATATGAATATTTGAAGATATAGCAGTAAGAAAGATTTGTCATTATATTTGATTATCAAAATTTGTGAAATTGCTGAAGGCACATTTAACAACTATATGGTTGCTTAACAATTCTCAAGATTAAAATACTTGTCTAGAAAAGTCAAGAAAGGAGAGGTATGATCAACAGGAGGTGATCTACTTAAGAAAACACTGATTTTGAATCAAATATTCATTAATCAGTTTTATATATATATATATCTTTGTACACCTGCGAGTAGAAAGGAACAACTTTGACTAGCAGGACATATACCAGCATATTCCATCAGTTATGACACATTCATACAAATCCTTAGAAAAAAATAAAATAATACGAATGTATCTGTGACTCATCATTGATTTCAGAGAGAAAAAAATACAAACAATATTTGTTCTGTACAGTTACTTGATATCTACTGGATACCTAACTACTAGATACCTAAAATGAGATAATATAGCTCTTATTCTTTGGTATACTCAGTAAAGAATGTAATGCTTTTAGCTGATGAGATTTTCAGGAAAAATACATAATAGATTTATGTGTGCATTTGTGTATATCTGTGGACACAGACAACACAGTGGAGGCATAAGNATCCTCCCTTCAGGTACTTATAGACAAGTCTAGCACTAATCAAGGACAGATGACAGCACAAAAGCAAAATTCAGGAAAGACTGTAGAATACATCAGTCTCTGAATAGTCCAATTCCAAGTGAGACTTCTGAAGATGACTTATGAGCCTTGGAGACATCTGCAACAGAATTTACAAGAGGTCAAGAGCATTGAGCCCATGATGGTGCATGGGCTTGTGTATGCAGATTGCCTTCCTGTTCAGCAGTGTCAGGTAGACATGAAGCAGCAAGAGCTGACAAGAAACTAGCTTGAATTTCCAGTAGCTGATTACGTTAGGTGAGATCAGTCAGGTAAACTGACTATTTTTGTCTGTAAATGCTTGTGTTACCTTAATTTTGCAGTTGACAGTGAAGAGATGTACAAAACCTCTAGCTTAACTAGAACTGCATGAGAAAGTTCAAATTCCACTGTTAAACTATGTGCCTGGACTTAGCTGCAGATATTAAAATTGCATAAGTCTCCTCATGTTTTTGTAGATAAGGGAATAATTCTATCAGTCACTGTTGCTGTAATAAAAGGGAAATCATATAAAAGCCAACAACACAGCTCATTCCCTCATTCTGAATCTCCCACATAACAAATTAATGGTAGTGTGCATGCATAATGAGAAATGCTTCAAACCTGAAGGTTCATTTGTTTGGACAAATGGTGTTTGTTGGCTGCTCTGAAATGAATTGCAACACGGGAATTGTATTTGAGTAACAAGACTGCTATTGCTGTTGCTATTATGGTTACTACCATTGCTACAATATACAAGCTGAGGTCAGTGGTAGGGACACACTATGTAAAATTTAAATCTATATTGATAAGGCAGTGGAGGATTTCAGCTGGAATTAAAGGCAGGCAATTGACTTGTGCATCAGCCATCTCCAAAAAGCAGGAGTTTTCTCATTTCTCTCTCTCGTTTTTGTTTTGCCACCAACCCCTGAGAATAAAATACAGAAACCTGCCATGCTTCTAAACCTGGATATTGACCAGTTCATTATGGTCAGTATTTTGAAATTATAACCACTGAATTGAAACTTGATACTGTAAAGCAGATAAAAGAAAAAGGTATAAGAAAAAGATAACCCTGGTTTTGCAAGGTTATGCAGAAAGCACAAGTATTCTTTCAGTATGACTAGAAGAATCTATATATATATATTTGATATAACTCAATACAAGATTGTATTTTATTACTGCCGTTCTCTGGCAAGTACATTGTACTACTTGGATGAACATTTGTCCATGTAAATATGTTTTAGCATCCAACAGACATGTGATTCAACTTACTTTAAAATAATAAGTGTTCCTTCTGATTTTTTTCCAGGCTCCTATTTACTAACAGGATATTTCATGCTGTGGTGGGAAAATTTTGTTGCCATGTCACTGATAGCAACAGAGGGCTGGTCTGACAAGAGGTGTCTGACATGGAAGTGTATATGAAGCAAAGGTGTGGAACTAAATTCCTCCATGTTGAAAAATTTGCATGCATTAAAATTAATTGACATTTGCTGAATGGTCCTGGAGACCAACCAGTGAATGTGAGCACAAGGGAGGTGCTGGGTGGTGTATTTCTGTAAAAACAACAGTGACGTGAAAGACTAATCATGCTCTGGACAGTCATGAACAGCTGNTCTCAAGGAAGGTAACTCAGGTGGCTTTTGAAGGACTCTAAGGAAGAGGACTCCATTACCTCTCTGGGCAACCTTTGCCAATGCTCGGTCACCTGTACAGTAAATAAGTGTTTCCAAATACTTAGAGGGAACATCTTGTGTTCCAGTTTATGCTCATTGCTCTTTGTCATGTCACTGAACATTGCTGAAAGTAGCCTGGCTTCATTCTCTGCATCCTCCCTTCAGGTACTTATAGACAAGTCTAGCACTAATCAAGGACAGATGACAGCACAAAAGCAAAATTCAGGAAAGACTGTAGAATACATCAGTCTCTGAATAGTCCAATTCCAAGTGAGACTTCTGAAGATGACTTATGAGCCTTGGAGACATCTGCAACAGAATTTACAAGAGGTCAAGAGCATTGAGCCCATGATGGTGCATGGGCTTGTGTATGCAGATTGCCTTCCTGTTCAGCAGTGTCAGGTAGACATGAAGCAGCAAGAGCTGACAAGAAACTAGCTTGAATTTCCAGTAGCTGATTACGTTAGGTGAGATCAGTCAGGTAAACTGACTATTTTTGTCTGTAAATGCTTGTGTTACCTTAATTTTGCAGTTGACAGTGAAGAGATGTACAAAACCTCTAGCTTAACTAGAACTGCATGAGAAAGTTCAAATTCCACTGTTAAACTATGTGCCTGGACTTAGCTGCAGATATTAAAATTGCATAAGTCTCCTCATGTTTTTGTAGATAAGGGAATAATTCTATCAGTCACTGTTGCTGTAATAAAAGGGAAATCATATAAAAGCCAACAACACAGCTCATTCCCTCATTCTGAATCTCCCACATAACAAATTAATGGTAGTGTGCATGCATAATGAGAAATGCTTCAAACCTGAAGGTTCATTTGTTTGGACAAATGGTGTTTGTTGGCTGCTCTGAAATGAATTGCAACACGGGAATTGTATTTGAGTAACAAGACTGCTATTGCTGTTGCTATTATGGTTACTACCATTGCTACAATATCCAAGCTGAGGTCAGTGGTAGGGACACACTATGTAAAATTTAAATCTATATTGATAAGGCAGTGGAGGATTTCAGCTGGAATTAAAGGCAGGCAATTGACTTGTGCATCAGCCATCTCCAAAAAGCAGGAGTTTTCTCATTTCTCTCTCTCGTTTTTGTTTTGCCACCAACCCCTGAGAATAAAATACAGAAACCTGCCATGCTTCTAAACCTGGATATTGACCAGTTCATTATGGTCAGTATTTTGAAATTATAACCACTGAATTGAAACTTGATACTGTAAAGCAGATAAAAGAAAAAGGTATAAGAAAAAGATAACCCTGGTTTTGCAAGGTTATGCAGAAAGCACAAGTATTCTTTCAGTATGACTAGAAGAATCTATATATATATATTTGATATAACTCAATACAAGATTGTATTTTATTACTGCCGTTCTCTGGCAAGTACATTGTACTACTTGGATGAACATTTGTCCATGTAAATATGTTTTAGCATCCAACAGACATGTGATTCAACTTACTTTAAAATAATAAGTGTTCCTTCTGATTTTTTTCCAGGCTCCTATTTACTAACAGGATATTTCATGCTGTGGTGGGAAAATTTTGTTGCCATGTCACTGATAGCAACAGAGGGCTGGTCTGACAAGAGGTGTCTGACATGGAAGTGTATATGAAGCAAAGGTGTGGAACTAAATTCCTCCATGTTGAAAAATTTGCATGCATTAAAATTAATTGACATTTGCTGAATGGTCCTGGAGACCAACCAGTGAATGTGAGCACAAGGGAGGTGCTGGGTGGTGTATTTCTGTAAAAACAACAGTGACATGAAAGACTAATCATGCTCTGGACAGTCATGGACAGCTGTCACACCACAAAATAAAGAGTGTCTCAAAAAACTTATCCTTGCGTATCAGTAGATTATGAACAGGGACCTGTGTACAGAGCTGATTGTTGGCTTCAAGGCATTGGAAAAAACTGTGGCAACACTGGAATATTGCAAAGCTTCCAGGAGATGGATCCCACAAATGGTCACATAGGAACTGAAAGAATACTGTATGCAAGTTTGTCAGGACCTATTGAACAAATACAAGGATGAAGGCGTCAGTTTCCTGGATTGCATCTTTATTGGTGATGATATATGGTGTCACAAATATGATTTGGAGTCAAAATAGCAGTCCATGGAATGGTGAGATGTCAATTCCCCATGCAAGAAAAACTACCAAGAAGCAGCTCTGTGAGTAATGTCATTTCCCATCATTTTGGGAAAAGAAAAAAACAATACTTCTGGATTTTCCTGGAACCCGGACAAACCATCAACTCTAACCACAGTGTTGTGACACTGACAAAGCTGTAAGTTTGAACTTACATATTTAATGAACATCTTACATATTTTCTATCAGGCAAATTTTTTTTTGTTTGTTTTGTTTTGTTCCTTTTTTTTTTTCCAGTTTCTGTCTCTACTACTAGATAATTCAAGAATCTGAACTCTATGCTCTGTGTGAAATCTTCATTTACATTCCAGCCTAAAATGATTCATAGCCAAGTTTATCTTTCTGCCTTCCTCTCTTGCTAAACTCTTTCTTTTTTGGCTCCTGTCTCCCCTTGCTCCTCTCTTTCTTACTATAAAAAGTCTTTGAGACTGATGTACTGGAGTTCATTCAACCCAAGCTAACACACTAAAGTGTTTGTTTAGAATGTGCAAGTAAATGCCTGTGGTCCTGAAGCAAGGCTATTGTCTATTTACAGCTTCTGAGTTTTTATAGCCTCTGAGAGCTCCCTTTGTCTTCCCATCTCTGAAGTATGTGCAAGTAGATGTGAGCAGACATGAAGTTCTATGGCTACACTGCAAGCTGAGTGAATATAAGCCAATATTTTCTGGAAAGGCAGTGCAAAGTGTAGGCTGTTATACTCTGCTTTTCAGAAAGCTGTATTTATTAATAGTCATCAAGACACTGTCAGAGATAATTGACTTTGATAACTGAAACAAATTCAATATTCTCGATTTCAATTTCAGGTCATATTGTAGTACTTGTTAAGCTGATCATGAAAATGGGTGGGGTATACTCAAAATTCTTGCCTTCATTTTATTTTGTAACAAAATATATAACAGTGACAGACCTTTTTAGGTTGACTTTTACTATGCTGTTTAGCAGGCAGAAAGGGTTCAAGTAAAGGAAGGCTTATCTTATATATTTGCCTCTTCTTCAAATCTTTATTTAACTTTGTTATGGTTTCATTCTGTTTTTAGCATTTAGGTCAGTATTTTCCATGTACAACTTTAATACATTAACAGGGAAATCTGCCAGGTAGAAAGTTTGAAACTGATAAAGTAACTCTAAAAATAATATACTTTCGGACTGTATAATTTGTTTCTGTAGTTCAGAAGGAGATATACCGCTTGAACAAACACTCTTCAAGCTGATGCTGTAAACAACCTGTTTTATTCAGGTAGATTCATTGCACTTAGACCTATCCAGAGTTTTATCCTCATGAAGATTTACCATGAAAAACCTTTAAGCTTTAGATTATTTATTTATTTATTGTTTTAAATATGTGAATGCAGTGTAAAGACAAGCAATTCACTGGAATATGTGTACTATATGTAGCAGATTTGTTACTGTAATGAATGGATCACTTAAATTTTTATTTGAGCACTTCTTTCCACTGGAATATTTGAGGATTTAAATTCTATGTTGTAACAACTATTGTTTCACCAACTGTTGTTGACACAGTTTTCTCCCAGATTTTGCAGCTGAAATAAATATGCTGTATTCCTGACAAGGGTTAGTTGTCCTTCTGAATTCATAATTAGGGAACCAACATCTACATCATTGTTCATGAATGCTGAAAATAATGTAATTGCTATTCTAGATTGACAATTTGATTGCTCTAACTGTATTGCATTATAGTCATTTAAATTATTAATATTATCATCTTTTGTTGCAGAAAATGATTTAATTTGGTCACTTTTACTTTTCTTTCTTTTTCTTTTTTTTTTCAAAACATGACAGTATTAAAGGTTTCAGTGTAACACAATTCCCATGAAGTAGAAATTCATTTCAAGTCTGCTTGCAGTGACATTCAAATAACTGTGAAGCAATATACAATTTTCTGCTCATAGGTCTATAAAATAATTTGATGCAAAGAACATAGATGTTGAAATGGATAAAGAGACATTCTTCAGTTGCCTGTATTTTAGTATTAGTAAGGAAATTTGGTAATAAATAAGAGGAATTAGAAATGCTCATAATGAATTGATACTTGATCAGATGGATTTTAATGAAATGGGGAATGATGTTCCACATGGTTTGAGTGTTAATGTTGCTCCTGACACCTTGGAAAAGAGTTATAATGGGGGCAGAAGAAATCTACAGTAAAAATATTATCTACATCAAAGCTACTGAAAAATTTAAAGGACAGGATGCAGAAATCTTATGGGTTAGTGTTCCGACTGATAACGGAGGGGCACATTGATTACAATTAGCATTAGAGAGCAAATTAATATGTTAGAGGCAATAAATACCTTTTACCAATTTATCTATCAGACTTGTAAAGGAAGGGATGTTTCATTGTGGCAAAGCAGAATTTGATCTAGAATGCCTTTCTTGAAATTGGAATTTCTAAAGCAATAATATCAATAAGTTTCTGATAAACAAATTGTTGAAATCAATTCAGAGAAATTCTGTAGTAGATCTATGAGGAACACTCATAGTTTGTTCTTTAAAATCATCAGTTTTATAAAACTGAAAATAACGAGAAAAATAAAATAAAAGAAATCCTTGCAAATGCCTTTTTCCCAGAGCACAATTCAATAATCATAAAAGATATCTTTAGCTAAAAATAATATAACTTAAGAAAAATGTTGAAAAAAAATTGAACTTTTTATATTTAAATAAAGAAGGGAATCAGAATATGTGAAGACAATGAGAAGCAGGTAAGAATGCAGATCATGTATGCATAGATGAGAATAAGAAAAGGGGTACATGAAAACCTTCTAATATAATTGGCTGAGAACCTGATCTGATGAAGAAGCTGAGAAGAGAGCAGTGGTGGACACAGGGGTCATACTTACAGATGTCATCAGCTGGCCCCAAGGCCTTTATGTTTAACGATCTGAGGACTTCCTGTAATTGCAGTCATCCCACTGGTTTCTTAAATGCAGTGAGAAGTAATGTTTAAATATATCAGAGCACGTGAAATCTCATATATGGGCGTGAGGTCAGGACAAGGATATTAAATTATGTGTCAGAACAGAAGAAAGCCTGAAATATGTCAGTTACTTCTCTAAATATTTTTGGAGGAAACAAGGTGAGACAACTGCTGGAAAAACCTTGATAATACCCTGATGGAATGACCTAACCTAACAACCGTATCCATCCCATGTTTATATCTGAAAATGACAGTTATCATTTACATCTTTTTTGTTGTTGTTTAATTACAATTGTTTAATTACAATTGCTAATTACAATATCAAGACATAACTGTTATACTTTATATTCTCAGGACCTGAAAACTTGCATCTGAATCTAATTGTAAAGGGTAAGTGAAGTTTTCAAATTCTTGACATTGATTCATGACAAGTTCTGGAAAATATAATATTACAGGTCACAGCAATAATTTAAAAATACAGAAAAAGGGATTGCCTAGGACATGTTAAAATGGTCAGCATTAAATTATCATTTGAAAAATCGCAGAAGAGATAATACTGATATGATCAATGAAGAACTGAAGGAGGTTAATATATTTAACTCCAGGGAACCTTGTTTTAATGAAATGAGGTCTCTTTGAGTAAGTTTGGTATTGCTTTGATGAGATTATATGTACAGCTTAGGAAAGTAGCTGTATCGACATAAATAGTGCTGTAAAGTATTTGATTTAATTAAATGTAATAAAAACGAGTATCAAATTAGTATTCTACAGAATTAGTGCAGCACATATTGAATGGATTAAAAACTGGTAAACTGGTAGATCCCACAGACTAATTTAATATATTGTCAGATTATAGTTTCTAGTACAGTGACTGCAGAGATTTTGATTGCAGTTGAATCCTATTCAATATTTTCAGCAGTTCTCTGGACAAAACTATAAAATGATTACAACTAGACTTTGTGCAAGTACACAGATTTGGCGACATACCTTTTTCCTTTTTGTTATTCACTTCAGGTTACGTTCAGCATTCAGCATTTCTCAGAGTTTAGAACACGATTTTTTGTGTGTGTGTGTGTCTGAATCCTACTTAGAACTGAAATAAATGAGAATTTCACCATAGATGGCATTTAGAGCAGTATTCAGCCCTACTGGCTGGATTTCTTGAAAAAAGATTTTTACTGCTCTTGGCTACCAGTATATCATGCAGTAGTTCCCAAGGAGGGCTGGTTAAGACTTCTTGAGTAATTGTTCAAATAAAAGTCAGTAAACATGGCTATGTACTATAGCAAGAGCATGGAGCTGGGGGACCAAACAAGCAGAACAAAAGCAAGAAAACTTATGTGTCAGAATAAAGATCATTCAATAGATGAAGGATAGAACAAAAATGCAGGCATCACAGGAGCATCACTTATTACTGATAGCCGGTCTCTGAGATATGTCCACCTTGGAAGTCAATATTACCCCTTTCTCCTTCCTTCATTTTTTATTGCTGAGCATGACAATATATGGCATAGAATGTCCTCTGTCCAGTTCCAGTTGGGTGTCCCAGCTGTGTCCTCACTATGTTTCGTTTGCAGTACTGGATTACTCACTGGGAGAGAGAATGGGAAAAAGAGAAGTTGTTGGCATTGTGCAAGCACTGTTTACCAACAGCCAAAACATTGGTGTGTTATTAATATTGTTTCAGCTGCATAGCCAAAACTCAGCACTGTATGGCTGCTATGAAGAAAGTTAACTCCATCCTAGACAGAACATAAAACACCTTATACTAATAATTACACAGAAGCACCGCTTATTCCATAAATCTATCCACAAGTTCATCAAAGTGCAGTGACATGTAATGATCATAAATAAGTTTTCCAGTTCTACCAATACACTACAATCTGTAAGACACCATGAATGGTGGATCCAAGGCATCAATATCAACTCATCTAAGCTGTTGCATTACTTACCATATGGTTTGCAAATTACTAAATCTGTTTATACTAAAACAGAAATTCATCTGTGCAAATCAGCAATCAGAAATTTGATAGTATCATAGAACAGAATTACAGAATATCCTGGGTTGGAAAAGATTCACCAAGATCACTGAATCCAACCTCTGGCTCCACACCATATGATCCAAACCCATGTCTGTGAGCACTGTCCACGCGCACCTTAACTCTGTCACGGGGTGTTACGACCACTGTCCTGTGCAGTCTGTTCCATGTCCACCCCATCCCCTGGCAGCTACGTGCTGTACCCTTGGACCATGTCACTGTCACAGAGAGCAGAGCTCAGCGCTGCCCCTCTGCTCCCTGTGAGAAGCTGCAGCCCCCATCAGGCCTCCTCTCAGCCCTGCGGTACCCAAAACTGCACACAGTGTTCAACATGAGGTACAGAACAGAGAAGGACATGCACATAGGGAGCTTGAAGTGACTAAGTCAGACACTGATACCCATGTTCTAGTCAAAATATTCTACACAGTACTGTCAAAATTTGATTACTAGTTTCAACGTTTATCTATTAAGAGTCACTGTATGCTAGATGATTCTAAGGAATTTTTTTTTAGATCACCATTCAGTTTTGGATGCATTAAGAATATACATAAAGACTTAATGTAAGGAAGTGGTCTCATTCTTCTTCAATCTGACTCTGTGTATGCTATGTTTAACTAGATGATTTACTGGATCCATACTTATACCTTACAGTATATATGAGATTTTGCTAGTTGTTCCTAATTAGATATTTTTCATGTTATTTTCCTTTAAATTTGGTATCAAACTGTCACAAGAAATCCTTCAATACCTATAGATTTCAAATTATCATGTTCTAGAACATGCTGCATTCACATAATATTAATGTACTGTTGGTAGACATGGTAATGCTGAGATGTTAAGCAATTTCATCGATCTTTAATTAAGTCACATTAAAATAGACTGCCTGCAAGCTTCTCACAGTACTTTCACATTGGCAGCATAGGCACATTACTTACTCTAATATCGTTGTTTATATTATAAAGTTTCTGCACCACCATATGTTCTTATGAGAGAGAACCTACTTTAGCAGGGGGGTTGGAGCAAGTGTTCTCCAGGGGTCCCTTCCAACTCCTGCAATTTCGTGATTCTGTGACAGCATATAACTTTCAGGAAATGGAGATAGGGAGAGAGAAAGAGGAAAAAAAGCCATGCTTGGAGTGATACACTGCAATTGAGGCAGATCAATATTATACGAGCATTTGTGAATCCAAAGAATTTCTTCAAGTTAAGAAAAAATGTTGCAATGTTGAGACTGTTAGACAGGTGGCAAACTCAGACTGTTGTTTTATGCAAAAATATATCTGGTTACTCCATTAATTCTGTTTGTGTCTAGTTCCTGTAATGTTTCTGCTCTTCTCTTTAGTCCAAGCAAAGAACTTGAATAAATTTTATTTCTGAGAAGGGACTGTTCCTTAATATGTGTTCACTCAGCACTTACCATAAAGGGATATTAATCTATGTAGGGATGCACACATTGTAATAGGTACTAATATAATATAAACAGAAAAAATCATAGATTAAAAAAAAGTTCTCATAGGTTTAATTTCTGTAGTTTGAAATTCAGAAGATTTTAACTTTCTTTTTAGAATGAGTGAAGTCGAAGAAATTGTCTAGAAGAAAATGCATATGTTCTTCTCAGATAAAGTGCCTGCAAGGCATTTTAAAGAACTATGAGCACAGAAAATCTTCAGAAACTAGTCAGCTTGCTCATGTTTATTTTGAAAATGTACTCCACACTCACAGGCTTGGAGGGATCTTAATTACAATCAATGGAATAATTAGGTTGAGAGAATTGTGCAATAGAGAACAAAAATGAATAGAAAACATGCACAAGTGCACCTTTGGGCAAATGTATTATAGGCATAATATTGTCATTATGTCTCTCAGACCACATTGTTATTTGCTCTGGCATATGTGTGGAAAACAGACTAGACTGTACAAGGCTTTTACATTCATACTCTGAACCATATTTAAGCATTTCACAAAATGGTGCATTGTAATAACACTAGCTTACACTCAGCATATATGTGATTTTGAATACAACTCGACTTCCACAACATATTTCTAATTCTGCAAAAGCATTGCTGTTTCAAAAACTCTGCTTCTCTCTTTTTCCTCACAGACCACATAGAAGTGCTTATAACAGTTTGTTCACCAGACTTTGACTCATTGGTGAACAGCTCTTCACAGATAAATTATTTGCTGGTTCCAGTCTAGCTGCAGTAGCCAATTTCTACTGTCTCACTGACCACAGCTTTCTGATAAATAAAATACTCACCCAGAAAAGGTCTCCTAGAACAGGTAGTTTCAGAGAGTGAAATGGTCTTAGAGAATCTTATCATGCTCCTTTTAAATTCTGAATTCTTATCTCTTGGTGCACATTGCAGTCCAAAAGCCATAAGTCCTGTAATGGGAAACCTGCTCTTTAGTTCTTCTATTTATTTATTTTTTTTCTAGCATTTTCCACGATAGTCATTGAAGAGGGAGGGAGAAGAAGGTCACAAATTAAAACAAAATAACTCAAACCATATTTTCAGGTGACAATTAAAGAAGTCTAAATATTTTGAAGTGGTCATCAACTTTTAGTCTTTGAAGACTTAATGCAGTGTTCCATACAAATATCCAGAAATAGGCATTTGACATTTTATGGTGTGTGTATGTAATACTAGAAATTCATGCATTATGGATCAAAGCGCCTTTAATTGATTTCAGAAAGTTTCTTCCAGGGATCATGCCAAACTTTTCAATTACCTAAATATGATAGAAAATTCTGATAATAGATGGTATGTGTACTTATAAGAATATCAGAGTATAAAATATTGGAAACATTCATATGTTTTGTCTAAATTTTAACCAATAAAGTAGTAAGGTATTAGAAATACTAACTAATCTTTAACTATTGACAGAGTAATTTTTTAATGGATGATGTTTTCAGCTGAAATACATATTATACTTCATATAACCAAAATGGACCTCATTAGTAAAAAATATCTTGTTTCTGAGAAGTAATATGAATGTCCATCTATTCTAACATGGTAATATTGACTAAACGGTAACATATAAATTACACTTTACTGTTAAAACAAATAGCTACCCAAAATGCAAATAAACTTTTTCACACAAACCAAATGTTCATTTCAATTCTGAAGCACAAACAAAAAAAATATCAGTTGTCAAATGAATATGGAAGGATATTAGCAAAGGAAAATAAGAACAGAGAACATTTAATTTTTAAGGATTACCTGAACATTTAAGACCAAAATTTCATTGAAATGGATCTTAGGCAATGCAAATCAATTATGGCTTTTGTAGATCCATGATAATGAATGGGTAATAAGATGAATGTAACCTTCAAAGAGGTACCTCAGCTTTCCGCGGTCCTAAGAGGGCTGAAACAATCTCTGTTTCTCAGTTTCTCTCATCACTGCTGAAGTTCATGGGGGTTTATTCCCTTTCCTCTTGGAAACACCTACCCATGCAAACACATTCATTTCCTAGAAATGACACAAAAGTTTCCAGTATGTGTATAGCTCTATATACATGTATATTTGTTGTGTACACATATATATAATTAATGGTATGCATATATGTAGATTCATTAGCTGAACATATAAGCATGACTTCTGTGGCCAAAGTCTGTAAAAATCTTTGGCATGAAACATCAAAAACAGAGAAAAAAAATGTAGATATAGTAACAAAAAATGTAAAAATGTTTTTTAATGGAACAACATTGTTTTATTGTTTAAACAAGGAACTTCATAATAAAAATATATAACGAATGAAAAATCTTAGAAGAGTTTAGTTGAGTCGGTTTTTACGCAACTCAGAAAAGCTAACAATGGCCTTAAGAGCTGTCAAACTTGAAGTGACAGGATGGAACTGTATTATTATTTTTTTTTCACAGAAGGAGCAATTTTTCTATTGATCCACTTGCTATTCTCTACAACTCACTCTTCAGATTTTAGCAGGACTCTTAGAAATGACCAAGAACTAAAATAACAAAAATGGCAAACTTAAATAGTCTTTTGAAATAGTGGCAGTCCTACATACCTCAATGCACTAACCTGCCTTTGTACAGTGAAGACTGCAACAAACTTCTGGGTTTAAAGACCCACCATTTTCTGACTGCCTTGTGCACATCATCTGAAATATCTAATAGTGACTGTATTTGGAAAACAGTAATTGACTGTAAGAGTTAATGGTGTGATCAAGAAGCAGCAAATATCAAACAAAAAAAGGAAAAACAGGTTTCTGCTTTTCCTAGTTAACTTTGAAATTAGTATTTCAGTAATTTGCACAGCCTTCAATACAGGTGTGATGCAAACGAATGTGGAATACAGTACTACAACTTCTCACAATTGGTTTCCTTGAGACATTTTCATTCATCAAATCAGCTAGCTGAAAGTGCATGCTCCCATCTGCTCCTCTGAGTCACTGCATTTTCCAGTGTCATGTGGGAGCAATTTGTCAGAGCAACCATGTCATAAAAGCACCACAGAGCTAGAGTCTGCCAGTTTGATAAAAGCTGCAATAGGATTGACTAACATGCTGACATAACAAACTTAATATCAGTTGAAGAGCTTAGGAAAAAAGTAGAAAGTGCAGAAAAGTAGATTTACAGAAAGAAACCAGTATGCAAAACTATTCTTTATACAATAAAGTTTTCAGGTATGCCATATTACTTCTTAGTTTATTCCCTTAGCTGGAGATAGGTAATTAGTAGTTCGGACCCCATCTTTTGCTCTGTAAGGATTCTACTTGTGTCTGAATCCCAAGCATTATTTGAGCAGCGAATAATGGTAGTGGCCTTCAAGACTTTCTTTTCATCTGGATCTCCTATTGCATGTGCAAATGCCAGTGAGTATTATTAGTGATGCTGGCTTGCTACATGACACCAGTCAGGAACAATACATTCCCCTGAGTCCTACAGAAGTAATGATCTTTGTTGCCCTAGAATGGACCAAAAAGCAATAAGAATGACTTACTGAAAAGCAAACAGAATGGGGAAAGGAAAATGAAAAGAAATAGAGCAACAGAATGACCTCTGAAAACTGATGTACTGGCATGAAATTTCTCAGGCAAAAGGTACAGTAAAATTACTAAATCTTGTTCTCATACGTAACAGGATGGTCCATTTGTTTGGTCAGATTCAATGAATGTTAAAGCCTTTTAAAGCTTCTGTGCAAAAGGATTGGAGGTGACATGAAGGCGGATAATAAAGTTACCCAGAGCGCAGATCAGTGGCAATTTAGCAATTAGCCCTGTCAGCAGCTCTGGAAAGTCTGTAACAAATCATAAGTTTTTAGTTAGCCAATATAATAAAAATATTTAATAGTGAAGGGAAAGTAACAGAGGCGATAAATGTGTTTAAGCATAGGATATTGCTTTCTTATGACAATTACATGATCTAGAGAAAAAAAAAATGTTCTAAGATAAATTATACTCTTCTTGAGAAAGAATATTAATATTCTGTCAGGTGAAGAATAATTTGTCCTTTTTACTTTTCTCAAATCTCATCGATCATAACACTATTGGCTTCAGGTTGAGGATGAAGAAAAGTTATTATGCAAATTGTAAAAATATCTGACCGAGTGGAAATAGAAACAATTACTATAGGCTGAAAAATTCCATAGAAGTAGAAAGAATATAAATGAAGCAGTAGGGAAGGGCAATTCAGTTCACAAGGAGTAAATGCCAGCTCTTCTCTATAAAAGTACAATTTATGTGAGCAAGTCTGAAAAGGAAGGAAGCAAGTCTGATAATTACCATCTTGTAAACCTACATTTGTTGGGTAGTATGATAGGTAGCACAGCCCATAGAGATTTGAGATTACTAAGACAGTAAAGTCACAAAGCAGGGTATTCACATCTTTGAGCTTCATGTGTCTAGATAAGTACCAAACTGAGGATCCTAAACACCCTGTAAAGTGAATTGGTAAAAAGTAGGCTCCTCCAGAGAGCAATCTGAAGCACCTGAGTTAGGTGCCTACATTTTATCATTGACTATGTAGGCCGTCTGATGTTAGATGATGTGAATACCTCCTGAAGTGTCTTATTACAGCATATCCAGAAATATATCTGTGTGTATGCTAAAGACATTCTGGAGCATTTATTTCACACTTTAACAGCCATGCACTACTTTTAACAAAGTGATATTTATGTGCAATAGAAAATAATTGCTCTAACAGTACCCTGAGGCTATGCAGAGCTGTGATATAAAGGTGAATGTTTTCAATAAAAATTCAGGGCAAGGATCTATATTTTCCACAATGCATCTGTTCCATACAAAGAACAGGGCTATGGCAGAAGTGAAGTGGGAAAGATACATCTTAAGGAATATTTTAAAATGAATAAAGCTATAGTAAAGTGAAGTCTTACATGGGGCAGGATCTAGAAGAACTGTGTATACTCTAACTCCATCTCTAACTTGCACATCAATAGATCTCCCAATATGTCTTTTCTCAAAAATGGAAACCAGAAAATAGCTCAAGTTTGTACTCTGGTAAAAATAACACTTATCCTTTGAAAGTGCTACACAACAGACAATCACAGAAAAGGAAGGAATATGGCAGTCATGGCAAACTGATCAATAGGAAGCAAACACTGAAATGGCACACATCAAAACTGCAAACTGCTTTAGGAATAATATCTGTTGTAGCAGACTTGTCTAAACACAGATTTAACAAGCAACCTTATTTACCTAGTACAGTGGTACTGTTTGCTCAATGCTCCCTCTCACTCCTTCTCCAGACAATCTTGCTCAGTTCAGCAGCGAAAAACCGAACTTTCCACTGTGTTTAAATCACTGAAGTGGTAAATAATAGATATACAAGAACTCAAATTGTTACAAAATAATTTGACACAGCTCTTACCAGCAATCTTGAAGTGATAGCTTTAGCAGTTGCACGAGATCTAAACAAGAACAGAACCACATCAGCACTTAAGTGTGAGCAATTTCTTGCCTGTTGCAATTTGATTTGAAGCTGAGTTAGATGAGTAGGTGGCACAACTGGCTTGGAGTGTATACAGGAATTTCCATCAGCCTTTTTGATCCTTAAAGGGTTAATAAAAGGTGTGATGTTAGATTTTGAGTTCAAAGTATGAATAAAAGTAGTGTCTGTTTGTCTGAATAAAATAATTCTAATCAGAATTTATTCTTGTGACTTTCCTTTCTCAGCCTTTTTTTTTTTCATTTTTGTTTTATTTTTCTTCTATTAGAACTCAGTAGGTTTCTAATTTCCAAAATATAATAGCAAGATGCTTTTTAAGAATTCTATACTTCTGGGATATATGATGTAGTAATGAATTATCCTACTTTTGTTCAGAGAATCAGTGTGGGAAATGGGATTGTCATATCCAAGTTGAATACAGGGTGATTTTTCTTGTTAAATGCAACTCGTATATATTTTAATGGCTTCTTTGCTGATTTTTTTTTTTTTTTTTTTTTT
>VXAB01026659.1:60994-74899 GCA_013399175.1 Odontophorus gujanensis | reverse complement strand
TTTTTTTTTTTTTTTTTACTCAAACAGGGGATGAACTGAGTTTATAAGGGTGCCTATGTATTTGTTAAAGGAAATGAAGTCAGTGACTTCAAGTTAGTCAGCCACTCTGCTTTATTCAAATTTGTAGGTAATGAAGGCCCTTAGTGCTCATCCTTTTAAACTTGAAATTCTATGTTATTTGACTTTTTGCTGCTGACTTATTGTGGGCGCTTGGAAACAATATCAGTGGTGAAATGACAATATATACATACATGTTGCAGTACTGCACATGTGCATACCGCAGAGAGCAGGAAATGGGCATTGAAGATGTAGTAGATGAAAGCATTCCAGGTGTGCACATCTTGGGAACCTGGAGTTGATTGTAAAAAATTTTAACAAGATGCTGGCATGGCTTTTGTTTAAGCTAAAGATCTCACTCCCTCAAAAGTTCTGTGTCAGGTTTGAGAGAATGTATGGACTGGTGACCGTGTCTGGTAAGTAGGCTGGATGTGGTCTTTCTATTTAGTACCACTGACCAGGGTCTTCTGCAGCAGTTGGTTGTGGTCCAGTGCAGTCCTGGGCTGTGTGAAGCCCCCTTGAGACCTTCAAAATGCTCAGCCTCCCTTTTATTCCTCCTCATTAATATATAACCCATGTAGCTTTAGTAAGCTTTTCATATATCCCAGCAAATGTGTAAAAACTAAGTAGTTTTTAGTACCTTATGTGTACTTAGCAATTACTTTAAAAGATTACATAACCACTGAGTATTTCAAGGTATGGATCTAACGTATTAGTAAAAAGAGACCCTCAGCTGGTGCAAATCAGTGACACTTGCAACAATCAAACATGTCATTTCTTTATTTCTGATTATTATTATTATTATTATTTCTTTTACTTAGTGTTTCTGTGCAGTACATTCTTTACCATGACTTGACATCTCTGAAGACATTAATACTCTTGGAGGACCATGAATCAAACAGCAATTGCTCTTTATGTAGATTTGTATCTTTTAATTTTATTTTAGCTCATTCTTATCAGAACAGTGCCGAAGAAAGGATGTCTAGATAGGGCAATTTCCCAGTAGTTTTTATGGTATGGGAAAATTTATTTCACTGCATACATTCCTGAAAATTCTGAAGATTCCGCCTAAGAATAACAACTATATTCCCCTCAAGTCCTTAGATGGATCCATGTTCTTAGGAAATTATAATAAAAGAAGTCCACCCCACTGCATCTTACTGAGATATCAAATGTAGAGTGCTGTTAGATAAATCTCCTTCATTTTTACCTTTTTTGCAACCAACCACTATTTTCTGTTATAAATAATCATCATTCCCTTTATTTGAAAAAATAAAATTATGTCATGGATTGAAAAATTAATAAATGATGGTTATTTGCCTATTTATTTATGATAGTTCAAACTAGAGAAGGTGTGCTTATGTCATTTGTAAGCATTGAAAAGCCTTCTGCTAGGGCACTATTATTCATAAAAGCCATTATGTTTCTCTCTCCGTCCAGTCTTTGGGTTTATTGTAAGCAGGTTAGTTTATTGCATATTTATTCAGAAATGTTGTTTAGAGTCTATTTCTCTATATGACTCTTTCTTTGTTTCCCATTCTGCTTCTGAAACTTAACCCTTTAATCCTACTTCTGCTTCCTTCTAGCACTCCCATCCAAGTTTTAAATGACTGTAGGTATACACTGATAAGTTTATTTAGAAATGTATAAAAGTTTCTTCTAATCTGCTCTTTGTGATTCCATTGGGTATCTCTAAGTAGACACCATTTAATGATGTCATAGACAGAGTAGACACAAAGTAGACACACAGACAGAGTATCACAGAGTATCTGTGATAGTCCACTGAGGGCTTTGCACCTCTTAAGAATGCATCCCTGAGGGAAAGAGAATGGCAGATATATATTACCTTTTTTTTTTTTGTGGAATGGCAATGAATGAGCACCAAATGCTCCCAGAAAATACCTGGATGGATGGTTTCCACTGAATTTAGGAAAGCCTAGGTCAGTTATCTCAGTTGAAATCAAGAGACTAGCCTTGATGTTTCTACCTTGGATGTACACTGGCCCAGAAGAACAGCGGGATATTTGATGTCAGTTGGTGGCAGGTTTTCAATCATCCTGTGGAAACCTACAAAAATCTGTACAAAAACTCTATTATCTACCTCAAAACTGTATAGATGTAACAGAGAACAACAGACTTTTACTGCATTTAGAGAGCAAAGTCAGTGTATGCAGGTCCTATCGCTACCCACCTGGGACAGGTAGATCCTAGCTATTCAGTTCCAAGCTCCTAGCGTCCCTACTTAGATAGTAAGACAGAGGATAACTCTGGATTCACCATCCAATGTGAACATGTGGCTGCCCAAGGTCACTGGCAGTTTTCCAGTGTGAGTCTGAGTTGAGCAAAGTGTGGACTTCCCTGCCATGGTTGCAATTAAAAAGAAGCATTGGGTCCAGGTCTCTTCTGTCAGATGAGTGTGCTGATGCCAGAGCCAACCTGGCAGAGCTGTATGTATTTTATTTGCCTGCACCCCAGGTTTTCTTTAATGATTATAAGAAACATCACATCAAAAATCTCTTCTGAGGGACTTGAAGTGATATGCAGATTTTAACTGTGCTACAGTCTGAAGGCTTCACTTCCAGGTAAACAATCCTTTAAAACATTTGGTAGCAATAACAAGTACCTCAAGGTTACATCCTATCTCTTTTTCTCATTATGTCATCTATACCAACTGTGACCTCTGGAATTTAGTTAATTAAATTTGTCCAGACTCTCTGACTTAGTGGTGCAATCTCTCATGAGGATTTAATTTTTGAAGATACTAGGTAAGAAAAATGGTTAACCTTGATGAATCAGTTTGCAATGGTAGCATGTTGTTCAAGAAAAAATGTAAGCCTTTTAATCTATTGTATAAATAATAAATAATAAATCTCAGGACAGTGCATGGACATGGAATATTTAAAGAACTGCATTACATCTTTAAGAATAGGTATCAGAATAAAATGAAATTGTCACACAACTACTGCACTTCAAACACAAGTCAGTATTACAATTTTGTTTTAATGAGTGATGCTTCTTAATAATTTAGAAGATTCCCCTCAAAACTATCTGAAATAGCTTTTAATGTCTCTGGTGCTCTATATTTTTATGTGGATGTTTAAAGTTACTTTTGAAATTTTATTCCAGTATAGTATTTGCATACTTATCATTTTAATGTCAGTATGTCCCAGAGATGGATTCATGTCTTTTCACAGTTGACTTTTATATTTACTATTACCTGATTATGTCCACATAGACTTCTCTTCCCAGAGCTGCTATGCAGAAGTTCTATAGACACACTCATTTGTCCTAGGGTATCCTCATCACATGGACAATGTGCTTAGCATGTTTCCTGATGACAGTGGTTTAAAGACTGGTTTGGCCCAGTTCCATGACTAATGGGGTGGGGAGACCTATGGACCCATGCCCTTGGAAAAAGGAAGGGGGAAAAGGGAGAGAGTGGGGTTGAAAAAGTAAAACAGCAGTGATGATCAAAAGAGGAAAACTAATTTACTAAATAAGATAGCAGAATACAAAATAACACAATATAATACAACATAATTGGAATTGAGGTTAATAAAGCAAATGAAATGAGAGAGAGAGCATCTGAAAACTGAAGGCCTTACTGCAATGCTGAAGGCAAAACAGCAATGGAGCTCACATGTTGCTGGGATGATCCGAAGGGGAAGTAGAGACGTCAAATGGCTTACCTACAGTTTTATCTTTACCACCAAAAGGAAAATGGAAAAACACAGAGTAACTCAAAGTCCTCTGGGGTACATAGTTCTTCTCTTTGGAGACAGGTATGACCGGAACAATCAGCAATTCATGGAGCTCTTTAACTGCCAGTGTACTACATGATGTTATGATGTGGAATGCCGATTACAAAACATTAAACTATGACATGTGAGTAGTACATGAGTGGTCAGGACACCTATGTAATGAGGGCAGTCTCCAATTAGGCTCCCAAGTTTCCTGTTCTTGCGGTGAGACTGATGTATCTCTGGAGCCAGAACTGGCAAATAGGACAAAAAATGCCATTGAAATAATTTTTCTGTCACTTCAGCACCTATTTTCATTCAATTAGGCTGAGGTTGTACATATTCCATGTTTCCATAAAATATAATAATAATAATTATTATTATTATGTATCAATATTAATAAATGCCATGAATTGAGCTAGCTATTTCTCATAACACAGTGGTGATAATACAAATTCATTTCAGGGAACATCAACTCTGTATAAGTTAAACCTCCAGAATCTCCCTCACTAAAAGTTCTGGGAATTGTACTACAGTCACTGCACCAGCAATTAGCAGTAGCCAATTTTTGCTTGTGCTTTACTCCTACCACTCTTCAAGAACCATGGTTTGATATTCAGAGCTCGGAAGACAAGAGGGCTGTCATTGCGCAGACCATAATTTACTACAGTTCTTATAGATGGATAGTGAAACAAAGGGCCAAATTTGTTCCAGCCTAGCATGAAGCGCAGCGCATCTAAAGGCACTGGGAAGTGGTTGTAAATCAGGTAATATTTGGCCCTTGAAAGGTAGCTGTAAAATCAGATGCACATGATAAAAAGTATGTCAAACTGCACTGTAAATCTAAAGCTAACCTATATGGGTTCTCCTTTAATCAGTGTGTGCCAGATAAATGTATGCAAGCAAGTAGTCATCCTAAGTCTGAGATTAGGCAGATTGATACCAACTGTCTGACAAATCTCTGGCACTAGATAAAGCTGGAAGTGGAGGAGAGAGAGATATAAATTGCATGCACCTATTAATGCACTCATTTAAACATGCAATTTAAATGCTAATTGATGTTAATTCAGCCCAGCACTAGTGCTGTTGTATTCAACTGCTGGGAAATACCACAGGCTGAAGAAATAGTGGTAAGGGGCTTGGGAGGATAATAAATGGAAAGCCAGGGAACAATTTAGTGTATGGAGAATGTTTGTTTCACTTCACATGTTATTATACATTCTGGGTAATTAGAATTATCTGAATACAGGCAAGAAAGTTAACTCTGGCCATTCTGCCACAGTATGCTGACCATACACTGCGTAAGTGATATTCTTCAGCTTTTACACTGCCTGAAATCACTCAGTGTGTCAAAATATCTTGACATATTCTACTAAAATGCTAAGACTTAATGATACAAACAGCTAAGAAGTCTTAAGTGAAATGAAATAATTACTTTAAATTTGAATGCAGTGACCTGAATGATTTTTGTTTTATTTTGTTTTTACATTGGTATCTCTGCAGAAAAATAGAATTAGTTCACAAGGGTTTGTCTGAAAAAAAATATGTCATGACAATGAAGTCAGTTTTTACTATGATGTCTCTACTGAACTGTATTTTGAATTAATTTTTTCACTGTGAAGATATTTTTTCAAAGTGTATTTTCAAGCACATGGTAAACTTAATAGGTACGATAAATATGTAGTGAAGTGTTGCTTATTCACCTATTCCTGCTAGTCAAGAAGTTGAAAATTCTTTGTGGTTAAGAAATAGTAAATTTTGCAGGTTAAATTGTTCTTAGTGAAGAGTTTGGCCTGCTTTCCTGCTAATGTAAGAGGTCAAATATAATGATGGATGCAGCAGCATTTTTATTAAGCAGACAGACTTGGCTCATGATGTGTGTTAGTATCATTTTCATACACTATAAACTTGTTGGGTCACACTCTGTCTTTCTACCAAAATGTGGGTTCAGTTCTGCGGCTGTGAACCTCTGACTTGGGGGTGAGACAAGGAGTGAAATACTGCCAAGTCTGTTGAAGACTTATAAATGCTCAAAGTGATGGAATACTTTCTTTTTCACTGTTCTTTCCTAGGAAATATAAGGGAAAAATGCAAACAATGACTGCTGTGGCTGGATCTTTTGACACAGTAATATAATGCTGTGGTTTAACCCGGCAGGTGTCTCAGCACCACACAACTGTTTGCTCACTTCCCTTCTTCCCTGTGGAATGGGGGAGAGAATAGAAAAGAACAACAAAGTACTGTGTTCAGTTTTGGGCCCCTCACTGCAAGGACATTGGGGCCCTGGAGCGTGTTCAGAGAAGGGCAACAAAACTGGTCAGGGGTCTGGAGCACAAGTCTTATGAGGAGCGGCTGAGGGAGCTGGGATTGTTTAGTCTGGAGAAAAGGAGGCTCAGAGGGGACCTTATTGCACTCTATCACTTCCTGAAGGGGGGTTGTGGTGAGGAGGGGGTCGGCCTCTTCTCCCAGATAACTAATGACAGGATGAGAGGGAATGGCCACAAGTTGCGCCAAGGAAGATTTAGATTAGATTTGAGGAGAAACTTTTTCTCTGAAAGAGTGGTCAGGCACTGGAATGGCCTGCCTAGGGAGGTGGTTGAGGCACCATCCCTAGCGCTGTTCAAGAAGCGTTTAGATGAGGTGCTAAGGGATTTGATTTAGTAGTTTAGTGGGTAGGGATGGTGATAGGAGGATGGTTGGACTAGATGATCTTGTAGGTCCTTTCCAACCTAATGTATCTATGAATCTATGAAAGTAGAACTCATGAGCTGAGATAAAACTACATACTAAGAGAAAAATAGTTACGAGTATATAAGTTCATATAGTAAGTGATACACAAGCAATTGCTCACCACCCAGCAATCAGTGCCCAACTAGACCCCCAAAAATCAAAGGAGAGGAAGACAAACACTCACCCCTTTCAAAATTCCTTCTGTATGATGTCATATGCTACAGAATATCTCTTTGGCAAGTTTAAGTTCGCTGTCCTAATCCTGCTCCCTCCCATTTCCTTGTGTCCTTCCTTTGCTGAGAATGGTCTTGGCTCTCTACAGCACTGCTTAGCAGCAGCTGTTAGCACTGGTGTGTCATCAACATTATTGTTCTCCTAGAACCAAAATGTAATATCATACCCAACACTGAGGGAAACAATTCTGTCCCAGCTGAAACTAAGGCATATAAAGCTGTTGTCAGAAGGACACAGAGATACTGCATGAAGAGCTTGCTTTGAGCCTGACATGTAAACAGACGTTTAACTGCTCCAATGACTTTTGATAAGGACAAAACGCACACAAATCTGAAGATTACAAAAACAAACAAACAAACAAACAAACAAAAACACAAACAGAAGAAAAAGAAGACAAGATAATACCTTGGAGAACTTCAAAAAGGAGTTTTTTCTGTTAGTTAAGAGATACTATAAGCAGATTCACTACAAAAGAAATTAAAGAGGGAAGAGGGAATCAGAGAGAAGAGACAACAGAATACCACCACCATATATTTTTCCAAAATCATATCTTTAATTCATTGACAACAGTTGAAAGACAGTTTGTCTCTGCAACTTGTTATCTATGATACAGCAATGTTATTGATTAAATAGCTTAAACAACTACTTTACTATTGAATAGCAGTATAATTTCAAATGATTATTTGAAGCACATTGCTGAGATCATCTTTTTTTTTTTTTTTTTTTTCTTTTTTCCTTCAAGGTTTTTTGGCATGTTATTTTTTTTTTTTTTTCACTTCCAGGAATGTTGACAGGAATTGTAAGTTTTTCAGATTTGTTCAGAGGTGAAGGGGATATGGGATTTTAAATTGCTTGCCTTATTGGTAGTGGTTTATCTTAAACTGTGCTAGTACACTGTATTTTTAAATTATGTCAAGGGCACCGAGACCATATGGAATGAAAGGCAAATAATGATTCAAGAATGTATCTATCTACTGCAAGAACATTCTCAAGATGTGTCAGCAAAACCACATGTTCTAAACTGTTCAAGAGATGATAGGTCTAAAATTGCTATGAAGCAGTGGTGGATAAAATTTTCACGTGACTACAGTTGGGTATCTAAAACTAGCTCCAAGATGTTCTTAAAAATTGTCTGGTTCTTGTTGATTTGTGAAAACTCAGCACTTCTAGGTCTGTTTTGTTATTGAAAAAGTATTTAAGTGATAGGGAAGGCTGTGTAAGGAATAAAAATATTTGGCCTTGTCACACATAAGAAAGTATTTCTGTCTGAAGTCACCGTTTTTGTTTTTTTTTTTTAGCCTCAAAACTCTTGTAAACTGTTCCCAGCAATGGGTGATGGCAAGAAGTTGGTAACTGTCGAGATACCAACATAAAAAGGAAACTTTTCAGAAATTATTTCATAACAAATTCTTTAGAACTTGAATCTAAATCAGATGTTGTAATATGTCCTCCTTTGCTTTAATCTTTGAGTTAATCTTAGAGAATGGTTCTGTAGCACTTACTGGTTCTTTAGGTAACAGGCTGGAACATCAAGTGATTTCTGCTGCTTTCTTTCCATAAACCAGTGTGATTTTTTTTCAGATGTATTTTTTTTTGTTTGTTTGCTTGTTTTTAACGCAGACTAGTAGAAAATGTTTTCTGAAATCTGGATAAAATTATGTGCCTAGCTTTGTCTGAGCTTACTCTTTTAGTGTTATATATACTCAAGGAACTCAACTAAATATGTCTCACAGCAGTAGTGAAATGGCTCTCTGTGTCATAGCTCCCACAGAGAGGAACTCCACAGTAGTCATTAGTAGTACAGGAAACATCAAAGCTAGGAACTGAGCCCTGAGCCTTCCCTGCAAGAGAAAATCAAAGCCCAGTGGCTCTACCACTGCTGGCTATTTTAACGAAAAGCAGGCAGTTTTAAAAACGATCAGTAGGTTTCAAAATGGGGGGATAAGTGATAGAGAACCTTCTACGTAGATGTGATTTCTGACCCAGGAACTGGGTGATGGGTTTGACCTGTGTGGAAATTTTGTTTTGTTTTTTTGTTAACAAGATTCACTTTTTCCCTTTATTTTATTTTATTTTATTTTTTCCCCTTGAGAGACCTGTAGCTGTGGGCAAATACTGAAGACAATGCAAATCAAATTAAAATCTAAAATACAGGTGCATGTGAACTTGGTCCACTGATGATGATGTGAAATTAGTTGTCACACCAAAATACCTGCCTTTCCTGTAAACTCATGTATTTTTCTTCTTGATTTCAAACCAGAGATTACACATGATCTATTGTACATATTTATTTCTAAGAAAGCCCTTAGCGATCATCAGTAGATATTAGACTCAGCAGGTGAAAGCCAGCACCACACCACAGAAGTCAATACATCTATACTTGTCTCATTTTCTCTGTAACATTTTTTTTAAATACTCCTGATTTACTTGGGGAGCTTGTACTCTATTTCTTATTCTGCAATCTGCAGCGGAAACCGAAGAAGAAGCTGAAAAATATTTGAAGTAGAAGTTAAGAAGAGGCAGATAGAGACCAAAAATCACTTATTGGTCTAATCTGCATTTGTGTACAGAAGGCTGAGCTCTTTAACAGGACACATGAACGAGGTGATCAGGAGAAAGGTCGAGGTCTTAAATAGAGGCAGATGGTTCTTTTTTGTGGCTCTTAACTGTACCCACATGACACATTCTGTAGTGCCACATATTCAATTGTTTTAATTTCCTAAAGCCAATTTCAAGTGGCTTGCAGTAGTAAATAACATTCAGTTCTTCAGTGAGGAAAATGTTCTTAACCCTACAGGCCTCTAATCGATACAGAGTTTTACTCAGACAGTTACAAAAGCTTTCAGTTAAGCAGGAAGCACTATACAGACAATGAAGGAAAAATAGAAAGCTGAAATTTGAAAGCAAAAAGGAACAAGTGTCCTCACAAAAGAAGAGTGTAATAGAGAATCAATCGCCTAGAATAACACTTAGGGCATCCTCACTTCCTAGAATAATGGGGAGAAGCAAAAAGCTTTTAGCACTCCAGGGAGGGATCGCACCACAGCTTGCACGGAGCATTCATTGCTATTTGTGTAATGGTGGTACCTAGGGCAAAAACAGGAGATCTCTGGTGCATAGTGCCACAGATGTGTTTATTTTAAGTGCTGTGAGGCTGGATCAGACCAGGGCTGGGAGCTGGGGGTCCTAAGTGCTTGTGAAAAACCTGAATGGCAGAGGCTCCCTCCATAAGGTCTGAACTTGGTAGGAGAGGATGCCACTTCGTGAGGCAGCATTTTCTGGCTCTGAATCAGTTTCTTCCAAGAAGGTTAAGTTCTTATTCAGGAAAGAAAAAAAAAGCTTTTCATGCCACCTAGAAAATTTATTAATTTGCTAGTCAGCTTAAAATAAAATGCAAACACTACCACATGGGAGGCTGGATTGGATCCCTGAGCCAGCACACCTATCCTACAATGTTACCTGGAACAACAGTGGTCTGTATACAGTAGTAAATTCACACTTCGTTCAAAATGGAAGCTGAAAAAAGACAAAGCCTCAGAACTGATAAGTATGCAGGTTCCTCCATGTAATGGATTTTGAAAGTTATATCAGACTTACCAAAGGTTTTACAAGTGTGCCACTCTAACGTCAGAAACGGAACTCAGCTTTCAAGTCCTAAATTGGACAATTAACTCCAGCTCCCTGCGTTACTAATGTTTCTACTCCTATGTGCAATGTGCAAAGATTCATTCTGAGTTAATCTTTCAGAGTAGCTTTTCCACAGTCTCCATATTTTGTGAAAATATTAAGTAAAATAAAACAAATATTCAACTTTCTTAGTAACTGACATGCTTTGGGAATTATTCAAATAGCACAATGAAAGAATCCTAAAATGTATTTTTTCTACAGCCTGAAAGCCAAAGCTAATAGCACATAATAAGAATCCAATGTGTCTCATTGTTAGCTGTCTCAGTAAAAGCTGTTCCATTTGCCCTCCAATCATTTCTTTAATCACACTTTGGAGAAAATTGCACATAGCTGGCTCCATTGAAACATACTGTAATATTTTGTTAATTATGTCCCATGTAACACAGTAGGACAAATTTTTGAAAAGAATAAAGGATGAATATTTTTTCTGTCTGAATTTTGTTAAATAAATTTAATACCTTATCTTAGTAGTGCTTGCACAGGGGTTAAGTCCCTTTCTGGGTCATATTCTCATCTTTAATGTTCACTAGCCTAAATGAAACGGGTACCTCCTTCCTTTCTTGTTTGGCATTTTGTTTTTGGGGAGACTGATTTCCCCACCAGTACAGAATAGCATTTTATACAACAACAAGCTTATCTGCTATCTTATGGATTCCTGAATATGGCCAAGTGACAAGATCTACAAACTTAGAAGTACTGTCTGAAAATCACTGACATACTTGATTTGAGATATGGTTAAGGGGATGCTCCAACTAGCGTAAATCCAAGAGTAGGAAAGCAGAAGTTTGGGGTGCTGGCTGCCCTGCACCTTGTCTTCAGTGCTGAGAATACAGCTGGGGTACTGAAGAATTGTGGCCATGCAAACTCAGACTTTTTGGTTGAGCTCTGCTCAGCTGTTTCTGTTATGGATCTGTCTTTACCCATCAATAAATCTGTGGCTTCCCTTAAGCAAGTTTAGACAACCACTTTTATGTTACTCTATCATTAACTTTGCTGTCTTTTCTCTCAGTGCTTATCCACATAAACTGACTGTTCTGTTTTATCTTTGCTTATCCTGCTCTGTCTTCCAAGTACTTGTATTGCTAAATTGTTGGGGTGCATCCTGTCTGTAGAGAAAGGCAATGGTGTCTCACATTGTGTACTGGCCAAAACCAGCTCGAGCAGTTCTTGCTGACAGCAGTGTTATAGGTGCACATCTGGTGGCTCACATTGTTACGCTATCCAGCTGAGTGGACACAATTTGGGAAATAAACAGAATGTTAGGTTCTATCAGGTATGCATTTCTTTCTCTCCTCAGCTGATCCCTCTCCTCTCTCCTTCTGTCTCTCTTCTTTTTCCTTACTTTCCCTTTCCTCCCCTTCCCATCCTGCTCCTAGCTCTATCCACAAGCCAAAATCCAAGAGGGATCAAAATAATATTAAAGTTTCTTAGTTTCACTTAAAATTGCACTATCAGTCTACTGAACAGGATGTGGTAAAACAGCAAGGGACTGAAGAATATGTGGTGGTGAGTGAAAGCAGGGGATCAGGGGATTAGCAGGAAATAGGAACAAAGGAACTTGAAATAAAGAAAAATCCTAGGAATGAGCTGCAGGGGAAAAAATCAGCTAGAGGGGTGTGGGCTTGGGAGGGAATGCGCATTTAGCCAGAGGAGTACAAAAAAAAGAAGATCAAAGGATCTTGATAGGAAAGAGAAATGTGATAAAAGGAGACTTACTGTAATAAATATAATTTTACGAATAGCTCAAACACAAAGAAAAGGATTACACAGGAAACAAATATTTAGGATGACTATACTGGAATGGTGGCAGTTAGTATATGGACATAACCCAGGGAATATGAGGGAAAAGAAATGGAGTTATAAAAAAATCAGGTAAAGAGTGTATACTTACAGATGCGTCCCTGCAAGATTTGGCTTTGCATACTCCATCATGTATTTAAATAAGCTTTGACGTGGGAGAAAAAGAGGTAGCATTAATTTATGCATCTTATGAATTATGTTCATCATATAGTAAATGCTCAAATACTGTAGGGAAGATCACTTTTCAAAACTAAAGTTCAAACACAAGGAAGGGATGCTGAGCAGGGCTTTACTTCCAAAGTCAGCCTCTGCACAGAATATTTAGAAAGAAGCATATATGGCTTTACAATTATTTTTTATGTCTATTTTGACATTTAATGGAAGCAAATTCTTATGTAAAAGTTTGATTTCTCTATCATACAACACTTATCAAAGTTTAAGCAGAGCAATTCGAAATGTCAGGACAATACATTGTGAAAAATAGGAATAAATATGCAGCATCCCAGAGTTTATTGCTGGCTTACATGACTGTAGTCATTAGAAAAACTACTACGAATAGCTGTTGAGAAAATGTGAAGGCAGGTAATCAGATCTCAAACAACCTGCTGATTTGGACATGAGATAAATGTCTAAGCAAATTCTACACAGCACTAAACAAAACCTAAATGAATTTTGTATTTATCAATTCAAGAAGTTGATATATGAACAGAAATGCTCCTTCACTTCACAAAGCAGGAGGGAGTAGCAGAGCATGAGGGGATGCTCAGTAATGATTCAGGCAGAAGGATGATGGTGGTTGCAATAATTTGAAGACTAACATGAAGTTTACTGTCTTTGAGTGAGATCACATGACATGCACAGGACAACCAGGGGATGAAACCTAGCCTGCATGGTTTCATGAAAGGCAGGTCCTGCTTGACCAACCTGACCTCCTTCTATGATCAAGTGACCTGTCTTTTAGATGAGGGAAAGGCTGTTGACTTGGGTTACCTAGACTTCAGCAAAGCCTTTTACACGGTCTCCCACAGCATTCTCCTAAAAACTGTCAGCCTGTGGCTTAGACAGGTACACTCTTTACTGGGTAAAGAACTGTCTGTATGACCAGGTCCAGATAGTGGTGGTGAATGGATTTTAATTCAGGTGGCAACTGGTCACGAGTGGTGTTTCCCAGGGATTGATATTGAGGCCTGTCCTGTTCAACATCGTTACTGATGACCTGGATGAGGAGGGCACCTTACTTACCCTTGGTAAGTTTGGAAATAACACCAATCTGGGAGGAAGTGTATCAGTTTGTAGGAAGTCCCTACAAAAAGGATCTGGACAGGCTGGATAGCTGGGCTGAGGCCAGTGGTATTAAGTTCAACAAAACCAAGTGCTGGGTCTTGCGTCGTGGCCACAACAATTGTAAGCAATGCTACAGGATTGGGGTAGAGTGGCTGGAACAGTGTGTATAAGAAACAGACCTGAGTGTGCTGGTCAGCACTCAGCTGAACATGAGCCAACAGTGTGCCAAGATGGCCAAGAAGGCCAATGGCATCCTGGCCTGTATCAGAAGCATTGTTGCCAGGAGGAGCAGGGAAATAATGGACCCTCTGTACTCAGCACTGGTGATGTTGTACCTCAAGTACTGGGCCCCTCACCCCAAGAAAGATGTCGA
>VXAB01026659.1:10969-60318 GCA_013399175.1 Odontophorus gujanensis | reverse complement strand
CAACAAAACCAAGTGCTGGGTCTTGCGTCGTGGCCACAACAATTGTAAGCAATGCTACAGGATTGGGGTAGAGTGGCTGGAACAGTGTGTATAAGAAACAGACCTGAGTGTGCTGGTCAGCACTCAGCTGAACATGAGCCAACAGTGTGCCAAGATGGCCAAGAAGGCCAATGGCATCCTGGCCTGTATCAGAAGCTTTGTTGCCAGGAGGAGCAGGGAAATAATGGACCCTCTGTACTCAGCACTGGTGATGTTGTACCTCAAGTACTGGGCCCCTCACCCCAAGAAAGATGTCGAGGCTTTGGAGCATGTCCAGAGAAGGGCAACAAAACTGGTGAGGGATCTGGAGCACAAGTCTTACAAGGACCAGCTGAGGACACTAGGATTGTTTAGTCTGGAGAAGAGGCGGCTCAGGGGAGACCTTATCACTCTCTACAACCACCTGAAAGGAGGTTATGGTGAGGTGGGAGTTAGCTTCTTCTCCCACATGATAGGATTAGATGGAATGACCTCATGTGACACCAAAGTAGATTCAGGTTGGATATTATAAAAAAAAATATTCTCTGAAAAATGGTCAGGCACTGGAATGGGCAGCCCAGGAAGGTAGTTGAGTCACTGTCCCTCCTGGAGGTATTCAAGAAATGTTTAGATATTGTACTAGGGGACATGGTTTAGTGGGGAAATGTTGATGGTAGGTGGATGGTAGGACTGGATGATATTGGAGGTCTTTTCCAACCTTGGTGATTCTATGATTCTATGTTTTAACTCCACAAAAGGAAAAAACAAAACAACAACAACGAAAAAGGTATGTTCTTAATGTTATCTGAATAAAGCATATGTAAACTTAACCATGTCAGTGAAATCATGTGAAAACTATTTACTTGCTGGAATTTTACCTTATGTTATGTGACTCAAATGATGGTGGTTACAGTAAACTTAAGATTGTTACTGAAAATAGAATAGGAATGTGGTTGTAATAGTGTTATCTTTGAAATGATATCAAGTTATCCATGGTATGCTGAGAGCCTTTTCACCCTGGATCTTGCTATCAAATTCCATTCCATTCCCAACCTGTTTCCCAGATGCATTCCTACTACTTATCCAAATTCTGCTCTGTAACCCACATAACTACAGGTATTATTTGAATCTGTTTGGCTCCAGAACTACTTCATCTTCTCCCATTCCCTGCATATGTGTTCCACGTCAGCTGTTCAGAAATTGGAACTTGCAGAGGAGAAGACACGCATGGATTCTTAGGTTGGAGTCAATATTCTGTAGAAAGGATGAAACTTTCTCCCTTGCTTTCTCTCCTTAGGATGCTTCCTTATAAAACTGTTGTTTTTGTAAGCCATTCAAATAGGAGAAAGGACCCTCTCTTGAAAAGTATAATTAAGCTCATATTCAGAAAATAGACCTATAGTTGGTAAAATACAGTGTAGATACATTGTTAATATGAGGGACTAAATAGGACTACTCTTAGAAATTTCCTCACCTGCTTGACTTTTGGTAGTACATGGGCGCTGGTCCAAATCATGGAGAGTAACACTGAATTAGAAATATTAGAAGATTAGAAGATTTCATTACATGGTTAGACATCTGTCTGTAAGATTGTATACAGAGATCAAGCCATCGAGCTTAGAATTCAATTAGATTATCCATATATATATATATTTGTGTGTTTTTATCTACTCTGCTGACTACCTCTATAGACTCTTTACTGACTGGGACCTTGGAGCTGCCTGGTGCCACATGAGATGCCATTCTGTATTTCATCAGCTGTCAGACTGGAGAGATCTTCTGTGGTACCTCCCAGCTCCCTAGAGAATCTCAGATGCCAGCAAACATCTATGTCTAGTCAGCAAGTGAATCAAGGAATTGAGACATTGCACAGCTAAATGTGTCTTAATTGCAACCTGAGTCTGCACTTTTAGTCAGTAATGGGACCCATCACTGTTTATCAGTGCATAACCACTGCAGAAGCATCTGCCCAGTACATTCAGTGATTTTCAGATGTATTTTGTACATGCAAAATGAGTTTTCAGTGTATATATCAGGGACAGTCTTTCCTTTGATCAGCACAACAAAAAAGAATAAAAAAGCAAAAACTATTTCCATGAGGAGATATGAAGATTTTAAGTAATAGAAAATGTAGTCGAAGGACAAATGGATTACCTGGATGTTTTATTAGACTGAAAGTGAGAAGCTTTGTTACTGCTGAGTAATGAGGACTTAGAATTAACTGAAATGTTGGGAACACAAGTAAGATGTAGGATGAAGCTTCATATGTTTAGGAATTTAGCATTCTCTGAGCTTAGCAATCCTGTATCCAGAGTATTAATCACTGACTTCCTTAAAATTTGTACTTGGTTGCTTTTCCTTTCAGGTATATTAGCAACAGGTCCAGGAGCTTACTGTCAGATATCAGTACACAAATCATAAAAAAAATCCAATTGTCTTCAAAGAACTGCTATTTTTCCCTGCTGATTATAGTACTGTGATGTGTGAGCACTTGTGTTGGTCAGAGAGCTGAAAAGCTGGTTAAAGAATATACATGTTAAAACACCAAATGTTAAAGCTACTCTGAAGAGCAAACAAAAATAGGATTTTGCAAATAGCATTTAATGTATATGGCAGGTGCGGTGGTGGGTTGCAAAGCAAAGGTGTTATTATCACTCTGCATTTTGTATACATCCTGTACAAAAGAGTCTTGTATGACATAAGTGGTTAAAATGATATAGCTGTAATAAAAAATCATATTTTCAGTGCAAAAAAGACAAAAACAAATCTAGTTTGAATTCTAAATCAAATTTTTATTTGTCAAGTTGGCTGTGCCACAAACCCAAATCTATATCGATATAAACAGATACAGCAATGGCCCATGTATCAAACAACTGTGAAATGATATAAGTTGATATGACTACTACAGCATTCAAACTAAATAAATTATATGGGATAGGATACATTTAGAGAAATAAAACAGTGCAATCTCCCTTTTCCATCTTTGGAGGAGTATAACCACAAAGGTTTTAGTTCTTATTCTTCTTGATTTTAGCTCCCTACGTGGCAACTTTTAAATGGATCCCTCACCACAGCACAACTGGCCTATAATCATTCACAATGCTTAAATCCTTCTCTATTTTTGTCTCCTTTAAACAGCAATTAACCGTGTTGCCTAATGTAAAAAAGATGGAAGCATACTAGAAGCACTTTTCCTATTTCCCTGCTACATTTTTTTTCCTATGTCCACTGTATGTTTTGAAGATTTTTTAATGAGTTTCTAAAGGTATTAGAAAATATTTTCTCCTGCTCCAAACAATTAAGAGAGGAATAAAATACAAGAAAGCCACTGAATGAATTCAACTTTATTTATTTTTTATTTTTTGTATTTAAGGACAAACTCTATGAAGCAGTCTTGTTGTTGAAGTGGAAAAGAAAAAGAAAAAAGTGGTAATATTATAATAATTAGTTATATTAAAATTAATAATTAGCATTTAATTAACATTTATCTTTGTCTCATCTCTCATATGCCTCTTCAGTTGATATGTCATTGACTTGTTCCAAGAATCTTCAATATTTTTTCTAGCATGGCTATAACTCTTGATGAACTAATTATTATTATGCTGAAATCATTATCATGTTAATATTATCTCTGTTCCTCTACCCGAGGCAAACTGATAAACGAGTAAAACAAAGTCCTTCCGTTAAACTGTGAAATTCTTTACCATGATAGCTGTGAAAAGCATAGCTTCACAGTTATTATAATAATGTATTGAGAAAGACATAACAGCATACACATAGAGTTATTAAACACAATGGATGGTGGCATCTTGTCAAAAGATATCTGAGCCAATCATCTGAGTACCCTTCACAATTGATAGAGAGAAAATAGGCCACCTAGGGCTCAATTCACCTGATCCTAAAATAAATGTCTAAAATAGGTCAGGAGTACTGCAGACTGTAAAGACAACCAGTGGAGGGCCACAAAGATGATTAAGGATCTGGAGCATACCCCATGTGAGAAAAAGCTGAGTAAACTTGGTCTGTTCATCCTGGGGAAAAGACTGAGGGGAGATCTGATTAATGTTTATAAGTATCTAAAATTTTGGAGGTGGGAGGCAAATGAATGAGGCCAGGTTTTCCTTTGTGGTGTGTAGCAATAGTATGAGGAGTAATGGCCTAAAACTTGGACGTAGGAAGTTCTATATGTGGAAGAACCTCTAAGTAAGGGTGATGGAGCAGTGGAGCAGGCTGTACAGAGGGGTTGTGGACTCTCCTTCTGTGGTGATATTCAAGACCCAGCTGGATGTCTACCTCTGTGACCTACTGTAAGGAACTTGCTTTAGCATGGGGGTTGGACTGAGTGATCTCTTGAGGCTCCTTCCAACCCCTTTAATTCTGTGATTCTGTTTTCCTAGGCTGAGCTCTGCTGGCAGATCTCTGCAAGGAGATGGTGTGAATTTTTCCCTTTAGTGCTGTCACCCAGGAAATCCTCAAAGCACGGACCATTGGATGATACATGGATGTGCTTGTAAAGTATCATTATCTGCCTGTCTAATTTTTATAATCCTCTTCAGCATCCATTTTTTGTCATTGTTTGAAGCAGGATTCTGGAGCATGTGGACCTTTCTCTGGTCAAAGTTAGCGATTGTATTGTCTCATATGAATAACATTTGGCTTTTAAACTATCCAAATATAACTTTCACAACATACAGTTGGCTGCAAGAAATCTTCTAGACAATAAACACCCCTTGCTAGAAGAAGCCCAGATTCCTGGGTCTCTTGCACAGGTGAATTCTCCAGTGGTTAGTTCTGAATCTCACCTTTTATTCAGTGGCTAGTTCTGAATGTGACTTTTTATTCATTTACTCATGTATTTATTTAATTTACCTAGACTTTCTGTAGTAGAAAAATGAATTAAATTTTATTTTGTGTAAAGCAGCAATGATATGGATAAAGCTCAGCCTTCTTCAATGTCCACCCCTGCTCTTTTTGCCTTAGGTTATATTTTTCCTAAGTCAAGGTGCTATTTTGTGCATTTCCAACTGTCTTTTGCTTACTGTTTGTCCAGGAGTAAAGAAGAATCTTTACTGAGCCATTATTTCAGGAAGTATGATTTATAAAATATTCTTCTTGCATATTTTTTTTTTTCTGTAGAAATCTTTGGAACCTGCTTTAGTCTCCTCCTTTTGTTGCCTTGTGTCATTTTGGAAATAAATATTTTTCATCTTCTCTTTCATTGCAACTTTAATTTGAATTACTGTGAATTAATTTGAACTTATCTTGCTGGTGATTAAAATCAGGCAGCCACCTGAAGTTTAAAATATCAAGTCCACCTATGCCATTTTTTATAGTAGAGTTTATTGTTATTTTTAGACATAAACAAAAATCAATTTTTATCATCTGATATTCTCATCATCTCCTATTGTTCTCAAGTGAGGATGCCCTTTAACTTGGTGAACTTAGAAGATGAGAAAAACTAGGGTATGAATAACAGTAATTAACAATGAGCAAGTTTAGCTTTAAAAGTTATATTAAATCTCTATTTAATTATATGGAGAAGGTGCCATCACAGTTGCAGGTATAGCTCATTGTCCAATACTCTTTACAAAAATAGTGAGTAGGTAGGCAGTTAGTAGATGGATAGATAATATAACAACATCGAAATGTAGCCTCTTTTTCCTGTGTCTGTTTCTACTTGGCCGAAAAATGTAAAATGTAAGATATAAATTCCTGGATGTTGTATAATGGTTGTATAAAACTAAACATCTAATAGGGTAGGTAAGAAAGATTAAATGGATGGGTAGGTATGTATGCTATGTACATAGAATATATTGCTGTGTAAGAATAGAATAATGGATTCTGTACAGAAATCTTTAGATTCAAAATGTATGCTGTTATGCATTCCAATCTGCCTTCTGAAATTTTTCTGAAGCTAAAATGTCTCCCACCTCCTTCTGCACGAGGCTGACCAGTGCCAAAAATCTATCTTCACTTGGTGATGTAAAATCAACCTTTTCAGATTTCTCTTATTTCCATGATTATCAAGAACGCATTAAGCATTTTGCCTTCATCATTCAGGTTTCTATCCCATGTAGATGAATCTATTTACATGTTAAGCAAGTGGTGATAGCTTTATAAAATTCTTAGTAGCTGCCTTTTGAAGCATTTTTTTGGTTGCCCCTATTTTTCTAGGCATCCATCCTTATTTGTATGTTTATCTATCCTTATACTAAAATATATATGTAGGTGATGTGTATGTGAATGTTATGTGGATGACACCATGTTTTGCAGAAGACACCAAGCTTAGCAGATGACATAAACTTGCACGGTAATGTGTTGTTGACACACTTAAGGGAATGGGTACAATCCAGAGGGACCTTGACAGTCTTGAGATGTGGGCCCATGTGAAGCAAAGGAAGTTCAACAGGACCAAGTGCAAGGTTCTGCACCTGATCACAAGCAAAAATATAGTCTGTGCAGAGAGCAGATTAAGAGTAGCCTTGAGAAGAATGGCTTGAGATGTTGGCTGATGAAAAACATGCGAATACTGCGTTCAGCTCTGAGGCCCCCAGAATAAGGGCATGGACCTGTTTAAGCAGGTCCAGAGAAGGTCATGAGGATGCTTAGACTGGAGCACATTTTTGTGAGAGCTGGAAAAGAGAAGGCTCCTGAAGCACCATATATTGACCTTCCAGTACTTAAATGGGGCCTACAGGAAAGATGAAGAGAGAAAATCAGGAAATATGGTGATAGAACAAGTGGATAATAGCTTTAAACTTAAAAAAAGAGTAGATCTTGGATTAAGCATGAGAAAAAAATGAGTTACTTGCAGTCGGGTGAGGCATTTGAACAGGCTGCTCAGAGAATCTGTATATGCCACATCCCTGGGAATGTTCAAGGCCAGGTTGGATGGGACCCTGGGTAACCTGATCTGGCAAGTGGCAATTTTGTCCATGGCACAGGAGTGGAAATAGATCATTTTTAAGGTCCCTTCCAACACAAAACAATTTACGATTCTATAATTCTCTGAATATGTACGTATAAAACCTTATATATTTTTATAGTAAAAATGGTAGCCAAAGATGAAAATACAAGGTTAAAAAGAGCTTACTTTGGCACAAGATTTAGCATTAACTTCTTTGAGGCACAGCTGATACTCATATACAAATGCATAACAGAGCTTTAGAGTCATAAAATCATGTAGCTTTGCTGCAAGGTAGAATGTTATGTGATTAAGATATTGCTATGCTTTTTACTCCTGCAGACTCCTTTGACTGGGGAGAGGGTTGTCATGCTGAAGTTTTGGCCTCACTTTGGCCGGCTCTGAAATCAGCACTTCTTGTCCTTTAGCACAGTAAGAAGTGTGCAAATATACATCCTAAACTGTTATTTTTGTGCGTGGTAGCAGTCCTGAAAATAAACTAAAAGTCAGCAAGTTCCAAATCCTTTGTCTATTTTATTTATAGATAGCTACTGTTGTGCTACTTCTGCTTGACTCCAAACTCCAACCATAGTTCTCATCTTCACCTGGTATCTGCAGGAGCTACCCACAATGACAGGGTCTTGTGATACTCTGAGGCTAAATTTGATGTAGTTGAGTAAGCTGGGATCATAAGATTTTCTTAGTTCTTTTAGAGATTATAATATTTGACTATTACAAACTCTTTCCATATGTCCACCAGAGGTGTTTTTAATTCTGGCAAATGAGTTGCCCAGTTCTGCACCAAATACCTTTTAGGTAGAGGCTAAAGAGTGAAAAGTAGATTTTCTTGCAATTTTGTCTTTACATAAGCGAACAGTAGAAAGTACTGAAAATCATCTTGCTCCTGCTCTTGGTGCTTTCTGGGCTTCTGCCAGTTGGATAAAGAAAACCTTCCAGCACACACAAACCATTCCGTGGTCTATCTTCTTCATTGCCAGAAGCAGAGCAATACAGCTACAAGAAGTAGAAGTCTCAATCTATTTCTCTAATTTCTCACTGAAGTTCTTGATGAGTGTCAGTTAACCTTCCTCTGAGTTCCAGCTGTTCCTCTGAATCTTGAGGCTGTATGACAATGTCACTTGATGGTTTCATATTTGACTTTCATGCAACTATTGGATAGATTTTCCTTCTCCTCAGACTGAGAAATCTATTTCTGTGCAAAATACAAAACATCTGTCAGAAAAGAAGTATCATACTTGCCACTACAAAACATGACTCAGATTTGATTGCAGGGGCACTTGTGTATGAATAAAATCACTCAAGTACAAAAGTATTAACCAAATTCTTGACTATCATTTAAATGATTGATTGATGGTGATGACTGATGATTGCAGTGCATTAACACCTGAAACTCTGTCAGACGTAAAAGCAATATTCTGTTTGGTGGATAAGAAAATATGTTGTTCAGTCTATAGGTCAGATCTAGTGACAGCACCTGAGGTCATTTCACTGCTTTTATTTGTACTGGATGAGTCCTGGAATTAAAATGGAGTGTTTTCTGTTCTGTTTTGTTTTGTTTTTAAAGTATCCTCCAAACCTACTATGGGTTTGACATCTAGTAAGCAGAATAGTGCCTCCCATAGCCTCTGCATACCTTCCTTACTTGCCTTGTACAAATTTTATATGTTGGTCATTTGGAGGAGAAACATCTATGTGGCTGCAGTAAAATGCTTTTAATTGTAAAACCAATTAATTGCAACAGCCTCAAAAATGATTCGCTCTGAGACAACCAGTCTAGTTAATATCACCTCTCTCAAGCATTATAAGTATCAGTGGCATCAAAGCCAATTACATTATAGTAGTTCTTAAGCTTGCCTATAGTGTTAATTCGGAAACTGGAGAAAGACTTGGGTAATTTCTACCTTATAAGAAAATATGATGGACATAACAGCAATACACAACTCATGTCTTTTATTCTCGAGTTACCCTATGTCACTAAAGGGAAATCCTAGAAGGGTTGAAACGTGTTTCTGTTATTAATCACAAGTCCCAAAATTCCAAGCTAGAGAGCTAGAGTAATTATGTCCTTCTTTTAAACTGTTCTTCATATGATCATGACTAAAGATATCATTAAAAAAACTATTTTTTTTTTATTGGTTGGTTGGTTTTTGTCTTGAGGGATGTAGATAGTAAAATAAAAGTTTTTATATGTGAAATATATTTGGGATATTGACCTACATTATATTTTATATAGAATTTCTATTTGTTCTAGTTCAATAATACTGCATTTAGTGTGATGTAAAACATGAAGAAAGTCTTCCTCCTTAAGATTAATCGGCAGGCAACAGAGCTGTTTTACTCATGTATATGAATTTAAGTTGTCGCTCTATTCATTCTAAATCACCATAAAGTCCCTTGGCTGGATCTTTTATTTCTCTTCTACTGGTTAAAAAAACTCACGTTCTCTAATTTGGTGGGTTCTTAGATAAAATGTGGTTTGAATTGATGAGATGTTGTAAAGCTGCTTAATACAAAAGCACTAGACGGAAATCTCTTATGGTAAATGTAGTAACAAATGCTTTGAGTGAAATAAATGTGTCCCTTTGGAAAACTCCGTTAAGATCTAATGACTCCTGCCTGCTGCTTTGCCAGGATGGTAGTATATTCAAACAGAAGGGGACAGTCTAGATATTTAATGATAAATTACTGAATGAACTCTTTGTATGTGGTGTATTATTTCATTCTTTTTGTCAATGATTAAGTGTTTGAACTATATTTTATGCACATTTTTTACAATGTAGTGAAGCATTATCTCATTAAACTCAGTGTGCCTGTTAAGAGCTAATTCACCTGACCCAGAAGTTTACAGATAAAAAAGTTTGATGCACAGTTGGCCTTGCTGAATATTTACCTCCTGTTTCTTACTTCATTCTTGCTACCATACCCTTCACTCCTGTCGGTATTACTTACTAAGGCTAGCTGAACAAAACCTTTCCCTTAGAAGAAAAACAGAAGTAAGGTTTGACTGTTTTGTTTTGTTGTAGTTTTTCTGACAATACCTATGGAATACTGATTGAAAGGATGAACAACACAAGATACCATTGGCTGCTAAGTACTCTGGGCTATGAAAAGCTAGAATCAGGTATCCACTCTGCCTCCTTCAGTCCATTAAAAAAGTGTTAATCAGAGATACTGGGTTTAGAGTGTGGGAATAAATGTGATCCAGACATGGGAGACTCCCATTCAACCGTCCTATTTGCAGAGTGCTGATATTCCCACGAATTTTGCTCACCTAGGTGCTTTAGTCTCCCTCTTTATTATCTTAAATTCCTCCCTGGATATGCCAACATTCTTTAATGTGTCACTTTTTTTTTTTAATAGATATGACCTGATTCTCATTCATTTGATTATTGTTCATGCTTCTAATATTTTCTTTAACTGTCTTGGCTCCTCATTTTTCACAGGCTTTGCCATTCTCATCCTTGTGTTTAGCATAATGCTGCTCTGATCTTCTCTAGGTCTGTTTTGAAGAAGGGCCTTTTCTGGCGCTCACTGATTGCTATGATGGTCAGAATAAGGGGACTAAGTGTTATGCAATAAGATGAGAACAATCTGTATAAATTTAGTAAGATTCTTTCTGGCATATAGAAGCTTTCTGTCTGAAAGAAGATTTGGTAATCAGGTGTCATTTACCATGCTTACTGTTTTGAAGTTCTTCCACAAAATTAAGCTCTAAAATCTCACATTTGATGAAAACTGCTCTGCACCTTGTCAATCATCTAGAAATGTATCAGGTATAGAACTGGCACAGCAGTCGGTATAAATCCTGTATTTTACCTTGCTCTATAATAATTCTAACTAAGTAAACATTTTTAGTGTTAATGAACAAAGAATGATAGGAAATTTAAAACTGTATGAACACTGTGAAGGAGTAGAATTATTTGAAATTCATTCTTATCTAGGGTTTAATATAGGCTTATACAGTAATAATAATAGCAATAAAATAATAATAATTGCACTTTGCACTGTATAATATCTCATTTAACTGAAGTATTGAGTTGTAGTAGATAGTTAATGGATTTTTTTGCCATTGTTTAGAAGATGATAATGTTATAACTCACTCTTCAAAATAATTAGAAGATGAAATAAATAAGAAGCAAGTATACATTTTACCTCTTTGGATTATCACATAACTTAGAGGAAGTGGCACATGAAGAGAATAATTAGCAGATCTGGCATGTTGTTTTAACAGCAGACATGCTCTTATAAATAGAGAATTTCAGTCTGAAGACTTTTTCTGATGAAACAGGGAAGTTTGAGACTTCTTTAATGGGAGACATGTTTCTATTCCATGGGCATTAAGACTAATAACTTCAGTAGTGGCAATCTCTTGAAAGACAAGTGGCTGTCAAACCCTGCTGTGAATCCCACTGCGACTTTTCGCAGAAAATTTTTTAAAGTTAGTGGGGTCCAAAACACATAGATTTTTGTGAAGACTGACAGAAGATATCAGTTTTGATCGCTGCTAATACAGGAAGACAAATTCGTTTCAGCAAAGAGAGTCAGTAAAGATGAAGTTTCCTTAGAAAATGAAGTTAATATCCATCCCATTGAGGAGCAAGTTCATCTATAAATGAATTTATTCAAATAGAAATGTTGGATAATTCTTACAAAGTAAATTTTGTTAATAATTGTGCTCATTACCCATTGCTCTCAGAATGACGTTTTTAGAGTCTTTTGAATCAATGGGAATTTTACCAATGATCTTACCCTAGATTGATCAGTTCTATATTAGGAAAAACTTGGGTTAATAAGAGCCAATTGAAACATTTTCACCCAGGTTTCTCTAGGAACAAATGAAATATCTTTTGAATTTATTCATGTCTCTCTATGTCTGAGGTTCACTAGTATGCAGAGACCCTAAAATACGTGATTTATGTTCACAGTTAGGTACTTAGTCATTTAAATAATTGGATCTGTGCATGAAACACGACTATAAAATATGCATGCATGGTTTTGGCAGCTGCAAAATGAACTAGCAAAACAGGATGTCATCCTTCCATATTATGGCCTTTGCAGAATGTGATTTACTCACTTATGAAAAAATTGCAGTAGACAATTAATATTGTTATGATGGAAGTTGCAACATATCTCCCTAAAACTTGTAGGCACATTTTTGTTCATTTGGACTAAGTGAAAGAGCAATTATCTGAGCTTCAATTTTGAAGCATCTGAAACTGTACAAAAGAGTGTCCTAAACCACAAATCTGCTCAGAAGCCCTGAGCATACTGTCGGGTTCACTGTAGCCTGACCGTAAATAGTGGCAAAGTGCTAATTTTTTAATTTAAGCTCTCTATATTCTGAAAGACAAAAAAATATTAATGAAAACTAAAGATATGCCACCCACATAAGAAAAAAAGCTTTTTGGTATGAACTTGAGCAGGCAAGGCAATTTAGATAAATATTCTGTCTTGGATCCTGATGGAAGTTGTGTTTACAATCAACAGAAATGTTCCTCTATTTAGTTTTCAAAAGTCTAAGTCCAAGAAAAATCTGACTTTAGTAGTTGAATTTCAGCTTTATAGACACATTTTGTAGAACTTACATTGGGGCAGCAGTGGGCAAACAAGCTCTGCTTCTTTTCTTCAGAAGAAAAACAGTATTTTATAACCAAGTTTGCACATCTTCAGTGTTTTTACATTGATTTTGCATGTGTGCTTGCACCCTAAATCCCTGAGGAAAATCTCTGAGAATTCTAAGATTCTTTCTCATACATATAATACTGGAAAGTGCAAATATTTCTGATGGTTTGACTTTTCACAGAATCACAGAATTGTAGGGGTTGGAAGGGACCTCTGAAGGTCATCTAGTCCAACTCCCCTGCCAAAACAGCTGCCTAGTCCATGTTGCACAGGTAGACATCCAGGTGGGTCTTGAACGTCTCCATGTAAATGCATAGGAAGTTCCACACCAATGTGCGTGGGAACTTCTTCATAGTAAGGGTGACAGAGCACTGGCACAGGCTGCACAGAGAGGTAGTGGAGTCTCCTTTCCTGGAGATGTTTAAGACCCGCCTGGACGCCTACCTGTGCAACCTGGGCTAGGGAGCTGCTTTCGCAGGGATGCTGGACTAGATGATCTCTAGAGGTCCCTTCCAACCCCTACAATTCTGTGATTCTATGATACTCATATTAATTCATATTCATATTCCTTTATACATATTTATTCAGTTTCTGAATACTGCATTCAAAAAAAAAATGAAGACAAAAATGAAAAAATTATTTTATAGCCATTGTCATGTAACAAAATAAGATTTCTACGCATGATACTAAAGTAATAATTAAAAAGGCCTTTTAAATGAGAAAGACAACAGGAAAAGGTTTCTTGGCAGTTAAATTTCAAATGTGCCTTTGAAAAGAATATATTTGATCTTTTAACTTGTGCGGGAAGAACCCGAAACCAAATATGATTTGAACAGTTAAACGATGAAAGTGAATAACTTTCTACTGAACTTCAATTAATGAAGAGAAGACACGAAGAAGAAATATTATCAGTTTGAACTTCATCATTTTCAGCCCTCTGGGTAGATAATGGGACATACTTCTTCAACATGTCAGTTTGTAAACTTTTCTAAACACTGCAGTTTAATTTGTTATTATGTTGTTAAAATGTAGGTCTCAATTAAGAAAGTAGATGAACATAATATTTCTGGAAAATGAAAAGACTCCTTCAAAATTGTTTTGGAGTATCTTAAAAGTTTAAGATTGTACCCTATGTCATCATTCCCACACAGCAGTGTCAAGACAAATTTTGGAACTTGATAATGATGATGATAATAGCAGGTTCAGTTATAAGAGAAGGAACTTGAATATTTTACTCTTTGAAAATAGTAATAATAATAATAATAATAATAATAATAATAATGACACATTATTTTGAAGCTTAATTACCTGACTGAAATTAGACTAAGAGTAGAAATTGAGCCTTTGTGTCTGTAGCTTCCTTAAAGAACATTCTGCTTCCAGGAGAAAATGTTGATCCTCCTGTCTCCATATCCATAGTCTCAGACTGTCAGACATAGGGTGAGGAAAGCAGGACCTCTGAAGTAAGGACCCAGCAGCTCATCATTTTCACCTGAACCAGAAAACCTCTCTGACAGTGATAATGGTCCGTATAAGAAAGAACCGTGAACTGCTTATTGTTAAATCTTCCCCTGTCAGTCTGAATCCTACAAACATAAATTAACCTTTCCATCTTTAAAATCCCAGAAAATCATGGTGTATAATGAAAAGTGGAATCAGAGTGGGAGCTAACGTTGGCCCAGAACCAGATGAATAATTTATTCAATAAATTTTGCATGCTTTTCTTTTTGTAAATTGCCTGAAAATAGTTTACCTTTTTCTTTCATTTATTATAATGGAAAATTATTTGCTGAGTAATTCCTGCAGTTAGTTTCTACTCTGCATACCATTCATGAGCAGTTGGGTAGCTATTCGTGTTAAACATTCAGGATGCCTCAGGTAATTTCTGTGGGATGTGTAAAGCCACAGTGTACCATAAGCCAAGCTAAACAAGGATTTCTCAACACACTTTAAGTCTGTTCCTCCTGTACAGCAGAGATCTCTTTGTATGTGACATAGATTAATTTATTTATGTATTCAAATAAAACCTAGTCTGGAAACTTATAAAAAAAAGAATAGTGAAGAGATAAAAGGCAAAATTCTCTTGTAAGTTAAAGACTGATTAAAAAAAGAAAGATAGAATATATTGGTATTCAGCTGCCGTCTCTAAGCTAAAATCTGATCTATATCTCTCTTTCAATCTCTTTTTTCCTGTTTAAACTGCCCTCTTTTTTATTCTTCATGGGAATATCTTGCCTTTAGTTCATATTCAGTATAGTTGAGTGTAAGCCCTACTGTCCTTAACTGAAGGTTCCCTTCAAATTTTTCTCATTTACATACTTCATTAATCTGTGTGGACAGCATTGCTATCCTGATGATCACTCTGGGTACATCACTTGCAGAACCACTTCACTTGTTTCCTTCCTCATATTTTATCTCAAACTTGCCAATTCCTTCCACATAGCATCTGGGGAAAAGTTCAGGATAACAGAAATCCATCTGGCCTTTCACATCTCCTATCCTGTTGTAAAGCCTTTTCCTCAGGAGATTAACAGGTTCTGACTTGTTAAATAGTACCAGATCAGAGTTATGCTTTTAATAAATTTATTTTTTTTTCTGTAACCTGTTCTGTTTCTTCCTTCCACTGACTAAACTCTGTCTCATTACGTGAAACTCATGGTACTTCATGGCCTGTTCCTATTCCATCTATATTTTCTCTGCCATTTGAGTAGGTTTTTATGCCTGCTTCCTTCAACAAATGTGATTAATCTTCAAAACAATGTTCTATGCCTTCTTGTGTTGCTCAAGCACTTTTCTTGCTTCAATCTTAGGAGTTTATTTTACTGCCTACAACACTGAGTCTTAATTTGTAAAACGCTTATGTCAAGACAGTACTAAACAGTTCTCTTGTGGCTGGTATGTCATGACCACTGCCAATCCTCTGATTATTCTTCCATTCTTACTCTTCTCTCTCACTAATACTTATTTACTCTATTAAGATTTGAATGTCTGTGAGTCAGGATTTTCAGAAGTTAAGCTGCTATTTAATTTTCAGAGACTTTCAAAAGGAAATTTTGAAATTTTAATTGATAGTACTTCATCAATTACATTTAAGAAGGTTGTAGAACCCTGAAAATTAAAGTGGAAATCTGAGTGATTCAGCAGATGGCAATATCAGGAAATCATTTTTAAAATGATGATACACGTCTGAATTTCTCATATATGTAGCTGATTTCTGAATGAAATAAAACCAGCTAGCAAAATAATTCAGGTCTCAAAATAGGAGTCAATTAGTAGTCTGTTCTGGTATTGGAACCCCCCAGTTTCCTATATGAAATTGCCTTTCAAATGTTCAAATGCTGAAAGTTGAAAAGCAACGTTCATAGAGATCAGTGTTTGAAATGAATATACAAATTCATTGTATTTTTTTTATTTTATTTTTTTTATAATTTCACCCACATAAAGAAATCCATAGTGTAAGCAAGGTTATTAAATATTTCAGAAAATAATGTATGTATTAATGTCAATGAGACTATATTTGATATGACCTCACAACCTAAAAGTTCTAATTTTATTTCAAATTCCTTATTTTTCCTGTATATATGTATAAGAAAGCTATGTGTCGTTCTCACTTCAGCAGTCTTTAAAGATTTACAATGAAAATGCCTGGAGTCAATTGAAAGACGTAGGAATTTCCTGGGAAGTAATTCATTACAAAATACTGTTTTTAAGAATTGGGTTAAAAAAATTCACATTTAGTTTCTAGTGAATGTGGAAGGAATAAAGATGGTTACATCAAAAGGAAGTCCTTCCTCTCTCTCATCTTTGATTATGATTTGGTCTATTTTTTCAGTTTGATCTTTTTCCTTTTACAAGTATTTATATTTTTAAGTGTTATTTGTCATAGTGACCTAAACATACTGTTATCAAATATCATCAATAAAATGTCCAACTCACAGAATACAATAAAATTTCTGTCTTCATTTGAAGGGACACAAGGTGAACAACGTCCAGCCTACACTATATATTCTTTTGTGCTTGAGAATCTTAGTTGTGCCTTGACTTTGTCTTTACTTCTGCAGAAAGTCCTGACAAAGACCTTCATTGCCTCCTGTAGAGAGGATGTTATTGCTACAATTATTTGTTTTGCCTTCAGAGGCCCAAACATTATGTGCATAGCTGTCCAAAGACAGAATATGCCAAACTATAGAATCTGCAATTAACTTATATAGTCACATTAAGTGAGTTTCTCTTCAAGATCACAAACTTACTCATGCAAACTCACCTGATTCTTTATTGTTGCTTCTAGTTGTATAGAACATCAGAATTGCTGCTATCAGTGGATGGAAAACACTAACAGTTATCTTTTTAAGTTATATTTGGATTAGATAGAGCACTTCAAAAGGAAAATAGAATCTAATATCTGATGATGACTTATAGAAGGCCTTGGGGATACTAGTTGGTAAGAAGTTCAACGTGACCTGGCAATGAGTGCTTGCAGCGAATAAAGCCAACTGTGTCTTGGTCCGCATCAAAAAAGTGTCGTCAGCAGGGCAGTGGAGGCTTTTTCCCCCTGTACTCAACTTTATTGAGACTGCATCTGGAATACTGCAGTCAGCATAAGAATGTGAGATCCATTAGTGAGATTAGAGGAGGGCCACGATGGTGATCAGGGCACTGGTACGCTTCTACTATGAAGACAGACTGAGAAACTTGAGTTTGTTCAACCTGTAGAAAAGAAGGCTCCAGGAGAGCATACAGCAACCTTCCAACATCTAAATGAGACCTAGAGGGAAGATCACCTGGAACTGTTTGTCAGGGTGTGTAGAGATAGCACAAGCAGTAATGATTTTAAATTAAAAAGAAAAGGAAGATAAAAGAAATTCTACACTATGAGGATGGTCATGATCTTTAAGGATCTTTCCAACTCAAAAATTCTATGATTCTATATATGCTTGAGTGGTTAAATTACATGAAATGAGCAATCAGTCTAATTTACAAAGCCACAATTTTTACTGTACTCCTGCAGCAATGATGATCAGGTGTCAGTTGTACATAACCATAGAATGTATTTTCATTTTCATTTGTTTATTAAGCATAGAAACAACCTCAAAAACAACCTCCTGTATCTTTACAATTAGAATCTAAGAAGCCTTGCAATGAGGTGGAAAAATTCCTTGTCAGAAATGAATTTACCTCCTTTGTTTTTTTGCTTGCCTTCAGTTTTGTAAGGAGATCCTTTTTCAGTTCGTGCTGTGTTTTGTTGTATTTTTTTTCTTTGTTTTGTTTTATTTTAATTTCCTGAAAGTGTTGTTGCACCTTACACAAGGAGGCTTCTTATATTCAAACATGTAATATATAGATTAGTCAGTTAAAGAAATAAGATGGTAAGAAACTCTTAATCTGTTTTACACACTGCTTAATTCACTACATCATTCAACCTTTACAACTGAAAAGTATTTTTCTATGTTTTTAAATAAAGCATTGGATTTTCTAACCTCAGTATAACATGTGCCTATCAATTGCCAGAGGGAGTCTTGAGGGATGCTGATGATTATGAATGAGATTAGAAAAGAAAACATTTGAAGAGATCTGTTAATGTATCACTGGAGGGTAAGAGAAGCATTGTACAGATTATAGAAGAAGCATAACATTTTCAACATTTGCTATTGTTAACTATAACTTATTTGGACTTTATTCACATAGTGTGTTTAGATGAAAATCAGTTCAATATAATGTCAGTTTTGCTACCATATCATCAAGACGGGTTTTCCCAGTCTGGACATGTTTGGAATTATCGAGATCTCCTTGCATGTCATTAGATGGCTGATTTATTGTCTTCTATTGCCTTTATGCACATATGTATATTTCTTCAAAACAAACTCAAGTTTCTTGACAATAGATTCTCTTCCCATTAAGGGAAATTTTATTTATAATATTTATTTATTTATCTATCTATCTATCTTTTTTTTTTTTTTTTCCTATTTTAACAGTACTGAGCTAAAATCAACCTCAAAATGATGAAAGTACTAGGATGGGTTAAATCAAGCTATTATATTTGGGAGTCAGCCTTTGATGTTTCAAGGAAACACCTTCTTATGTCCTCAATATTCTCACATAAAATAATTCCTATTAACTTAAATATAATCACTCAAAATAAATGTAGGCTGCTCTATTCTGATTTTTTTTTAAGTGAAAATATTAAACTATAGACTTTCTATCTGTGCGTGAAAAAATGACAAATGTTTATGAGCTGAAATCCAAAGTGCTACCTAAGCAGACTGATTTGAAATATTAGCATTGCTCTACTACTTTCATTGATTTCACTGTTTACACTTAAGTTTAATGTAATTGTCACATCAATATGATTATCTTATACCCATTTCCCAAAATAAGTTTTTAGGTCAAATAACAAAGTTATTTAGGTATTGAACACTGATATGAACATCTCAGTATCATTTTGTTCCCTATATTATTACATTTCTTATGTTTAGATCAATTCCATTGTATTGTTGAAACGTTTATTCCACTTTGAGTTTAGCTCCATGTTACTATTTTATGCATCTTAATTTATCTCTTTCATAATTTATATGAGATGTGCACATCTTGTGATGAGTTCTGTAATGTGTAACAGGAAAGGTTCTCTACAGGAATTACTGTTTCTCTTATTATTCTGAATTGCAATATGACCGATTAAACATTCAATTAAACAAGAAATTTGCCAGTGTAAAAATCTAACAGGAAGGATTTTAACAATGTTCTTTTTTATGAGATACTAAATTGTTTTGAATTAATTATTCTGACATCTGCTTTGCTTACAGGTGAAATAATAATTCAAGTTGCTACAGTAAAGGGGACATGTCTCATTTATGTAAAGTTCCCCTGTAAAAATCTAGGTACTATTTCTTTCTAAGGTTTAAAACATTTTGGTGGGAGAAATGAAAAAACTCATAAAAAGCAACCACAGTATATTATAAACCACCTTTATAGTTCATTATAGGTTTGGTTTAATGCTGTTGGATTAACACTAAAGGTTAATGTTTGCATAAAATATGCATGATTAGTTTAATACTCTTGAACTGTGATCAGTTTCTGAAATGTTATGAAAGGGAGTGACATGATACATGGTAAAAGCTGAGACATAGAAATGGGATATATTTTCAACAAAACTGGTCAAGGATTTTCAAAATTCTCACTTCTGTGATTATACTTCAAAGTCAGTCTGTGCCAATAGGAGATTTTGTGTTCAGCTTGCACAGTTAAAGTGTTTTCTTATTGCAGAAAGTATACATGTTTCCAATTTGCAGTGTAGGTAAGCACTTGGAGAATTATATTTTCCTATTTTCTTCTTACATTCTTTGAGCTGTAGATATTACATGGAATGTTTTGTTTTTGTTTTTGTTTCTTTTTAAAAAAGAAAAAAAACATTGATTATCTTTGTGCTTTATATTGGAAGTAAAATAATGTGTTGAGGGTTTTTTATGCTTAGACATTCAAATCTGTTTCTAACTGGAAAATTTCACTTATTGTTCATGTTGTAGTGTCTTCCTAAACTCTTAATTTACCAACAAATATGATTCATTTATTATTTATTGTTTTTAAAGTGTGTCTTGATGAGTTCTTAGAGGCAATTACAGTTAGTCATTCTTTCACACTGATGGAGAAAAAGAGTATCTATTTAGCATGTGTTTCAGTTCATACTGGCAATAAAATTCAGGCTGTCATTATTCTGGACAGAAGATAATGATAGAATCCTAAGAGTTGGAAGGGATCTTTAAAGGTCATCTAGTCCAGCTCCCCTGAAATGAACAGGGACACCACAGCTAGATCAGTTTTCCCAGGGCCCAATCCAGCCTCTCCTTCTGAAAGTCTCCAGGGACAGAACATCAGCCACATCTCTGGGCAGCCCATTCCAGTGCCTCATCACCCTCAGTGTAAAAGACTTTTTCCTTATATTCAACCTAAACCTGCTCTCAATGAACTTGAAACCACTTCCCCTTGTTCTATCACCACATATCCTGCTAAAGAGTCTGTCCCCTTCTTTCCTGTAGCTTCCCTTTAGATACTGAAAGGCTGCTATCAGGTCACCTCACATCTTTCTCTTCTCCAGTCTGAACAGTTCCAGCATTTTCAGCCTATCCTCACAAGAGATGCACTCTATTCCATGGATAATTTTTATGGCCCTTCTCTGGATGTATTCTAACAGGTTTATGTCTCTCCTGTACTGAGGACTCCACATCTGGATGCAATACTCCGGATGAGGCCTCAGTGGCACAGAGTAGAGGGGCAGGGTCACCAGTATCCTATCCACCAGTGCCCTCATGTCTTTTTCAGCAGGGCTGCACTCAATTCTTTCATCATCCAGCCTGTATTGGTAGAGAAGTTTGCATCAACCCAGGTGAAAGAGCTTGCATTTGGTTATGTTGAACCTCATAAGATTCACCTGTGCTCACTGCTCGGTCTGTCTAGGTCCCGCTAAATGGCATCCCATCTCTCTGGTGAGTCAAAAGTAGCCCAGAGTTTGATGTCACCAGCAAACTTGCTGAGGGTGCACTCAACCACACTGTCAATGTAATTGACGGAGATATTAAGGAGTATTGGTCCCAGCATTGACCCCTGTGGGACACCACTTGTCACTGATCTCCATCCAGACATTAAGTCATTGACTGCCAATCTCTGTACTCGACCCTGCAATCAGTTCTTTGTCCTTTGAACAGTCCACACATCAAATCCATATCTTTCCAGTTTGGAGAGGAGGATGTTGTGGGTATCATGTGAAAGGCCTTACTGAAGTCCAGATAAATGGCATCATCAGTGACTCTTCCCTTGACCATTAATGCAGTGACACCATCATAAAAGGCCACCTGGTAGGTCAAGGATATACTGATAATACAATGATTTACATGACTATGTGTTATATAGTTATCAGGACAGGTTAATTTTATTTGTCTATGAGCCTGAATATTTAAATGAGAAGTGTGAATGACTTTTGTACAGTGTAACTGCAAATCAGAATGGATTTTATACCATGTGCTCATAATGAAGGATTAAAAAGGAATTTAGAAATCCAGAAATAATGGAATGAGACTGGGTTATTTTAATGTATACTTTCTCTAAACTTGAGAAAACTTACAAAGCTGACGGAGTGTCAACAATCAAGTATGTGTGGAAAAAAGTTTTAAATCGAGTTGATAAAGCAGGGAAGAAAAACCAGCATAACTGCTAAGGTATATGTTGCGTGCCATAAATAAGGTAGTGACTCCTTTGGTGCTAAAATATTAATTAAAATTAAGTTTTTTGTAAATGGAAGAGCAGAGGTAGGAGCAGAACACAGTCTTCAGGGCAGAGATTCTTCAAACACCTGTCAGTAGACCTAATTTTGGCATACTTGTCTAAGAGTGGGAAGAGGCTATATATCTTGACAGAAACATCTGTTGAAAATCAAGACGCTATATCAGAAGAGTGGATTACCCAGTGCACTTATAGAAATCAGAATATTTCCTATTAAGGACAAAGGAGCACTTTTCCCCCAGACATGATCTTGGAAATAATTTTAACATAATGTCTGCTTCCAACAGGAACAAAAAATCCCAACAACAACAAATTTACTTCATCAAATGGATTTACACCGTAGCAAAATGAAATTTACCTAAGCAAGAAGTATTTCATAACAGGCAATTATATTGGTCTTGTTTATCCATTATGTATTGGCTATTTAACCACACACCCTAGAAACCAAAAATTCAGAGAAAATTGAATACTTGTTTCTTCTTTCTATCTAGACATGGTTCTATAAGAACCCAAAAGCAAAAGTGTAAACTCACTAAAAATAAATCTTATGCAGAGTTTGCTTTAGATGCTACATAGTATCACATATAAGTAGAATGAGTTCTCAAACCAAGAAACTGCTAATCTGTTTTGATTAGCAAAATACTGAGTAGAGCAATCATGCATCTGTATAACACTTACAGATGTCTATAAAATGTAGGAAGTTCATGGTGTACAAGCAATCATGCATTTTTGGGAGATGTGGTAGCATTCTTTTGCTAAGTGATATCACTCTTAATGTAATTAGTTTTAACACCACGCCCTTCCATTATTTTTTTTTCTATTTTTTCCATAGTTATCTTCATCTTCTCTTCATTCAGCAATGTCTTTTCATCTGTTAGACCAACAAGAACTTTCTCAAAGACAAACAATGTTAATGAACCAGAGACGTGTCTCAATCAATGTCTTTCTTTACCAGTCTTGATAGGAATTGTATGTAGCTGCTAATTCTGCATTCAAGCCCTTTTGTGTTGCTTTCTTTTTTTGCTTTTTTTTTTTGCTTTTTTTTTTTTTTCCCCTCTTCCATTCTTGGCCTTAGAGGCAAGGAAGGAAAATGGTTTCAGAGCTTATCAAACTACTTTTTATCTGACTGACTTTGGGCTTTCAGTGACATGGCTGATCACTCCCAGGAGGCACAATTTCAGCCAAAACAAGCTGACAAAGGTCACTGAAAAACAATTTACTCAGATTATGTTGCAACACACAGTGGTCATAAGGAACTAAATAAGATGTGCATTAATGCTGGGGCACCAAGTCTAACTCTAGGTGTTCTTACATTTAAGTGTTGATACATTCTGAGAATACCACTTGGTAGTTGTCATAGATAGGCTTGAAAATTATATTGCAAGGAGTCACTGAACTCGCATGAATTGTATTTACATGGTAATCTTATGACTTCAACTGTTGTTGCCTGACTACAAAGTCTTAATTAACCAATGAATCACTTTACCTGGGAGATAGCAGTGCAAAGTACCCTGCTATTATTTTCAGTATAGAGGCTCAGATTGTTAAAAGGGAAAAGGTGAAATAATCTGGACAAGATGAAGTTACGGTCTACTGTAGTTTTTCAACCTGGAAGCAAAATGTACTTTCCACAGAAGTTTACATTTCCCAACATCTTGTGTTAGAAATGCATCAACTTTAGTGTGCTGGATATATAAAAATATAAAATTAGAAAATTCATTATGTCAATGCAAATCACAATAGTTTGATTTCTGTTGGACCTTTATTTTAATTTACTTTAACAGCTGTGTTGACTCATGGAGGTTACAAATCAGGTGCTGTTTTCAGGTATGGTCACTCTTGTCTCTTCGTATTTAAGAGTGTATTTTCACCATGTGATGAACCAATTAAAGGCATCTATGAATCTGAATGACAAGAAAGAATTTTAAGAACTTTTCTGAAATGTCCACAGAACCTGGGAGAGGGGACATGGTGGACTACAGTCATGAGAAAGTGACTCATAGGTCAAAGCTGGACTAAATGAAATGGAAACTAAATGATATTCGAATAGTAGCCTTCGGGAAGATAGTGTACTAGCAATTCTTTTACTAGAGGAGAACAAGGACATTCAAAAACATTTTGAAAGAAAAAAAGAAAAAAGATGACATTAGTATGGGTTAGTATAGTATAGATTAAGATGTACCTTGGGCCAATAGAAAGGAATTTAGACATTTCAAGATTTAAAGATGTTATAGAAGCAGTGTCCGTTATCATGAGAAAATTAAGATAATTAGTGACATAAAAAGACAAAAGCTTTTGATTTTTTTTCTATTGTGTAGAAATTGAAAATATTATGAGGTGATGAACTACTTCCTGATCTATTAGCAAACAGAAGATGTATAAATCAACATCTCCTAAGGACATAAATATTTTTAAACAGCATACAGATACACACTAAAAGAAATATTTAAAAAGTTAACTGAAGAGAACTTCAGTCTTATAGCCTAATTGACAGTAATTCTTGAAATACTGAGATATTTCAGAAAAAAATAAAAAATGATAGTATTAAAAAAGCACAAGTTAAAAGATGGTTGATTTGAATGAGTAGTGGCTGACATATTTGACCTAAATGTCAAAGGTAATTTTATAGAAGTTTTAGTAAGTAACAGGAAAATGTTGATGTAATTACTATAAATCAACATCATTTTCTCATAAAGGTCATAGTGAAAAAGTTAGTTGATAAAGGTTCTGTAAGAATTCCAATTAAGCTAACAAATGTGTATGAAATGCAGTAAATATTAACGCAGAATGCACTGGGTATCTAATAGACTTTTCATGTAATTATGTCATGGAGAAAAGTATTTTCATGTTTAAAATAATTACCTTGAAATTCAATTAATATCTTTATTTTCAATATGGAAGAGATAAAATAGTAACTCAGAAATTCACCTCACATCCTGCAAACTGCAAGTGGTCTTACCCCAGACACACAGACATTGCTCAGCAACAACCATACACTGGTGTGTGATTGGCATTGTCTGGGCTGAAACCAGGACACAGGGAGGATGCAGTGCAGTACTAACTCAAGCAATTAATTTTATACATTTTTATATACTTGCTAAACACAGTCTTGTGAGCAGTGAAAAGAAGTATCTGTGCTTTCTGTTTTGATGAAGAAATTTGATAAAAGGTTTCAATATTGTTAAGAATGCCATCAATTTTTTGAAATATTTGCGACTCTGTAAACACAATACTTGTGAATACAGTCAGATATTCAACCTGAATTAAAATCTGATTATATCTTTTCACCGTATTTTTATAAGCCCTATCTTAACAAAGAAAAATATCCATCATTTCACATTCACACCTTATTCACGTCATTGCTCTCTGGTAGTGTGTACAACTGATTTCAAGGATGAAGCATAGGAAGAGTAAAATTTCATCAAAAATCTCTGATGAACACCTTGAGATCTCACTAGGAATTGCAACCACTTCTGCTGAACCAATATGATTATTAGTTTCACAAAAATAAGGACAAATATTCCACTAGTGTTATGTTTTTGTTGCTCTATTTTCATGTTAATAATAATAGTAAAAATCAGTTTTGTCAAACAGTACAGAAATTTGTGATGTCCTTGCACTGTGCAGGGATTAAACGAGACTCAGAAAGATTTTCAGTGGGAAAATTGCCACCATCAATGTGAGTTGTGAACCTATGTATGCACAAACTAGTCTTGCAGAGAAAACATTTCTTGTTTTCTATTAATGTAATGGGAGCATATACGCTACAACAAACAAAAGTTAGATAATCAAACATCACTTGTGAAATGTTTGAGGTCCTTGGGTACTTTTGTCAGGTAGCTGAAGTGGCAGGGGGAGCAACTAAACTCACAGTCATAAATCACTGAATATTTTAATCTAATTAGCAGTAAAATTCTTATCATTTTTTTAAATAATTAAATTTATAAAACAGATAAAGGCTGTTTTAGGACTTGGATAGCATTTACAATGAACCCCAGCTATGTCACTAGTATGCCCATTATTAGTTATGTCTTATTTTTTTGCTATATGAGTACTGAGAGCAAGAAAGAGAAAAATGATGCAGGGAGATTCAAAACTCAGTCTAGGCTACTTTTCTCCAAAAGCTTCAGGGTTGTTGAAAGAAATGTTTGTACAAGCAAGAGCCTGAAATGAAGGAAGCTACTGGACTGTTGCAGTTTTAAAAGGAGCATAGTCTCTCATAGTTCTGTAATGACTGTTCAGTAACAGGAAATCAGACTGATGTTCAGTAATCTTCTGAGAGTGTCCAAACAAAACAGCCCTGCTGAGCAGACTGTAACATTTTCTAGAGGAGTTTATGTAAAATAGACGTATGTTTACACTGTTACTTGTTTTGAAATGCCTTATTTTCCAGCTTACACTATGTTCTCACTGCTTAAATAAACACCACTTTGGTTGAGAGACTATTTTCTTGCTGAATGACTCTAGTTATATACTTAAAAGAAAGAAGAAGTGGTACCAACTCCAGCCACATGTGATAAATCACACAGGAAAGATAATGCCACCCCCAAGCAGGAGATGATGAACAAGAAAACAAAAATTCACATACAAGACCTACAACTCAGAAAAAAGAGAAAATGTATGAGTGAAAATTCCAATACATTTCTGATAGCTCTACAGCTAGACAGCCCTATTATTATTTCACTACGTATTTCTGAGCCCCAATAGAGAAAAGGATATGTACTTATGTACAAGTGAGCTGTAGCCTCAACCGACAGTATAACTGAGTACGTAGAAAATGTGATAAATTATTTTCCAGCTTACATAATTTATGTTTTAGTATGATACAGTTTTGAAGAACCTGTGCACGTGTTCAGACATTGGGCAACTGGATGCAATTTGACTGATGTCAATTAATTTGAGCTGGTTTACTTTAGATTTCATTTCTAAGCAATCTAGAAATGCTTTGTACACACAAATGAAATCATTCCTTTAAGTATATCAGCTTGTATTTTGTATCTTTAGATCCTGTAACAGAAGTGAAAACCTGACAAAGACTCTTCATTTGCTGAAGAATTAAATTAATTCATTACACTTGTATAATGTTTGGATATTGTGTAGCTATGTTAAATAATTAGTCTTGTTGAGCTCTTTTTTCTACTATGTCCTCTCTCTCTCTCTCTCTTTTTTTTTTTTCCCCAGTAATAATTTAGAATAAAGACACCAGAGTCACAGTGATCAGAAGTTGAGGTCAGTGGCAGACTGACATGAAAATGAGCTTTGGGGAAAAAACAGAAAAATTAATTAGTTGGGGATGTCAAAGCATCTTTAACATGTAAAAAGCATGGAACTGGTCAGTGAGAAAAAAAGTAAGTATTAATTGGTTTACATCATATGGGCAGAGGATACATTTAATTAGTGGAAGAATGTCCTCTCTCATCTCTGGGAGATGCTAGGTCAGAACTTTTCTCTTTCCTTTTCGTTTCACACTTTCATCAGTTTCTTGAAATAACAACTGTGAATTAGCAAGAGTTTTAGGAGCTGATGAAGGGAACTATCATCAACTGTGTTGAGAGAATAAGGTGTTGCTACTTAAAATATATGTAAAACAACATCAATTATTCTACTCCACATTTCATGCGACTTATTAACTTTGGACCATAAGATACATAACTGAAGGATATTGCAATAAACATTTCTTTTTAACTTCAGACAATCAAAATAGGCAATTGAGAACACAAAAATATCAATTGCATTTAGGTGATGAATTTCAGATTAGTAACATAAGAATTCAAATTTCTAAAGAAGGCATAAAAAGCTTCCATAATATTTCATTCCTGTAATGTAATATCCTGTAAGTCATAAAATATCACAATTTCCCAATAAATTGTTTTCCTCTTTCCCAAGAATACTTATAGTATTAATAGAGCTCCTTAGTAGTATATTTGGTATTCTTCCACATAACAGAAATTTGACATGACATCATACCTGAAATTTTGAGTGGAATAGAAAAATGAAATATCCAGACAAAATAAACCATTCGACTGAAATGAGAATATTCCTGATTCATGATGGACAGGATGACAACAGGTATGTTGCACAGTAACAGAATAGAAGCTATGAGGAAGATAACTCACAGCAGCAGGGCAGATATCAGGATTGAAGATGATAAAATGTGGCACAATGACAATAGAATGGTATCTGTAAATCACAGGATGAAGAAAGCAAACATACTTTCGGAAAATCGTGATTCAAAACAATAAAGGAGAGCATTTCATAACATCCTCAACCATAATACTTCATCATGAAAAACAGGAAAATCCAACACTTGACAAGAGATGAAAATGGAATTAAAGTAGAAAAACATTTTTTTTTCTTAAGTCAATTTACTAACAGCCATTTTCAGTTTCAACTTTCTAAGCACCATTGAACAGCTTTACAAAATAGATGGATGTAGTCTCTGTTTTCCAGATGAACTAACCAGGATGCAGAAATATTATGAAACAGTGACCTACCAGATGAGCTGGTCATTCCATGTCTATTGAATCAGTTATGTTAGGTAAGTAACATAAAATCTGGATTGAATAACCTGTGCTAGAAAGCTAGATGGGTGAGTCAGTGAGAAAAGGCTGTCTGAAAACAAATCTCATAAAGACAGTGGAATATATTTGAACAGTGTTTAGCACAGTGTTGACTAATGTTTCCCATGCACAATAGCTTACTTTGTTTTCCAGTTTCAGAGTATGGTTGGATACTGATCGTTATTTGATTTCCCTTCAGGTAGTTGAAATTATTTTTTCAACTAGTTAGAACACTCTGTTCTAGCTGACGATCAAGACTAAACTAATAATTAAAATTTCTAAGTTCTCTCAGTTGTATGTGACATCACAAAACAATGGGGTATGAAGACTTCAGTATTTACGAAACAAATATGTTTTTTTCACATTTTCTCAACAGCCAGAAAAACTGCAGCCCTATAGGCCTGACCCTGTGTTCTCTAATTGTTTTGTTCTTTAGGTGTTAAATCCTAGGTCAATGGTCTGACTCTTCAAATTACTGCCAGGCTCAGACTCTTGCTGCCTACTATGGGATCAACTATTATGGCAGTCCTGGCCAAAAGTTAATCTAATTGAACAGGACCTGGAAAACTTGTAGGTTTGACATAAAAAAAAAAGTAAATAACACAAATTGCAATGTGAAGAATTGATGACAGACACAGAATCCTGACTTTATTTTACCATATAATTTCTGATATGCTGTAATTTTGTCTGCCTATATACGAAACAAAAAATTCAACCTGGACCAAACCCTGCTTTAAATAGCCTGTTTACTTGTAACAGACAGGTGAAGGGTCACATATCCATAAGCAGCAACCACGCAATATGTGCAAGTACATGGTGCAAGGTGGCAGATAAAGCAGATGATGAGAACTGTGAAATCCCAGACCTAATGACATATCTTTCATTGGCTTCCCATGGCCTGGGATTTCATTTTCATTATGTTCAGTATGCTGATTTTTAGGTCCATGTATCCCAGATACAATTTCACATTTCTGTCACAATCCATCAGACAGGTTGTTAGAACCACACAAGCCAGTAGTTGCAAGGTTATTAAAAATGTGAAAATACCTTCCTGTTGTGGCCTCTAGTGATTAGAGCAAAATGGTGTTTCTCTCCAAAAGAAAAAACAACAACAACAAAATAAAACAAGCCCCCAGAAAGGCCAAAACACAAAACAAACAACAGCAACAGCAAAAAAAATAAACAAAAACAACAAAAACACAAAAAAAAAACCCCAAACAATTACAACGAGAGACTAATCTCAGGAGGTTTTATTTATAGTGCTTTTCAGAAGAGTTACTTTACTTGTGAAGAATCTCTTCTTTCTGAAATAGATACTCATTCCCTGTTTTCTCTGTTAGAAACTGTTATATGTCTCCAAAAATGTCTTTGAAGTACATGGTAGAGTTTCATATACTGGTACTTCATCCTCTCAGACTTTTGGCTAGTCTTTTTAATTTTCTTATCAAACCAGAGGCAAAATAACACTCTCTCAGTGGGACTCATTGCATTTTAGTTATTAGTCAATTGGAAGAATAAGAAATTTCTTACTCTACTGCCTCTAATAACAGCACAGGCTGTTCTGAAAGACATCACTGCTGCTTCCTATTCTTGTAGGCATTGTCTGTGAAACCAGGGCATGCTGTTATAAGGAGGGGTGATGACAAATGTGCTGGTGGTGGAGCCACTTCCTGGAACAGTTGGTTACCTCCCCATGCCAGTAACACATACTTCTCCCTCCAAAGCCCACATGAGAGGCAACAAAAAATTATTAATTCTTCATCAGCTTCCCAAAATGTGTAGGCATAATTGTTCACTTACACATAACAAAGCTAACAATCTATCAGCATCAGTGCATCTTATTAAATATGGTGATTTTTCTCTTTACTACATGGCAATGTCAGTATTTCACATTAAGGTCTTTCACTATCTAGAAGACATCTTAAAAAATCACACTGAATGTTCAGGATGTTTTTACAAATTAATTTTTATTTTTGTTTTCATGTCACACGCACTAGGTACTGCCACTTGATGAAGTATTCAGAATCAGGTTACTCAGTATGTGGTATTGATTAGAAGGTGTAACTATTCCCTTTAGAGCTACTTTTCAAACTATAGAAGACTGTTACTTGGAATTCTGAGCACTAGGCAGGAGGGATAGTAAATAGATAACAAGGTTAGAAAACATATTTCTTTCTATTATTGTTAAGAGTATAATTTATGCATGTAGAAAAATTTATCTGTTGGTCTGGGTTTTTTGCTCTCATCTTTACCATTCTGTCAATGGAGTAGCATAGAAAATTAAAAGTTATCCTGGCCTCAGTCTCCAGAAGTTGCCTATACTTTGTTAGGTTCCCTAGGTACTTGCAGTAGATGCTGCTTTAATGCTAACACCAGACACAGATCTAATAGGTTTTGATTTACATATAGAACATTTGTGAAAAATTAGATTCATAGATACATTAGGTTGGAAAGGACCTACAAGATCATCTAGTCCAACCATCCTCCTATCACCATCCCTACCCACTAAGCTACTAAACTAAATCCCTTAGCACNTTGCATTTTAGTTATTAGTCAATTGGAAGAATAAGAAATTTCTTACTCTACTGCCTCTAATAACAGCACAGGCTGTTCTGAAAGACATCACTGCTGCTTCCTATTCTTGTAGGCATTGTCTGTGAAACCAGGGCATGCTGTTATAAGGAGGGGTGATGACAAATGTGCTGGTGGTGGAGCCACTTCCTGGAACAGTTGGTTACCTCCCCATGCCAGTAACACATACTTCTCCCTCCAAAGCCCACATGAGAGGCAACAAAAAATTATTAATTCTTCATCAGCTTCCCAAAATGTGTAGGCATAATTGTTCACTTACACATAACAAAGCTAACAATCTATCAGCATCAGTGCATCTTATTAAATATGGTGATTTTTCTCTTTACTACATGGCAATGTCAGTATTTCACATTAAGGTCTTTCACTATCTAGAAGACATCTTAAAAAATCACACTGAATGTTCAGGATGTTTTTACAAATTAATTTTTATTTTTGTTTTCATGTCACACGCACTAGGTACTGCCACTTGATGAAGTATTCAGAATCAGGTTACTCAGTATGTGGTATTGATTAGAAGGTGTAACTATTCCCTTTAGAGCTACTTTTCAAACTATAGAAGACTGTTACTTGGAATTCTGAGCACTAGGCAGGAGGGATAGTAAATAGATAACAAGGTTAGAAAACATATTTCTTTCTATTATTGTTAAGAGTATAATTTATGCATGTAGAAAAATTTATCTGTTGGTCTGGGTTTTTTGCTCTCATCTTTACCATTCTGTCAATGGAGCAGCATAGAAAATTAAAAGTTATCCTGGCCTCAGTCTCCAGAAGTTGCCTATACTTTGTTAGGTTCCCTAGGTACTTGCAGTAGATGCTGCTTTAATGCTAACACCAGACACAGATCTAATAGGTTTTGATTTACATATAGAACATTTGTGAAAAATTAGATTCATAGATACATTAGGTTGGAAAGGACCTACAAGATCATCTAGTCCAACCATCCTCCTATCACCATCCCTACCCACTAAGCTACTAAACTAAATCCCTTAGCACCTCATCTAAACGCTTCTTGAATTACTTGTTGGTCTGTATGGACTTTGAGCTGACAGAATTTGAAGAGAGGTCAAATAGCTTTCACTAAACCATGCATCAAATAATTACAGTGGTGATTCCTTTCCCATATTGGAAAGTAATTGCTGACAGGAGAAACCAGCACCAATATGCATAATGTTGAAGAATTGATACCTCAGTTCTCATCGCTTCTTTCAAAGATTTGAACTGTCAAATTTTGCTGAGTAAATTAAAAAAAAAAACCTGGTGATAATAACAGGCTGTGGTAGATTTTCTTCTTGAGATAATTACTCTATCATTTTTACATTATCTTTCTTTCTTCTCATAAAGGTTTCAATATTTTGTAAAGCACTGAGGAGTAAATAATATGAACTAAAGATTTTTAGACATGAATAAAGAATATATAATGGCTTACAAAAAATGTAACTTTTATTTCTAAATACATGTTACATGTACAAATATGAATATGTTTTTATATAAAAGTGCAATATACATTGTATCTTACTTTAAAAATTCTTTATTCTTCCACAGAATATCTAACCTTGACATTGTTAACCAACTATTTTTTCACATTATTTCTGTATTCGAAATAAACAATTAAACAAATTCGATTTCATTTTTCTTTACTTGGATGTTGTGCCTGCAGACCAGAATAAGGAAACATTTGTTGGAAATTAGTACATGCTGACATTCTGAGACCAAAATTCTGAAGACTATGAGTCTAAATCTAGAAGATTCGCTGGCATTATTAATTTATTCACATGGGCATTTGTACCACAAGCCCTTTATAAACTCTTACTAGGTGAAGTATTTATGGTTTCTTTTCTCCAGAAAAAAAAAATAAATAAATAAAATGTAAAATGAACAATCATTTTTTTTTTTTTGTGAACCCAGGGTGTACAATAGCATTCCCATATGTAGAGATGAATGTGCATACAAACATCATAAGATAGAGAGATAGATAAAGGGGTATAATAATTGCTTTTATAGTAATAAATCTTTTGTCTGGGATCATGTGTCCCAGTTCCGACTCTACAATTTATTTTTATGTCTACTAATACCTCTGACTTCAGCTGACTTTTCCTAGTATACACAAATACTATAGAAGAATCCATGTCGATTTAAGTATTGCACATTAGCCTCAATTAAGGGATAGTTGGTTTTCATAAGAAAATAATTCTCTTTTCATACAAAAGTTCTATAGGTTTGAAATACTAAGTTAATTATATTTTTTCTAATAAGGCTCAAATTTTAATACAGAATTCAAAGAACTTTTTCTCCCATTTTGGGAATAACCTACTTTTGGATTAATAAAATGATACAATGTCAAAACGGAATATGAATGGAAATAAACATCTTAGATATCTGTTCACAGACGAGCCCACTTAAATGTCAAAGTTCAGACTCAGCAATGTGTAAGAGCAAGTCATTGGGGATGACACCTGCAATGTTAAATCACAACAAAGCATTGTCAAAGTGAGTCTATGGAGACCACATTAAGTTGTCAAATGAAGCAGATGCCAGCATATTATATTACCTCTTCAAGACAAATAATAAGAAATTAAACACAAAGACTCTGATCTTCAATCAAGCGTGTAAGTAAACAGAATGCCACATGATGTGCTAATTTTCTTTAAAGACACCTCTTTGGGGTTTATAAGAGCTAGAATTTTCTTCTTCCAGTACAAGATCCACTCTTAAGAAAATTCAGAGAAACTTGGTGGCAAAGCGCTGTTATTATACTCATTGAGATGACATGCAATTGACAAAATTATATCACCATTATATCAAGTGAATGAATTAGTTTCAGCAGTGTTATATCCTAACAATATCCAAAAAGGCAAGTGTTCACCTGCTTCTAGATTTTCATAGAAAAGCCAAGCATTCTGGTAGCACTGTTCTAATTTCACAAAATGTAAAAAGTAATGCTTTGTATTTTATTAGGTTGTCTCACAATGTCAGAGGTGGATGCTGGTGGAATAGCAGTAGAAGCTGAACTATCCCACCGACATTCCATTCCATTTTGTTGCAGTGCAACAGATGGCAGCAGAGGGGCAGTCTGACAAAATGACGTCTGACGCAGAAGTGCTTGTAAAACAAAGGTGTGAAACTGAATTCCCCCATGCGTAAAAAATGCCACCCACTGACATTCGCTGACACCTGCTGAACGTTTTTGGAGACTGAGCAGTTGTGGTGAGCATAGTGAGGTTCCGAGCAGTGCCTTTCAGCAGCGGCAGCAGCGGCAGCAGTGATGTGGAAAGACAAGCCATCATAATCCCTGTGCAACAGTGCATCACCTCTGCTGGTGCAGATTTTACCAGCAGGGAGCCTTTTGTTCACTACTGGTGAAAATGCATTGCTAATGGTGGTGACTGTGTTGCAAAACAGTATTTTGTAGCAGAGAATTTGTGGTCTTACTATTTGTTGTAGTTTCCATAGAAATAAATAGGAGTCATTACTTTTGGAGCTACCTACATACTGTTCATATTACTTCCTTCAGTTCCAGGAACAACTGGGACTATAGCTATAGCTATAGCTGCTTTTTTTCTAACCTTAGCTGCATAATCACAATTAAAAAGTGTTGCTCAATTTTTTATGCTGAACAACTTAATGGAAATGAAACCCATAATAAGACAAATGCAACAAAGTAAATAGTAGTTTGTTGTTTTTGTTTGTTTCTTTCTAGGTAACTAGATATTCTTCAAAAGCTACAAAATAGTACTCTGTTGAGAATTTAATTTCAGCATAAAGTAATCTAGTAGGATTTATCAACTAGCAGGATGCAACATCTTTGATACCATGATACTCTTTCATAACTAGTTCATAACTAGTTTTGAACAGCATCTGTCTAACACAACTAGTAGTTTCCTCATATTTCTGATTCACAGACACACTGTATGCTACCATGTCTACGTTTCTGTGGACACTTTTCATTCTGTAAGATAAGATGCTTTTCCATGTACTCTCTTCTCCACAGATGTTACACAAAATGTACTGTTTTCCTTTCTTGGTACAGTAAGCTCAGTTTGACTTCCTGAGGTTTTCCATTCTCTCCATTGTTCAGCAGATTTATATGGAAATTTTGTTCCACTTATGCCTGTTCAGCCTGTTTTCTCTCATTTACCCCCAACTTGCCAAGTAAGGGGAGGCTTCTTAAAAACCTCCTAAGGGCTTTGCCGCTTTATGAAGAGCATTTTGCATTCACTGGTTTGTAATTGTAATAAAACCTTTTGGCCATAATGCAATTTTCATTTTCTGGCCAATTGGTTTCACATATGTTGTCAGACCTGTAGAATGTTAAATAATTGTTATCAGAAGTATCATTTAAATACAGTTCTGTGGATCCCAGCTATACCATGATTGTTGGCAAGAACACAAACTTGTTGGCTATTTTACACTGATAAGACAGGTTTGTCTGACTTCCTCTAAACTTCCAGTTTCTTCTCTGGTTTAAGATCCCAATCCTGCTAATGTTTGAACAATTCTCAGTAGTTTCTGATTCAGTGTCCTCAGTCCTAAGAAAATTCAGCACATGCTTCTCGTTTGCAACTGCTCATCCTTTTATTGTTAGGAATACTAAATAAAACCATTTTCGTTTGGGGAACTCAAGGGTCTATCACAAACTTTGAAATGGTTTCCTTTATTAAAAAAAAATAAAATAAAATTCCATTTTCATTTGAGTTTTTATATAAAGTGGTGTCGTCTGAAATCTGAGAAGAAAACTCTCTAACTACAGTGTGGTGTTAGAAAGCAACATTTCCTTATTCCTCACAATACACACTGGGCAACTCGACAGATCAGGCATGCACTCTAAGGTTTCTACATTTAAACAGTTAAGACAAACATATGCAGTACATTGGCATAGATATTCATTCTGTTCCAAGAACTCAGTAATATATGCATTGTCCCTCTATGCATACGCAGTTTCATCTAGGGTGGTCATATGCCCACTTACTTTATCCCCTTTTTTCTACCATCAGATAAATCACTGAGATTTTTGGCTGTCCTTTGGGTGTTTTTCCCCAATTTGGCAGATTTCCATTGTTTGTTATTCTATAATGAGCAATTTCCAAAGCAAAATGAGTGAAAATCCAAGGAAAATGTCCTTGCACCTTGTGAAATGCAAAGATATGTAGTAGATTATGACTCCTGTGCTTCTCATGAAGTAAAATCATTGTGGAAAACAAGGATGTTCACACACTAAGCAAAGTTGAAATGAAAAGTTTTAGAACTAGCACTCATTGATTCCTTTTGCTGAACTAATATATTGATCCTTAAACTAATATACTGATCCCTATTGCTAAATAAACCAACCTGTATCAGTAGAAAATACCAGAAATTTATCAGCAGCATTAAATTCTGCTGTTATGAGTCAAGATATCCTTGCAAAAACATTTTCAGTTTACCAAGCTACAAGACTTTTTTTCCTTTTTGAAAACATTTTCCTCTTTGTTTCTACTTCTTGCAACCGGGCAACGTGTAAATTTTGCCTATATTGAAAAAAGTTCTGTTCATAAAATACCCCTGCTAACTGAAAATAACTTCAGAGTTTATGATTTTAAAATTAAGTTTCCAGAGAATCCAGAGAGGAAAAACACAAAAATACAGTGAAAATAACCTCTTACTCTCAAATTTTCAAATAGTTTTGGAAAGTGTATTTGTGATATGTGGAAAGCATTTGATTTTTCATATTTTTTCATGTTCTTTCACATTAGTACCAGAGGATAGATGGATGGATAACTACTTCAGGTAAAAGCCCTCTTGAAATTCCTTCCATTCTGCTTTCTTGTCCACTGAAGGAAGGAACAGATAGAGGGAAGGATAGGTTCCTGCTAAAATAGCATTATTGTTATTTCTAACATACTGGATCTGTGTATCAACGTGATTTCAATAAAATAAAAAATTTTAAACACACCTATTAGTTCCTTATGATTATTTCTATCTGCAGAATACACACTGAATAATTCATTTTCAAATCACTTGCTGATATAGCAAAGAGTTGCTCTTTACAGAATTGTTTAAAAGAACAAAATGGGCATATTTAAGTGGCTAATCATACAGTTTGTCTGGGAAGATATAGGGATTGAAATTACATGCTAATAAACTGATCAGAAATGAGTGTTGGTTGATACATATTTTACTAAAACTACAAAACGAAAGATGCTGTATCTGGATCTGTGGCTTTATTTAAATAGTAATTGGATTTTAAATCTCTTTACTTTGTATTCCTTTATTAAAAAGAGCCAATTATGGAAAGAATTGACACCAAAATATGTAACACAAAAAACGCACCTTACAATGTGAATGACAGAATTTCATTATAAATATATATATGTATGTATGATTTTGTTCAAGTATTCCCAAAAGGAAAATGAATATCAAATATTTTTGAATAGAACATAGAAAATGTTCCCCTGGTTGGAATAGGATCTAATGGCAAGTAAGTTGCTTTAAATAGGTCAAACAAGACAATGCAAACTGTAAAACTAAGAATTATTGTCTGGGTTGCTTTACTGCATGCTTTTCTGATGACTGAGAAATGGGGCATTTTTTCACTCAAGTATAACACAGTTAGACTAAGGAATCCAAAGTGGAGTATATGACATTTTCTAAGAAGTATTATCCAGCCATGTCTGTCAGGAAGAAGAAAAGGCTCAGGTACATCAACCTATTTGAACACATATACAGTATCTGAAAATTGGATAGTCTCAGTTTTGACCACTTCTCAGGAATGATTTCACTGAAACGTATCAGTTTACTGTGAAAAGTAGGCAAATATTTTTCAAATTATTTTTCAAAATCTTAAGAAAAATGAAGATCTTAACAAGTAAAACGTCTTCCATATGCCTGTACACAGTTTGTTTCTTATTTGTGATAAGTGATGTAGTTCTTTGGAAGTTACATGTATAATGATGTTTCTAGTCCTGAACATGCTCAGTACAATAGAACTAGTTCAGAACTTGACTGTACTATCCAGTGAACACCTAGCGAATAACAGCTATAGAAGAATTGGTGCATGTTTGCTTATAAAAGTTACTTATAATGAAAGGTGACAGATCACAAGAGTGAAGTTTTATAAATTAAAAATAGTTTTATTCTCTTCTGGTTTTCAACACTAGTGGAGATTTGGCTACCATAAGCGTTTGGTTCAATCAGCACTTTTTTTGCAGATTGTTCATCCCTGGCTTTCTTGAGGTCTTCAGAGGGAGATTGGACACCTTCCTGATGGATTCCATGAATAGTCAAACTATGGAGCTTCCTATGGAGTAGGAGGGCCCAAGTAAGTGATAAGAGAGGATCATCCCAGTTCTGAAATCTGCTCTACTCCTGCTTCAACTTGGGCATGCTGAGTCAATCCTCATTTGAGAAGAGAAAGAATATGAAGATGCAAGAAATATGTTTATTTACAATGGGCTTTCAATAATCTTCCATTATTTGCTGGTGCTTGAAGTGATCATTTAAGAATTTAAGATAATAATCACTTAAGAAATAAGTTTGTTTTTTTTTTTGTTTTGTTTTGTTTTGTTTTTAAGAATTGGGCTCTTTGTTTCATATATTTTACCATTCATTTTGCTCCTGTTTGAAACAGATAGTGCACCTTTACTGTTAACATGCTGTATATGTCTTCTTACTTGACTTTTACATTATTGTTTTTGCTATTACAATGCATGCATTATTTATATGGTTGGCTATCCAGGAAAAAAGGCAAGTAATTTACTTGTCAAAACATATTAGAATGCCTGACTTTAAATCAAAGTTGCATGGGTTGATAAAAAGCTATAATAAATGTTCTTTGGCTAATAAGTTAGTGTCGTGCAGTGAGTATGGTCAATGTATTGACTAAAGAACCTGTAATCACTTGAAAGACTCATTGAATAGTGGAGTATTTTAGACCATTATGCCCTGTTTTTAATTGCATGATATTAAGACTTAAATAGTGAATGCTATATTATTTAAGAATAAGGAAATTCTAACCTGTGCTTTAATGTTAATATCAGATTAAAATAAGTATTTGCTTAGCATGAAAATTATAAACATAATAGAATCTAATTATCTAAAGCAAACCTATAAATACAGATCTCTGGACTTAAAAATACATTCCTCTCTGCAGAGTTCATTCCTCTGAGTTATAAAGAGTTTATGTAATGTTGGTAATTCTGTCATGCCAGACACAAATTTTATAGATCCTATGGCCTTATGCTTCTGTTGCAGGACACAAATAACTGCAATAGAAATTACTGTACCTAATCCTTACGTAACAGGTTCCCCTGTTTGAGAACCACTTATTTTATGCAGAAGATTAATTAGCTGCCCATAAACTACATCAAGAAACTATTTTGACAAATACAAAATAGTTTTCAATTCCCAGTAACTCTTGTCACATACAGAAGCTCATACTCTCTGAATATAAATATCTTCCATTTAACACTGAAAATTACTACAGTTTATATTCAATGACCAAACTGGAAAAAAAGTTGATCCAGATTCACAGCTTTTGTCTGTATTGACAAATAATAACCAAATGTCAAAAATACAGAATATGTATATGAAATACATAAATATTTACTGAATATGTTTGTCTAGTAACAACTGCAGGTAAATCTTGTAACAAAATAGTTGAAATTATAAAAATAAATGTATAATTATAGTATGTTTTAGGAAAATATTTGGTTTATTACATTGGTATCCTCATTTTTAAATCATAGCCAAGTGATGGATTCTACATGAAGAATAGCATAGGGTCAAAAATCTTTTCTATTTTATTCAAACTTTAAATCTGCTGTCACAAATGTATATTAAATATTTAACACATTTACAGACATGCTTAAAAACACATTTTTTTTAATTCATTGTTCCACATCAGATTTTTTTTTTTTTATCCCTTCCATTCTTTTCCCATTCCTTTTCCTATTACTTAGAATCACTATATCCTACTGACATGATATGTGGGATTTGTCTTTCAGATGGAGTTTAAAATAGCTTTTTTTTTTTTTCTTTTAATATAAAATAAAGTGAACTGAGAATGTGAAAATTCCTGGTTCTCACAGGACTTCTGTTTTCTCTGAGAGATTTTATGTTTTTATTGTGTGCAGTAATGTGTCAACCAACTGCACCTACTTGCTTTAGGCAGCTATCCTGAGGGATTTTGCACGTCATGCAGAAGTAGACAAAATTTCTTCCCACATAATCTTAAAATTGCTGAAAATTTAAGGTAGAGTAGGTGAATTTTGAAGTAACTGTACAAGTTCTCCAGCAGTAATATCTCAGACAAAGGAAAAAATCCCAGATGATGGTGTTCTTTATAAGGAGAAATCAGAAATGATTCCTATATTAACAGAATTTTTCCAGAAAACATAGATTTGATCGTCTTAGTATTTTTAGTGTTTTTTGGTGGGCAGTGGTGGGGTGGTGGCATACTTAAGCCTTGGAATTTCACTATATGTTGCCTGCATCAATATTGAATTACATTGATTTATTTCATCCTATTAAATGCTCAGTGTTCAATGGGCTGTCTTCTGCTGTTCTTTAGCAAACAATGATTTTTTTAAAATACATCTTACTCTCTTTATAATATTGTGTAGGAAAACAAAGAAGACATTGGAGATCATTATGAATGGCAGACCTAGAATTCAAAATTAAATGGAATTTTATTCTGTGTTTAAAAATTTAGAGATAGACACAGTTATGATGTATAAAAAGTTATGTATGCTTAATTTTTAACATTTTTTTTTTTTTTTTATATATTTTACTTAGTGTGCAGAAATAACAATGCCACTGTAGGACCCTTTGACTTTTGCAGAGAGACAAGAAACTAGACTCCCTTGGGAAGGGTATAGTTTCTGGAAATCAAAACTAATCAAAGCCAGAATGGAGACATGAAGTAAATTTTTTTGACAGTGAAGGAGCCTCACACAACCTAAAGAGCTCTGTGTGAATGTTCATGTCTTAACATCAAGGAAAGCACAGTATTAGTCAAGATTTGTTTTAACTAACTCCTGTTGAGCAACAAAAGATTTCTGTCTTAAAGAGCTTGCAGATGGAGTATTATGCAATGGGCAATAGTGTATGTCTTCCAAAAAGCTATATTCTATCTCAAGCAACATTAATCAACTTGATACTAGAGGTGTTAGCTGAAATTATTTGACTTGAATTCTACATGACAGCAAACCAGATTACCCTAATTTATATAAAGGCTGTGTCCATAAGATAACTTTTTTTTCCATATAGTGAAATAGACACCTTTCATTTTGTCTGTTCTCAGCTTCAGGCCGACTCAATTTTTGAACAGGATGAGATTTGTAGTTGTTAGTCTTTTTCACACTCTTATTTATCATTACAGAGGAAGAAAAAGTACATTTTTTACCTGGAGGAAACATGCCATTTTTTTTTAGAAGGTCTATTTGTCAGATTGCAGAAGGTTTTAAAAAGAGGAAGTAATTATCGAGATTCTACATGGGAATGCAGGGAATATTGTTTATATAATATTATTTGTATAAAGTTACTTAAAAAATATCAAGTTTAGCTAAAACCAATATGTTAGTTATGTTCCCCTTGTGAAAAGAGCAAGAAAAATCCTGTGTTAGCTGTTTAAATAGGCTATAACAAGGTGGTGTTTGACATAATGAAGTTACATTTGAAAGAATAAAAAAATACTCACAGACAAAGGAGAAAATTGCAAGGTTTATCAAGGTTTTATTGTAAAGAGATTGATGGACATTTGTGGGCATATTCAAATAGGTTTAGTCCATGCTTCAATGAAAATAACATTGGAGATAAAAATACCATCTTCCTGCTGATGTACAGTGCAAGATGCATGAATCTGTTTAGATTTTCTGTCTCTTCATACACCTGATAAAGGCATGAAATGAAATTATTTCTAACAGACAGTAAGCAAATGGCAACTATTTGTTCTATTTGTTGTAAATGTAATATAACACTTTAAACCAGTTAAGTAGTTTTGAAACAGTGCATAGCATCCAAGATTTGTTATAGATTAGCTGGAAAGTATGTTGGAGATGTATAACCTGACTGATTCCTGGAAAAACAACTTGGAATTGGATAGTGGGCCAGACAGTCTCATTTGGATGCTGTCAGTGTGATGGGTATTCCTTTTGTCTGTGGATCTGTGATGACATAATATGACTAATTAAATGTGTATATCAGCCGTAAAGTGAACAGTGTAGTTTTCCAGGCTACACTGACCAGACCTCTAGGAAGTGTAATGTGAACACAATCAGTTGATATAAAAGACTCTAGATGTAAGTATCTAGATATAATGGTCCTTATCTGCATCAAAGAAATCAAAAAAGTACAGCTGATAAATTTCTGAGTAATGCTGTTTTGGAGCCCATGTAGGGCACTCTGAATTGAAAACTGCCAGAAGCTCAAAAAGACACAGATTAATACAGTAATGCTGTAGGACAAGCCAACCTTGTATTACACTACTGAGTTCTGCTCTAGTGAGTAGTAGTGCCTCAACAGCACTGAATTTCATATTCTGCTCATCAGAGAGTGACCATTTTTCTCACAGGAGGTGAGCAATGTGCTGCTGAGATCTATGCAGAGGAGAGGAAGGTGCCAGCTGAGGTTTCTGTTACACATATCTGATCAGTAATAAAGACAGAAATAGAACTAAAATCTCTTGCTCCCAAACCATAGACTTTTTCAAAAAGTTCATGTTTGCTATTCTTTCTGAAGCTGTCTTTCATTTTGCCCTTTGCTTTATGTCCTTCTTTTGGACTTCCTTCCTTTAATTATTGCTATTTATCGAGAAGTTTTATCACATTCTTTGTTTGAGGGTATGTATGAAGTAAAAATTCTCCTTCATATACTCTTAATGCTAAAGTGATAGCATGCTTATTTGTAAGTACAAAATACATCACATGCGATCTCCCAATCTTCCACTGCAAAAGAAATAAAAGATCATGTTTAATGAGTCTGTTGACAATACAAGAAACGATATAGTCTGCCTCAAGTTTTATAAATATATTTTAGCTAGAAGGCTTAGTTAAGCAGGATATGACAAACTTAAGCTCTATGATCTTAGCTAAGAAGAAATCTCTGTGGAAGCTGTTATCTGTCATGAGTCTGATACCAAAAGGGTTCAGAGATTAAAGAAAAGCTCTGTGAAAACAATATGTATACGGGAGGGGTCAATTAGCCCACTGAATTTTTAATTTTTAACAGTTGAGTATAAGGTGATAAGACTAAGCTAAAGAGACAATAGGATATTTTATGGCATTAGGACTTCTCTAAATATAGTATCATGTATTTCATCCTCTTAATGAGTCTTGGGAAAGCTGTGGAATGATGCACATTGACCTGGAGGAATTAAGAGTCCTGTGTATTTTCACTAACGTCCTTGGCCTTTTTTATTCTTTCCTGAAGGTTAATTATCCATGGGTCTTTTATCTTATTTTTATCTTGGAGGTTTGAATAAGTTTAATGATAAACAGCTTATGCCCAAATTTCTTATTTCAGCTATTTTAGACTCCGAGCATTTTGTATATAATTCATACAAAGAAAAAATATTCTGAAGAAATATTTGTGTAGGGATCTGTGCTCCATTTCCAGAAGGACTGATAATAAGATGTGGTAGAATCAGCATGCTGGGGTATCATATACATGATTCTTTGCCCAAAGCAGGGTCATTTATATCAAAATTATTCTTAACAGGCACTTTTCTAATATGTTTTTGAAATGACAGAAGCTCAACAAATGCCACTGGTAATATATTCTAGTGCATATCTATAGTTAGTGTTAGGAAAGTTATAAATATTTTCAGTTTAAAACTGTCGGTAAGTAGTAAAAGTCCTCAAGTGAGCCATTCTCAAATTGAAGACAGATTTTAAAAGTTTGCTCTAATTTTTTGAGTGATTGTTGTAGATTTTTCTTCCAGAAGACCTATCTATGATTATAAGGTGAACATAAAAGATGGTAAAGATATGTCTAAATCATTTCCTTAAAGTGACTTCACCAGAGAAAATACATACAGTTTATGCTATCTAACTTAAAAAACTAGATTTATTAGTCTATAAAGTTGAAAATGAAAAGAAATGACAGAATAAAAAATTAGACCAATAGTTAATATTCAATCTTCACCTGCACAGTGAGTCCAGGCAGGTTTCCTCTTCCAGGAGTGGTTTTCCCTCACCCAAACCTACATGATGCCTTCTTTTTTTTCCTCTGTCACCTCAAAGATCTGCGTATGTGCTTGTCCCCAAGTGATGTATCAAACTCTGAACTTGTAGCATTTAGAGGAGACTTTCTGCTTTTCTTTGTCGCCCTTTCATAAGTTTGTATCTGTAAGTTTCTATCTGGAAAAAAATTGCTTCTTCTCCTTTAATCCACCTCAGAAAATTGCAAATTCCTTCTTCAGCCAAGAAATTCCACATTAATTTGGTTTCAGTCCTATAAAACAAATATGTGAACTCCGACACAAAGCAATAAATGGTGGACGGAACACATTTACCGTTTAGTCAATGACTTCATCTTTAAAATAGCTGTACCTGCTATGAGCAAGGCTTTTTAATATATGCTACAAACACTGAATTAGAAAAAGCAGTATCTCAACCATTTATACTGATTTCAATAATAATTTCATAATCACATTGATGTACTAGTCTATATTTCTAAATATTGAACAATTGGATACCTTCAGAAGGAATTCAGGATTGAGTTGGTAAAGGTGGAAATTCAGAGTTGTGTGAATATTTGTTCAACAAAACAGCTAGATTGTCTTCCTGTCTGTTAAAGCAGTTGTTTCTAGTTTGTCACTTTAAATAACATTACAGTTAACAATAAAACTCTCAGTAAACGCAGGGCATTTTTTCTTCTCTTCCTTCTTCCAGAAATAAATACGTGTGAAAAAGAAAACAGGTCACATTTGTCGCAACAAGGAAATTACAAAATATTAAAATAGACTTTATGTCCCTCAGAAGGATGTTTAAGGAATCAGGATTACAGGTAATGCTCTCCTCTATCTTCCCAGTTGGGGAGCGAGATCCAGGAAAAAGTAGGAGAATAAATCAGACAAATGATGTGCTCCCTGCTTTGGGTTCTATGATCTTGGACAGACCATAAAGAACCAGGTATGTTGATGTTGGATTCTATGCAAGTGACCATGTAGGGCAAAGATGTTCTGGTCAGTAAGCTGTCTGGGCTGATTTACAGAGCCTTAAACTAGATTTAATGTGGGACAGGAATATGGACTGAAAGTCTATACTGGACAATGGAAAAAGAAGTCAGACATTCAATAATTTAAAATATCTGCATAAAAATCATGAGAATTATGTAAAATTGATGATGTCTAAGTGATCAGTGTAGAATTTTTTCAAATACATGTCTATTCTTTGTGGTGAACCGTTTCTCATTGTAGGATTTTATTTATGCTGTGCTACTTAACTTTTTGTCTCTTGCCACTTACCAACTAGGTCATTCTGCAAAGTTCTGTGCCAAGAATTTTGGGAAAATATGTTTTCCTCTCTGAGGATTTGTAACATAATTCTGCCTCATTATGCCTGGTGCTTTTCTCCTTATGTTATGATATCCTCAAAGAAGCTTCTCTTTTTGACAAGAAGGCACAAATAGTCTGGAAAAATTAGTTGCAGCAATTAGAAAATTTGATAATGTGAAGCTACATGCACTTCTGAAATTATTTTAAAAGAAAAGGGAACTGCTTAAAGAGTGTGAGAAGTTTCCTGTGAGGTAGAAATGATATGGATAATCATTTACAAGTTTTGAGATTTTCCATCAATAAACAAGCAGAGAACTTTTATCAGCAAAGCTTTTATTCATATCCCTTTCTAGCCTAGCTAGTATTGACCTCTAGTAATGCAAACTATAGAATAGAAGCAGAAGTCTGCAGAAATAACGTGTGTGGTAGAAAACAATTTTATGTATGCATTTTTATCAATGTTGAAATAAATCCTGGAATTTCCATTTAATTTTGTTTGTAGATTCCTTCAGTCAATGCTTTTACTTTACATTAAACTTGACAAAGTCTTTACCTATTCTGTGAACATTAAAACAGCAATGAAACAGGTTTGATCTGTGTGTGGAAACTCACATCTTAATTAAGAAAGTTTCAGTCACCCCAGAAAAATGCAAAATAGTAAAGTTTTAAAGCAAACATTGGATAAATATAATTTGATGGATTACTACTTATTAGAAATAAATAGAGGTCTGTAAAAGGGATGTTCACATAAAAAGTCTTGCATGTTCTCCAAATAATTTTCATTCGGCTTTTCAGAGATGCATATAGTTTAGGTCCACACGCTATGGAGGAGTTTTACATGGAGAAAGGGAGAAAAGAGTGTACGAGATAAAAATGTCCTTCCTTTATTCATTGTTCCATGTATTGACTTTGTTTTGCTCCTTCCTCTTCATCACTGTTTACTGTTCTATTCTCACTCATTTTCCCATACGCATAATCCCTTGGATCTCATATACAGATCTTTGCCCTAGAAAGATGATAGTGTAACTTTCACTGGGGCAGCTCTCCGGAGCCAGCAATCAGTGATAATAAAGGTTTGGACTACTGAGAAATGCGTGGGAGGATTATACATTAAAAGGAAGCCTTTTATGCAGATAAGCATCTTCTAATCTCACTTGAATCTTCTAGAAAAAGTTCCTTCAGTAGGCTAAAATAACTTTGCTATCCGTAAGAGACAGTCATCAGTCCTCAAATTATCATATTCTTTTTTCTTGGCAGGGACTTCTCAGCAACAAGGACAGAAATCTCTATATAGATTTTATATTTTTCTTTTTTTAAACCTTTTTTATGAGTTCTGACTGATCGAATGGCAATATTGTGTCTCAGTGTTTTCCTTCATATAGAAAAATTAACAGAAATATATCTTGAAATGGTCTTTTTTTTTTCATTTCTTTATTTTTTCCTGGCAAATACTAGGTCTTCAGTATTAATCTTGTATGCTGACATTATTTACTTGACAATTTTAGAAACTTGCATATTCCTCATGACCTCTAATTATCTGGACTTGTAATATAGGACTGTAAAGATGAGAAGAAGAAATGACAACTTCTAAAAGATTTGGCAGACCAAATAGTCCACTTGAGCTTCTAGAGAACGTCTGATCTCATCACAAAAAACTAATAGTATCAAATACTTCTCCGCAGAAGTTACCTAGAAAATTCAGTCTGCTGTCTAAATATCATCAGTTCAAAGGGAGAAGAACCTGTTCATTTTCTTTCCTCTTTTCTTCCGCTGTTCCATCAGTTGCAATAGATTCACTCTGACTGAAGATGGAATGAGTCTAATAAACCATTTGTAATTCATAAATTTGTATCACTCCTCTTTGATATGAATCATTCTTTAAAAAAATACTGCAAGTGCCTCAAAGGTTGTTTTCTGGGACAGTGGCATGCCTCAAACCTCTGGCATTGCTAGTGGAAATTTTCACACAGCTGGTGCACCATATTTTGGGAGAAGCTATTACCTCTGCTAATCTATAGACCTAATGAACACATATATTCTAGTATTTCCCGCCTGAGGGAGCTCAGATGATTATACAGGTCCAGTTCAGACGTCTCATCAGAGCAGATGTTTTCATGAACCGAATTGTACTGTGAACCCAGGCGCACAAGAGAGCAACAGGTTCATAGAAGATTTCTGCTCCACTAGTCTAGGGCATATTTGGAAAAAGTTGCAGTGGGGATTGTTACCTGGAAAGAAAATCAGACATAAACTGGTCTGCCTCTGTGAAGAAGAAAATCTGTAACTTAGAGGAGATATTTAAAGACAAGTTCTAACCTCTTCCCTGCAGTGTGTTCTGATGTGCTGAGCAGAGGCTTTAGATAAAGACGTAAAGAAGATTATCAAGTGTGTATGACGCACATTTACAGAACCAAACCTCCGGGGTAGGACACAAAAAAAGAATGCACCTTGTTCTGCACATGCAAATGAAGAGAGATCTGAATGACTCATCCGATCAAGATCTCAAAGGTGAACGTTGTCATTACAAATCTAAGGGAGTCAAAAAGCTAAAAGCAATCACTCCATCAAATGCACATTTTATCATAACACTCAGGCATGAATGAGAGGACCTATGTTTGAAGTAGATTCCTCTGCCCACACAGAGATTTTTACTGATGTGGCAGTATCTATACTACATTACCATATTTTCTCATTTCATGCTCACTGTTTGCTTCAAAATATGTCAACTCCATCCTCCCTGTCCTTATTTTAATTAAAAGTTACCCTCATGTCCACCTCTGTAAAAAAAAATAATTCTGAGGCTTGACAAACTAATAAGCAGACTGATTAATTTGTCAAAGGAAGGGGCAACTCAGTTTTCGCTTTCTACCCACAATAAAGAAGTGAGGCTTGCAAAAAAGAATATGTTTAAATGTGGATATTTTTAAAGATACCACAGCTACTCTTTGCCTCCTAGTCTAAATATTATGTAACTTCTCTCCATAAGAATTTTCTGTCATTCTTCCTTTCTCTACTCTTTTCAGATTCAGGTATATATAAAGAAAGGTAATATACACTTGTAATCTCTTCTATTCCCCGAGATACCCACGCTTTTATCTCAATATATTCTAAATTTTAAACATTGTTCTACCAGTGACTCTTGTTTAAATAGAACAATTGACACTAGCTGCTTTTGTTGTTTTGTGAGGATCTGATTTCAGCATCTTAGATTTATCTTTTTTTATTTCTTTTTTTAACTGACTCAGTTTTTTATTTTCAAAATCCCAATGTATTCATCATGGGTATCACAGACAGATTTAAGCTCTCCTATTGTCTATGGAGCAAAATAATTGCAGTTCTTTAAAGGGTTATGTTGAGTGGATAATATCAGGAGCATTTCCATCACTTAAAGCTGGCTGGAGTCCCTGAGCTGAGCCTGTGTGATCTCTATCAATCAGCCTAAGGATCACCTTCAGTGATCCTAGCCAATGTCTTATCTCTAAGCATAGCACAGATGCCATTGTGTGCAGTGTTTCTTGGAGAACTGGCATAAACTGATATAATAGAGGTGACCTATTCATAGCTTCTTTGATATTCCTAAGCATTTTGCTGATGTCCTTTCAAGATCCTTTTGTAAGAGTGCCAATGCATGCATTCAGGAAAAGTTTTGGCTCAAGCTGTGAAAACCGGGCTTAGGTTTACAATAGAAATAAATAAATAAAATCGCTAAATCTTGGTATGATACTTGAATGTAATTGATATTTACCAAGATGGTGCAAATATTTTGAGAACTGAACTTAAGAAGACAGTTTTCTGGACAGAAATTATGGCGTGGTTTTTTTTTTTTTTTAGGGAATTGAAAAATACCATTTTTTTTTTTTTTGTTTTTTTTCCTTATGGGTATGCCTTCTGAAAT
>VXAB01026659.1:0-10947 GCA_013399175.1 Odontophorus gujanensis | reverse complement strand
TAGAAAAATGCCACAATACCACCCGCCTCAGCACTCTCTTCCCCAGACTGAACAAGCCCAGCTCCAGCTTCCTGACTTTATAAGACAGGTGCTTCAGCCCTCTGATCATCTTTATTGACCTTTCTCTGGACCTTCTCCAACAGCTCCATATCTTTCCTATGCAGGGGGCCTTAGAATGAACCAATACTCCAAAAGTGGCCTCAGCTGAGCAGAGTAGAGAGGGACAGTCTCCTTCCTTACTCTCTGGTCATCTTTACTCTAATGAAATCCAAGATACTGCTGACCTTTATGGATGCAAGTTCACACTTGCTGTCTCATGTCAAGTTTTGTATCTACCAACACCCCTAAGTCCTTCTCAGCAGGACTACTCTCATGGAGTTCTTCCAGTCGGTATAGTTACCTGGGATTACACTGTCACAAGAGCAAAATCTTGCACTTTGCTTTGTTGAACCTCATTAGTTCCACTTTTTGGTTTTATCAAAGTCCCTCTGCATGGCAACCCTTCCGTCATTATTAACTGCACCACTCATTTTGGTGTCATCAGCAAGCCAGCTGAGGGTGCACATGCTGTCATCACCTATGTCAGGTGGTAAATCCTTTTATAACTATTTCTAAGCCAGTAAAGTAATATTCATAGATTCATAGATTCATAGATGCATTAGGTTGGAAAGGACCTACAAGATCATCTAGTCCAACCATCCTCCTATCACCATCCCTACCCACTAAACTACTAAATCAAATCCCTTAGCACCTCATCTAAACGCTTCTTGCACAGCGCTAGGGATGGTGCCTCAACCACCTCCCTAGGCAGGCCATTCNAAGGTGAACGTTGTCATTACAAATCTAAGGGAGTCAAAAAGCTAAAAGCAATCACTCCATCAAATGCACATTTTATCATAACACTCAGGCATGAATGAGAGGACCTATGTTTGAAGTAGATTCCTCTGCCCACACAGAGATTTTTACTGATGTGGCAGTATCTATACTACATTACCATATTTTCTCATTTCATGCTCACTGTTTGCTTCAAAATATGTCAACTCCATCCTCCCTGTCCTTATTTTAATTAAAAGTTACCCTCATGTCCACCTCTGTAAAAAAAAATAATTCTGAGGCTTGACAAACTAATAAGCAGACTGATTAATTTGTCAAAGGAAGGGGCAACTCAGTTTTCGCTTTCTACCCACAATGAAGAAGTGAGGCTTGCAAAAAAGAATATGTTTAAATGTGGATATTTTTAAAGATACCACAGCTACTCTTTGCCTCCTAGTCTAAATATTATGTAACTTCTCTCCATAAGAATTTTCTGTCATTCTTCCTTTCTCTACTCTTTTCAGATTCAGGTATATATAAAGAAAGGTAATATACACTTGTAATCTCTTCTATTCCCCGAGATACCCACGCTTTTATCTCAATATATTCTAAATTTTAAACATTGTTCTACCAGTGACTCTTGTTTAAATAGAACAATTGACACTAGCTGCTTTTGTTGTTTTGTGAGGATCTGATTTCAGCATCTTAGATTTATCTTTTTTTATTTCTTTTTTTAACTGACTCAGTTTTTTATTTTCAAAATCCCAATGTATTCATCATGGGTATCACAGACAGATTTAAGCTCTCCTATTGTCTATGGAGCAAAATAATTGCAGTTCTTTAAAGGGTTATGTTGAGTGGATAATATCAGGAGCATTTCCATCACTTAAAGCTGGCTGGAGTCCCTGAGCTGAGCCTGTGTGATCTCTATCAATCAGCCTAAGGATCACCTTCAGTGATCCTAGCCAATGTCTTATCTCTAAGCATAGCACAGATGCCATTGTGTGCAGTGTTTCTTGGAGAACTGGCATAAACTGATATAATAGAGGTGACCTATTCATAGCTTCTTTGATATTCCTAAGCATTTTGCTGATGTCCTTTCAAGATCCTTTTGTAAGAGTGCCAATGCATGCATTCAGGAAAAGTTTTGGCTCAAGCTGTGAAAACCGGGCTTAGGTTTACAATAGAAATAAATAAATAAAATCGCTAAATCTTGGTATGATACTTGAATGTAATTGATATTTACCAAGATGGTGCAAATATTTTGAGAACTGAACTTAAGAAGACAGTTTTCTGGACAGAAATTATGGCGTGGTTTTTTTTTTTTTTTAGGGAATTGAACAATACCATTTATTTTTATCTTGTTTCTTCTCCTTATGAGTATGACTTCTGAAATGTGGCTTTTGATGGGGGCTGTATATAGAAAGGCCACAATAACATCCGCCTCAGCCTTCTCTTCCCCAGACTGAACAAGCCCAGCTCCAGCTTCCTGACTTTATAAGACAGGTGCTTCAGCCCTCTGATCATCTTTATTGACCTTTCTCTGGACCTTCTCCAACAGCTCCATATCTTTCCTATGCAGGGGGCCTTAGAATGAACCAATACTCCAAAAGTGGCCTCAGCTGAGCAGAGTAGAGAGGGACAGTCTCCTTCCTTACTCTCTGGTCATCTTTACTCTAATGAAATCCAAGATACTGCTGACCTTTATGGATGCAAGTTCACACTTGCTGTCTCATGTCAAGTTTTGTATCTACCAACACCCCTAAGTCCTTCTCAGCAGGACTACTCTCATGGAGTTCTTCCAGTCGGTATAGTTACCTGGGATTACACTGTCACAAGAGCAAAATCTTGCACTTTGCTTTGTTGAACCTCATTAGTTCCACTTTTTGGTTTTATCAAAGTCCCTCTGCATGGCAACCCTTCCGTCATTATTAACTGCACCACTCATTTTGGTGTCATCAGCAAGCCAGCTGAGGGTGCACATGCTGTCATCACCTATGTCAGGTGGTAAATCCTTTTATAACTATTTCTAAGCCAGTAAAGTAATATTTCCAAATAGCTACCATTACTATTAAAAAAATAAATAAAAAGGTGTGTCATTGAATTCCTCCATGTAAAAAAAAATGCGCCCATTGATACTTGATGAATATTTATGAAGATCAAACAGAGGATGACTGCACAGTGAGGCAGTGGGTAGTGTATTTCAGCAGTGGCGACAGTGAAATGAAACACAAGCTATGTCCTAGATGGGTGTGCAATAACATATGCAATATGCAGGCTCTTGTTCATAGCTGGTAAAAATGTATAGCTACTGGTGATGACTATGCTGAAAAACAGCATTTTGTAGCTGAGATTTTACTCTATCAAATAGTGTTATTGTGCTCTTAGTATCCGCTGTAGTTTCCATGGAAATAATTAGGAGGCATCATTTTTGGAGTGATCTATGTACAACTCCTAATGGATAAGAGCTACTCTTCAGAGTGGAGTAGTCATTTCTTAATTACCCACTAACAGCTAGGTAGTGAGGAACGGAATGGATTACTAAGGTTACATTTGTGGCTATTCCGTAATTAACATCAGCAGATCCTTCTATATCTTTCAGTCAGGTCAACTACTTCATGCTGGAGGGAGATGGTGAATTTTCAAAGAATGCAAAATGCTATGCTAATTAGATCTATTAGGAAATGTAGACTTTGACATATTAAATAGTCTCCTTAATTATGGTAATGAATTGTTATGGTTGCTGGACTAATGGCCTTTGTCATTCAAAAAGATAGGGCATAACTGTTAGATAAATACTGTGAGTATTATGGTGCATGGTAGAAGCTAATTTAGAAAATGCACATCTTCTAGAATCCTCTTTTTCTTCCTCAAATTATTGTTAAGAGTAAAAGATAACCACTCTATTATTCCTCTCTACAATATTGAAAATGCTGACATGATCCAAATGACCTAACACAACAATTCCCAATCACCAGTTACTGTTATTTCCCTGTAGATTAATCTACTTTTTTTTTCTTTGTACATAAGAGTAAGCTGTCATGTAAAATACTACTTGGGAAATTACTTGATGTCAGTACACATTTTTTATTTATTAAGTAAACAGGAAAAATTCTATTGTTAAATATAATGGAAGTGGCATAGGCATTTGATGGAACACTGTAAGTGATGATGCAGAGACTAGAGAGGAATTCTCATTATTATTAAATTAAATATAAAAGATCTCTCTCATTTCAGAGAACAATCATTTGACCCTAGCATTTTTATTCCCTATGATAATAAATTATTATGTCAACTGCTCATGTGCATTTTCTTAATATTCTTGGAAACCATACATAGGTGAGGCTTGGATGCCCAAGACTATTTTTAAATTGGACAAGTTGGAAAATGTGTTCCATTTTACTTAGTTCTTGTTTTTCAGCTTTGTAAATACTATATTGTAATTCCCCAGGCTCCTAGAAGCTTTAGATAATTAAGTTAATCTGCAACAGATTTGTTTTGAGAGTATTTCTGATTCACCATTTGCTAGGAACAGAAGTTTTCCAAGGGCACTGCTGGATGGAGTTTAGGTCATTAATAGATTGAGGCACTGCATGATCTCTGGGAAGGCACCATCCATGTAACCGTTGCCAAGTTTTTCCTGTGTTGTATAACCATGATAATTTGTTTTCCAAGAACAGTTGGAGAAAGATGAATTCACATGTTTTTGTATCTATGGCAGATTCTTTCCCTAAGGCAGGTAAAAAACAGAAACAAAACATGCACTGCTCATACTATTCTTTCTCAGGACAGAGAAGAGCACAAATCTTTGACAAATGTAAAGGTGACTAATACACTAGTGGATGATGGCTTTAAAACACTGTGTGTGGCAGTGTATGAGAAGCTAGCTATGAAAGAATGGCTGTGCACTTAACATCTAGTCCTACAATAAGCAATTTCTGCTTCCTTTCATGTGTAGGCAATTTGTAACACCATGCATGCTATAAATCTCCCTCCTGTGTTTTGTTGTGCTGATAACAGAGCATTGCAGTCTCTAACCACAACTTTAGCTTTTGCCTACAATTATGAAACAATGAACACAGACAATGAGTTTGGCATCTTGTTTGGTGATTATCTATAATACTTACAAATGAGCTAAGAAAAGAAAATGAGAAAGAAAAGATGTTCCAATACTCACCCACTAAAATCAAGGCCCAGATAAATCTTACACAACTTGGTATTATAATAGCTCAATACAATGACAATAACCACTGTATTCACAATACCTCAGACAATTTAAGCCATTTGCTCTCTCTCTTCCCACTGTTAACTCCAATATTAAGCAAATGTCTATCAGTCTCTAAACCAAGAAAAGCATTCACAGTGTCAAACTGCTCCCAAGGTTCCAACTTTTCTTTTCAACGTCTTGTTTAATTTTGAAATCCTTCATGTCAACCTTTCTTTTTGGTGCTAATGGATTGCAAACTGACTTTACTGAATAATGTCTTGAAATAGTCATATAGCCTTTGTTCAGAAATTGAGAGCCATGCTCACACTACAAAAGCTATCTAATCTAATCTAATCTAATCTATCTAATCTAAACCGGAGTTTCTTAAAACTCAGAGCTCCATTGGCATTTGTTGTGAAATTTTCTATAAAATTAAAAAATAAAGTTGTTACTGGTGAGCTTGTTAGTTAAATAATAGGAAATTATGATACCTCCTCAGTTATAATCACGTTTCAGTAACAGCGCGATCGATGTGAGCATGAACATGTCAACTTTTGTGCCTCTTTTTTTTTTTCCTGTGAAATCAAAATTGTATTCCTTTCTTACAGAACTGCTTTGAGTATATAGTTGGTGTTGAAATGCTGGTCTATGTCAGAAATGAAGACCTTGTGAAAATTATTTTTGTGCATTATGCAGTAAAAATTGTTTAAATAAACTTTTTAGCAGTCAGTGCTATTGTAGATTACAGAGCATAAAAGACAGACATGCAGAAGAAAGCAGGAATAAATATTTTTCATTTAAATTTCAATTTGTTTAAATATGTAATGTATAGATAGCCAAATTTCAACCGTAGTTCAAAACAAACCCTTTGAATATGACGTATCCCTACAAAAACCTGGCTATGAGTTTTAATAATAGGATATGCATGGCAATTGGCTCTACAAACTAGGATGGTCCCAAGTGACTCTAGGGTCACTTTGACCACCAGTAGAGGCAATGTCAAAGCTTTTAGCTTGCTCACTGCATCACTGGAAGGACATTATCTCCCTTTCCCGGGCAGATGTTGGCTTACCACCAAATTCCTAATCCTAAAGGGAAATGCAGGTAAGAAAATCCTTGGGTGATGACCAGCAAGACACCTATCCTATTTCATCTCTTCTCAAGCAGACCTTGTTCTTTTTCTCGCTGGATTTCCAAGGCTTATGTTCAGGGGTATTTTTCCAAAATAAAAGCTCAGCTGGGAATCCCAGGACTTCTAACATCTACCAACCAGAGTCATTTCCTTGAGCTAAAAATAGTGATTGCTAAGAAGTTCTGAGCATAAAAAATGGTAAATTTTTGAGTTGAGTCTCTTGCTATATTTCAATATATCAGAAATAATTTCTTCTCAAGATCATGGAAATGGACTGTGTTGAAAAATATGTTTAATATCAGATTTCCTTTCTACTGAAAATAATAATAAAATATTGACTGTTTCAAGTTAGGGAAAAAAATTCAAAACTTCTGAATATATTATAAAGGAAAAATGTCCGTTGTCTGTCCAACCTTATGAAAATAACACTCGGAGTGCTATAAATTCACACTAAATTCTCATTAAACTAATGTAAATAATGAGTTTCTGAAAGTTAATTTTGGTGATTCTTCAGTCTTATTTCATAGTTTTCTAATGTGTGCCACTGACAGACAATGCACAGCAGCTTAATTATTATCTTCTGCTGTGTGAGCATGCTGTGAAAAAAAAAAAAGATTATAGGGAGCAGGAGAAGGAGAACATAAAATATCCTGACACAAATTAGTATTTAACATATATTTTGAAATCAGTCTGCTGCCACTGTCTCTGCATCTTCAACTCTTTAGATGCAGCATACTAGGAAGCCCATTAATTTTATATCCTCAGCAGAATATAGAATTGTTTTGTGGGTGTATTTTTTTTTTCCATTTAACAATATCTTTCCCAAAAAAGAACAGACATTTGAGGATGATGACAAACATTGATTTCATCGGCACTGGGCTCTGTTAGAATCTGACTAGATTATTTAGGGAGAAACACTATTTTTCAAGTTGTGATGAGCATATTTTTCATGTTAGGGTACTGGGATTTTCTGCCTAGTAGAAAAATAACAGCTACAGTTTAATCAGATTGAAAAAGTAAATAAGAATGTGTTTAACTCACAGTATGTAAATAATCCCTCTGTCCTCATGTTTCTATTCAGTTGCTCAAGAAAATGAATGAATGCTGTAGGAAGATATTAAAACACAAATGCCATCTAATAAACCCAAAGGACTATACGGTATAGTTTCAATTAAAGAACTGATGGAAGCTGTTTTGGAAACATGATTACTCATTTCTATCTCAGTAAAATTTCTGAACAACATTTTTCACTAAAAAGTCTGTAAGAATGTGGCAGAAATTACTGTAGTTGGAAATGGCCAGCAGTAATTTCCCATGAGTACACTGGAAAAGCTGATATAAAGAAAAACTCTGTAATCTGCCATATGGGGTTTACACAGAAATCTAAAAAAGAGAAACAGGATGGAGATATACAGAATAATAGCATATATAATGCAGAATTTGAAAAGGTATGGTCTTTTCTTATAACGATAATGGAAAAGAGTATACATTTAAAATGAAATTTGAAAAATACAAAAATACGCATCATAAATTCTCTTTCATTCCATGTGTTTTTTTCTTGTGGAACTCCTTGTTACAAGAAATTCTTATAAGCCAAAGAAAAAAACAAAATACAAAACAAACAAAACAACCCACACAGAAGTCCAAAACTAAAATAAAACCAAACCAAAAGAAAAAAAAATCAATGAATCAATGAATCAATCAAACAAACAACAACAACAAAAACACAGGATAACAAACATCATCTCTCAGCATAACCTAAGCTGTAAAAAAGAACATTGATCTAAAAAACCATTATACACAACTTATCTTCTGAATGATTGCATGCCTCTTGTCTCACATCTCCTTTGGGGTTAAAAGTGCACATGCACCACTGCAGTGTAGTAACCCTGTTTTCACTTTAAAATTCTCTCAGTATAAAAGCAGCATCACCTTTCTGTAAAACTTTAATGTTGATAATGATGTGACAGCAAGTAACCAGTTGTTCTAATGTAGCTCAAACAGAAGTTAGTGGAAAACACAATTATTTCATCCAGTGCAAACAGACTTTCCTTCAAGCTTGCTGCATCCAAACTTAACTTTGGGAAATGGATTCTTAAAGTTAGATTTCTTATTTAGGCTTTTCTTTCTCTTAGTCAGAAGATCATATTTCCAATAAAATAAAACAGTGAATGTTTGAAATTACTCTTCAGTGTTTTTGTTACATTCTGTTTCAAAGTGTTTTTTGTCATGTTCATCCCGTCCTAGTTAAGTTACCAAAGCGTTAAGTGTTTTCAGTTATTGTAAAGTTTACCAATGAAGAGCATGTAACATACCATTAAACCAATAAACGAGCTTAGCTTTAAGACATTTTCAGTAATCAATGGGTTTGATAGCTGCCATTTTAATATTATTAATGAGCGATTTCATTATACTGTTATAAGAAACATGAGGTAATATTAGCAGGACCTTCTCTTGGGATATGGGGTTTTCCTGTTTTAATATTTTAAGAGGAAATCTCACTCCTCGTATGACGTTGAAGACTTGTCTTTGAATACAAAAGCAGAAGAGTTATGAAAGAGGAAGAAGAAATACAAGCAACTTAACTTGTTTAAAAATAATATGTTATACATTGAAGGGTGACTTTACTTTTTGTCTTCAAGCATCATCAAATACCAGGAAATATGTCTAAGAGCAACAGTAAAAGAAAACTTGTAAATAGGAGTTGTTTACAGATGAGTTTAATTGAGTTTTCAAAAATTCTGTAAGCTAAATTATATTATTAGTCCAAGAAATATGGTGTAGCCATTGCCCTATCTTGAAAGTGATTGTCAAAAGGGGGAGTTGACTGGAGATAGTTTTTTCCCTTTACAAATCAGTGTCAGAATGAAATAAACCATCCCTCCAACTATGTGAATGATAGAAATGTAATACACTGAGCTGAGTCTCAAACAAATAATCAAGCCTCTATTCATACCTAGAAGATTGTCTCTGTAAAAAAAAATAAAGGAGCCCTGGGATAGTGACTCAGTGCACATTATATGGACATGAACTTACTGAGGAGGGAAGATTATTTCAGAATTTACCTCTCTAGACACTTCTTTCCCCAACTCATTGACTGATACTTTAAACTGTTGCTCTTTCTTACCATATTGATCCTTAGGCCTCTGCATCACTCTCAATGCATGAAGGATACAGAATGGTGCTGACTTCCTTTTCATTAGCTTCGGTGATTTCAAAGGGGAATGACTTCCCTGAAATTAAGGTAATATACATTAAAACATTTTAATAACTGCAAGATTTCTCCACTTTATACGGACTTGCATTGATTTTAGCAGCTGAAAATCAACTAATTTGCTTTACCTTATGGTTCAAGTCAGTACATTCCCTTCATAATATTTGTTTGTTTTCCCTTTACCAATTTTTTTTTCCCACAATTTTGGGATCAATTTGTTCAGCAATATTCACATTGAGAAATCATTTCTCATGCAATATTTCCAATCTGTGTTAGTTTTTGTTTGTTTGTTTGTTTGTTTGTATCTCTGTTTGAGTTCTTGCTCTAACTCCTAGTATCCCACAGGAAGTGCAGTTGTAAGTAAGGAATGAAAAAAGCATTTTTCCCTAACCTATATAATGAGGTTTCTGTGTGCAATAAATAAATTCCTGACAAAGAAAATTAGTTTTAATTTCAGGTTGATTATTTTCCTTTGAAATCCATTCTCATTTGATGTTCAAACTCCTAGATATTGTGACTGATTTTGATTATCCCCCAAACATTTAAATAATACAGTTTTATATACCATATAAAAAATACAGTTTTATTACAGTGATATGAAAACAGAAATGTCCCTTTGCTTGTCCTTCCATCATGAGTTCAAACCTACCCTGAAACTCCTAAAATTTAAAGCAAGAGAAAACAAAAATACCTTCTAAAAAGAAAACAACAAAAAATAAACCTTCAAATGCTGCAAGTTCTCCCCAGTCGCTCTATAAAGTACTTAGATGAGATGACTTGAGATGATCATGATACTGGAGCCCAAGTTAGCAAAAGGCAGAAAAGTAATGTTCTCATATTTTCGTTAATGCTTTGTATTGTTTTGGTTTTTGTTATGCTTTTTTTCATCCTAAACAACCAACCTCCTTTTGGATGTTTTCCTGCAATAAATTCGACTTATGAGGCATGCCTGCAAAAATTGCTTGCTGATCAAAAGCAGACTTTATTTCATCAAGAATTGTTATCTGGGTTAACAGATGACATTACTTCTAGTTATGTTACTTAATCGTTATGTAGACATCACTTCTGTGTAATGACAGTACATCTGCCGTCGAAAAGCATGTTACGTTGCATACTAAATTTGTGCATGGATTTTGTGTGACACATTCACTAAAGTAGGAAAAGAATAAACTAAAAAAAATGTAAACGTGTCATTTTATGCTTGAAAATGAAAGGAAAGATTTACTTGCAGGAGTCAAAAATAATGTATGAGTAGACATACAATTACAACGCGGTCAGAAGAAACTCAAATTTTGGGAGACCAAAGTTGTAAAATTGAAAAGTTGTGACCAAACCCATTCATCATAATGTAAATTGTATGGTATAGCACTGAGAACCAAAAAAATAAATAATAATAATAATTTAAAAAAAACAAAATATCATTTAGTTTTTCTTTGTATTAAGAGAAAAAAATCCCCGTTTCCATTTGTATGCAATATTTAGTATGTGGTTTTGAAGGTATATGTGTATACGTGTGTGAACGTGTTTATGTCCTTGCATTTATACATGCATACAAGAGTATGCAACTATTAACTTTTTATA
>VXAB01026658.1:0-11988 GCA_013399175.1 Odontophorus gujanensis | reverse complement strand
AGTTCTTTTACTTCTGACTACATTAGTAGCTAGTAGTAAATAGCATGATGCAATAAGAGCAAAGCCAGGAATCTGTGGATTTGATGCCAGGTACTGGATACCCTCTCTGTATGCATCAGGGTGTTTCTGACTCTGTAATTCATTCTTGGGAGACTGACTGGTCTTTAGTTAGACATTCAGGTTGGAGTGTGTTAGGTATGCTCCTGGAACATCTTTCAGTTGAGTTTTATCTGAAACTGTCTGGCTTGTGGGCTTTCAGGTGGCTTCATGATGCAGACCAAGTGTGGTAAGTGGGGACAGTCATGCAATGAGTTCCCAAAGAATACCCTTGTCCTGAGCTGGAACATAGAGATGGCCTTAGTGAATTGAATCAGCTCTGCAGAGGAAAGGGTACTGGTGGAAAGTTAAGAGAGGGGGAATGACCTGCTGTCCTTTGGCAGAAGGAAGCTGGATGACAGCTGAGATACTGTCCAAATCTGAGTTCCTAGTGTCTACCTTGTGAACTATTTGATGCCAGCTCTGGTTCACTTAAAAAAGCTGACAGGTTTACAGCTGAAAACTGCAAAGTGGGAAGACTTCAATTAAAAGCTCTAGTTGTCTTGCCAGCTGCAGAGTGAAAGTGTCCATTCCAGAAAGTGGTGCAGGTGAGCAAGGATTCCTGAACTGTAAACGAGTGATTACATTACATTCATAGACTGAGGCAAGTTTTGGGCACGCACATTGTTAGCTGTGTTTGATCAGATTATGCCTACAGATAAAACTAAGTCCTGAAAGAAAACTTGCTACACTGTGTTTTTTGAAAACTGTAGCATGTGACTCTCAAATAAAATGGTATAGTGTAGGATAAGCTCCCAAATGGAAATCCATGTCAAAATTTTAAACAAATAGTACTGTAAGCACCAGAACTGATGGAACACACCACCTTACGTTTTCTATCTTGTAGTGGATACAAGATACACCCACTACATCTTTGTAGTGGGTGACTGAAGCCTTACAGAAGGGTGAACAATAGCTTTCATGTATGCAGGTTCTCTCATTTGTAGAAATACACAGGTATCCTGAGTATAACAATAAAACAGTCTCCCTTCCCTCTTCTGCCAGTTTTCTTAAAAGATATAGAACATAAACATTTTTGGGGGCACCTGCTCCCGTGTGGTTTGAATGGGCCAATACTCTTTCTATGCAAGGTGTGATTACATCAGCTTCATTTCCATAGTGGGCCAGATAAGAACAGGGAGTCAGTGTTAAGCTCCCTGAACTCTATGAGAAGGTGAACCAGATGCGAGGACGAAGACACAGTGAACCTTTGCAGCATCCACCTTTCTCATATCTGCCTCATCAGTGGGGTCCCAAGCCTTTTCACAGGCTCCATCTGCAGTTAGTGGGAAGAGATGAGCATTGCAGAACTGGGCTGGGATTCTGCACAGCTGATGGAAGGTCATGGTCTGAGAGGCACCAATGGACTCAAATTTTCCAGCTCACAGTTGTGTATGCTGCTACCTAATGTATTTTGTGGATAAGGCTCTACATTAATAGGCTAATTTTTATTTTTAGACCCCTACCTAAGAAATGTGGAAATTTAACTGGGACATGGGAAAGCAACTTGGTTTGGGAGGAATGTTTACTAATTAAGATTCGCAGTGGCCAATTTTCCATTGGAATTTAGTTTGCAAAGGTGGATGTCTCACATCTTTAGTTTTCTTGCAGGCATGTTTCCATAACTGCAGTTTGGAACTAAAACATTTTTGCTTTTCTTATATATAGCTTAAAGATGGATTCTCGCAAAGAACCTGAGCCTACAGGAGAGTTCAAGTGTCAGCTATGTGGCTTAACAGCTCCATACACATACTATGGGCAGAAGCCACCAAACTCACACTCTGTTGTGTAAGTACAGTCTTTCATATTTCACAGACTTCATTTATGCTATGCCATTAGAAACCTTGTGCTGCAGAATAATGTGCACTGATTTAACCCAATAATGTGCCATATTGACCCTGATTTTGAAGTTTGATACTTAGTGGCCTTCTTTTTCCACAGAAAAGAAATTTTTTAAAACATCAGTATTAACAGCAAAGACAAAGATCAGCTTTCCTATCTCGCTTCAGTACTGTGGACAGACTTGTATTTGGCTTATTTCCTGGCTTAGTTGCCACCCTACAATTTACCTATACTGTAATTTTCTTACTAGAATACTGTTGGCTGTCAGCACAGCCTTTCTGGGAATAGCCTATTCCTCACAGCTGTGTCAGCTGGGCAACATGTAAACACAGCATAACCTCTTATGTATGGTAAATACACTTTGTAAGAGCTGTTTGACACGTGGAGTTTTGAGCAGCAGTGCTTTTTTTGCATGTACTAGACAATTCTTTGGCGTTGAAGTGTGTGGCAATTTAGTATGCATTTACATTTTAGATATCACACTCACCACACACAGCGCTTAGCTTCAAATATGTGAGCAGTTCTTTTCAACAAATCCATCAGGCAAACATGTTCAGGAACAAACTGGAAATCAGGTGTATACTCGGTGTTCCACCCTACGAAGACTGCTCAGTTTCTTATAAAACATCCATTGATCACCACCTACTTGGGCTGAGATCAGATCTGTTATCCTTAGACAGCTGTATATTTGTCATTCAAAATCCCACAGTGCTACTCATTTTCCCTTTGTCCTCGCAGAAGAGGAATGGATCTCCTCTGATCAGGTACTTTCATAAAGAGTCTGACTTAAAGCTGAACGTAAATCTTAATTCAGGTTATCCAAGCTGAATTGTTGAGATTCAAACGGCAAAAGAATAACATTGAAGGATAACACTTCTGTATGTGCATAGTAGAAATAGCTTTACGTACTGTTCTTGATTGTTTTCCTGTCTACTCACTAGTCTCAAAAACAGCGCTACAGGAGCCATATGCCAAACATGATGGCTTTTACAACGACCTGGACTCTGTGCTGATGATGACTGTATTAAGCCTGAAAATGCTGCAAAGGGAGCTTTGCAAAGATAATCCAGTGTTTATACACTAGAAGACTTGTTAAGGAGTTGATCTACCATGTAAAGATGTCTGCTTCTTCCCAACAGTGAAAGGGTGAAAGGCTGAAGCCATGCCACTTCTTGTATGAGTGAAGGGAAAAAGAAATGCACCTACAGAAGCTCATGTGGATACATGTGTCTGTATGTAGGCAATTAAAAGATGATAGTATGAGTTAACAGTATATTTTAAATATGTATTATACTCCATATTACTACAGAATTCAAGATTGATTAATATGCAGAAATAAGCCAGCCTTGCAGGGTGCCCTGTGCAGACACCCAACTGACTTCTGCAATGTTTTGCCTAGAGCTCCCAGGAAGAATAAAGCTTTATCTTTCCCAAGCAGGTTGCCAATTTATTAATAAATGCAAATTATTAATAAATGTTACCCTGAAGCAAGCTGTAAAGACTCTGACACAAAGGAAGAATATATTGGATCATTGTAATGCTTCATGCTTGTAGCTCCTGCTTGCATGTGGTGAGAACCAAAGCTTTACAGCACAGACATAACTAAGAGCATTGAAGGCTCTTCCTATTTTATACTTGGTGTATGCAGCTTTGGAAGAGAAGTCCTTGAAGTTGTGCAGTTGAGGTAATAATTTGAGAAAGTACTAAAACTGGGTGTGTGAAGGAGTGCCCATCATGAAAACAAACTATAAGAAATACTTGAAGGCACTGAAAAAATGCCTAATAAGACAGTGTTGAGGTTATCACCAATTGCCCTAATCTTGAAAGCTAGGTAGTGGAGAATTATAGATAGAAAACAATCACAGTGCTGGTTTTGAAGAAGAAAGGGGCTGCGTAGCTGCTACATTGCCTCATGCAACACCAGGAGGGAAGACTGCCACCTATTCAACCTCCATGATTTCTCTGTTTGAACTCTTTCCATACTATGAGATTTACCTTTAAAGTGTGAAATTATTCTCTTATAGGATTTTGGAAGACAGCTATGTCATGAAGGACCCTTTCACCCCTGACAAGGAAAAATTCCTCGTCCTTGGGTCTCTGTGCAGTTTGTGTAGAAGAACAGTCTGTGTCGGTACAGTAAGTAACAAACAAAACAAGCTTCTTCGGTCATTTCTTTTTCTTCCAGTTCTGCTGACCTATTAGAGAAGGACCACATAACAAAAACCCAAATATTATATTTTTAAGGCAGGCTAATCATATGTTCTTGTTGATTTCTCTGTGATAAAACTGTTGAATGGAAACAATCAGCAACTTTAAGTGTGCTGTTTACTGAAGAGCACACTCCAGCCTCACAAACACGGTGCAGATTCTTTTCTACTTTCTCAGTTTATGAAAATGCAAGGAAGTTCAAGTACTACTTCAAGACCTTTAGGTTCCTTCCTACAGTCTACTGTATTATAACAGTGGTAGATTTTTTTCATAAAGAGAACACGAACATCCCTGGATTGCTAGGTTTGCATCTGCAACACAGGCTCACCATTGTATTTGCAAAAGCTCATGTAGAAATTAAACAGAGAGGAGAGTTGTGCAATGCTGTGGTAGCTCTCTGAAGAAGAATGAATTTGAATAACAGCCAGCACCAACTTTAAGCTATGAAATCTGAGTGCAGTACAGAAAAGAGGTATAAAATTACGGTTGTCTTAATAACTTCTCCTCAGTGCTGAGCTGGTCCCTTTGTTTGCTGTGATTTCAAAGCAAAAATGAAAGCATGTTATTACACAGTTATCACTGTCTGGAAGCTGTACTGTGCTTCTTTAAGGCAGTACAATGAATGAAGAAAATTCAGGTTCTGCTCCTTTCCCTCAGCATGTCAGTTTTGAGGCTGAAAGAGGCTTGGAACTCATGCAGTGGTCAGGATGCATGGGTGAGTCAACCCAGGAGGAAATGTCACCTGATCATTTAAATGGACTACAGCATGTGTTTGTTCAACCAGACGCCACTGTCCTAAGAGCAACCAGATCCTGGCCTTTCTTCCAGAGTGGTTCACTCCTTATCTCAGAACAGTGTGCTTAAATCTGGAGTGCAGCTAATAGCATGTATGTGAGCACCCCTTAACCTTAAGCATGAGCTTCAGCAGTTTTCAGTTTCTTTATTTGCTCTTTCCAGGGGCTAGCTTCACTGGCGTGATTCTTGCCAAAAGTAGCTAGCTGTGTGAGTCTGAAAACAAACGACCAGCCAGACAAGAAGAAAAAAAATCACAGACATGCCCTTTGTAAAGGTGTGGAATTTTTTTTCTCATGTCAGATTATTTCTCAGGCTGGATATATTTCTGGTAGGACAAGTAATGCTGCTGGCATCCTCAGAGCAGGAAGTGTGATAATGTGGGCAATTTCTGTGTTGGAACTGAGGAAATTCTCCTGAGTTAAAAATAAAGGTCAACTTAGGCTCACAAAATTTAGAAGGTTGGAGAGACACAGCTGAAGAGACACTGTGGCTCTTGTACAAGTTTAAGTGTTATTCTGATTTGCAGGGAATTGTTACTAAGTATGCATTTATTATACTGCTCTAAGAGGAGCACAAAATAGCACTTCTCTCCTGATTATGTTTGCTTCCCATTTCTGAAGTCTCTTCTATCATGTAAATGAAAGAAAATCACAGAAGATCAGATTAGATTTTGCAACTGACATTTTTTTTTCTTTCTGGAACTGCCCAAGGATTCCTATGGGAATCAGATGAAGCCCGAGTGCTGAACTCAAGTTTCCAGAGCCAAGTAGCTTAAGGCATTTGTGTGCATGTACATGGTGTGGAGGTGAAGCTGACACATGAGCAAGGTCTTCCTTGTGGCACTGATTGTCCCTGTCTGGGCTGGTGGTTGCATCACTCTCTCACACACAGCCAAAGTAATAGCAAGCGTATTGGCAAGTGCAGATCACACAGTTATGGCTAATGAGCTTGATTCTTGCCCTAACAAGTAAAGTTTACCCCTCCTATGTAATGGCACAGGATTAATAACTCAGGCACACTTTGGGCAAACTTGAGCTCATTTTGAGATTTGCATTCACAAATTAAGTGCGCTGACTTTATGAAGGATTCAACAGGTATTTTCCAGTCTGGCAATTAAATCTGTCAAAAATATTCAGGTCCAGCCTCTCCATATCCTTCCATGCAGTCTGCCTCTTCTGAATGCAGGTGTGTTTTTTCTTGTAAAAGATTTATTAACAGTTTCAGTTAATCTAGAGCATGACAATATAGAGGACATTAGCAGTGACCTAGTAAAAGCCTCTTTTAAAACTTTTTGCATTCCTGCCTATTTTAGCTGTTGTGTAAATATGTCAGGCGTTTGTTTTTTGTTATCTGAGTCTTCAGGATTACCCTAATGGTATCACTCAAAGCAAAACCATAATAATAAATTATTGAAAATAAATTCCTTGCCAAACTGGCCAGGCCAGATAGTGAATCATGCATACAACTATGGTTTCCAAATCAATTTAGCAATGCTGGTTAGGTAACGTTGAAAGAGATCTGCAGAAATGATAATTAATCCTTTAAACACCCACACCAAAGTAGGTAAACACATACTATTCCTCTTTCATGTAGGGAAGATTAGAGTGTAGAGAGGTAAAAACTTATCCAAGGCAATAGAGAGAGCCAAAGTTCTGATAATATCTCTGTGGGTTGTTTCTGATTCCTGCTATTGCTTGACCTAAGTACATCAACTGAGCCTTATGCTGTTTCCATGGTGTTATAACATAGGAATTGAAAGTAAGAAAATTATATTTTCTTTGTCCTCGTTTGCAAAGAGGCTGGACCAATATGATGGAAAGCTTTCAGTGACAGGTTGCTAACATTTCTCTGTTAATTCAAAACATAGTACTAGATTAACATAGTAAAAATAAGACTTTTCTGACCTGAAGTTTGGCAAAGGGATGGGATTTAATTTTCTAGCTCTTGTATCTAAGGATTGGATTTTAGTCTTTTCTTGAGACACCCCATCCTAGCTGAAGGGTCTATAAAGCTATAAAGCTGCTATGCCACAGAAAGTCAAGATTTATGTTCTGTATGATGTTCATAAACTGACATCTTCAGATGGCCTCTGAAGTCTCACTACGTTAATTTACAGTCAACTTGCATTGTATCTCATCCTACTGAACCAGTCTTTAACACACTGTATTGATAAGTACATTTGGTACAACTGGAAATAATTCTAATGATTGTCTTATAATGTGCCAAAAAACCTCAACAACCAAAAAACACAAAAAACACTGTAAAAAGTAGGATAGTGAAAATATTTATGTCTTTAGAAAGATTGAGTGCCTTTTTCCTGTTTCTCTTTCGTTAAAAGGGAGAGGAAATGATGTAATGAGACCATGTTAGTCATTTAAAACAGTATTTCCTTTTATTGCAACACTTACTAAATGTAAGTTTTAAACACTTAGAAGAGATTTTTGAAGAAAAAATGAAGAAAGGGAGCAATTTTCATCCATTATTGCTCACTATAGCAGAAGCTGAGTAAACAATGACCTTGGACATGATTGTAGGTATAAAGTGATAAATGTAACAGTACAACTGCTTTCCACTCATCTTTCAGTCATTCAAGGTCAGCCCTGAAGAAGGTTAGGCAGAACCTTTCCTTGACATAGGGTTTCCTTTATAAGTGTGCTAAAAATAATACTGCTGTGTATATTACTTTCTGACATGGTCCATGTGAGAAGAGAAATAAACTCTGTCAGTCAGCTTTGACAGCTCAGTTTTGCCTGAACTGAATGAAAATGCCCCCTCCTGACTTGGCTGTGGAAGTGGTAAAACATACTAAAGAGCAGTCCAATTAAGAATGGAGCCCTGTCAGTACAGTTATCAAAGATGGGCTTGGATATACATAATAGATGCAATTCATAGCAGGTAGGCTAAATTATCCCATGACTGTGAGAGGAGTCTGAGGACTAAACGTGTATGTATCTGGAATCCAGATATGTGTGGTTCATAGTCATGATTTTGTGTTTGTAGGTGGAAATCAGAAGATGGCAATTCATTTCAGCTAAAAGAATTCAAGTTGAATGCATGTATATCTGTAAGGAGCTTGGTCTTAATGTCTAAGTTTCCTGTGTTCAGAGTGGGGCAAAAGCCTCTCCCGCCTTTGCCACTGCTGAGCAATATCTTGGAGTGCAGTGGCCATCCCTTTGGAAGCATGAAGTTAACCTGAGGGCCTGGGAAGCTGTGTACCATGTTGTAATACAAACAAGTAGGGCAAACTTAAACGCTAATCTTCCCTTTTTAACTGGCAGCTTAATGTATTAAGGTTATCAAAGGACAAAAAACAATAGGCCATGGAGACCGTGTAGGGGGCTTTACAAAGGGCAAGGCCTCACGCAGCTCTGAATGTACAGAAGCCTGACAACTGGTGCAGAAAAGGACAATAGATGAAGAAAAGTTGTCACACAGAGGCAAGGTGACTGTGATTTTGATATAATCAAGTGGTACATACTGTTGAAGTGCAGACAGTGAGTGACAAGGGAAACAAAAGTGAGAACAGAAATGCAGAAGTATCCAGAATGGGTTCTTAGAGAAAGGCCAGCCACAAACGATCATGGCAAGAGGAAAACTTTGCTATTTAGGTAAAACCCATGACATTTACTGCTCCCAGAAAGATGTCCTGATCCATCTGAACTGATGTCTTTATTCATGCTTAAATCCCCAAGAATAATCCATCAGTAACACAGCTCTAGCTTACTTATTAAATCCTGTTTGGAATTTAGTGATCAGCATGCCGGGAGAACCGTGAACTTCAGTATCACTGAAGGGCAAAAGAGTAACACTTCAATAAGCTTCTCCTCCAGTTGTCTGAACTCTGCACTGCAGATAGATTAAAATATTCCAGCAATTTTCCTTCTTCCTATTCAATAATTATAGCATCTGGTTAGAGCTAACTGTGTGGAAAATAAGTACGGGGTCTGTAATGCTCTTTAACTAAATCAGATTTTAACTAAGTCAGATCACAGAGCCATTCCATTGCAAGGGCAGGGAAAACATCTTTGTACACAACAGATTTTAATACTTTGCCTTCAGTAATTTGGTCAAGGGACGTCCACCCAATCTTTAGTATGACGAATGTTTTTAGTTTCTAATCAGCGAGTACATTTATTCAAGGTAAAGGCAGTTAATGGGTGAAGCCTTGGTTAAAGGATGAAATCCCAGTTAAACTGTCTTAGCTGAATTAAATTCAGTTAGCTATTCTGATTGTTGGATGCCTCAATGATATTCATATAATATACATTAAGTATTCTCCTAGGGCTATGCAAACATGCAAATTACAAAGACAGTTAAGTTTTCTGGTAGTTGAGGAAAAACATACAACTAACGTCTCAGAGCTTACTGTTCCTGGCCTACGTTTTTTGTGCTTGGATTTCCCTTTCACTGTTTCATGGAAATTGGTGAGGAAGAACTTCAAATTGCAAATGCCAGTTCAGGAAGATGAAAGACCTTCCCAGCAGGGAGAAGTCTTGGCCAGATAAATGAAGATTTTGTGTTAGAGGAAAACTTTGATGTTCAGGTGGAACCCACAGAATCTGGTACTCCCAGAAAGATGTTCTGATCTGTCTGATACCTTCATTCGTGTTTACCTCTCCAGGAATAATCCATCAGCAACAGAATTTAGATCACACCAGGAGAACCGTGAATGATTATTGAAGGAAAAAGCCAATTGCAAGGAAATCAGTAACTGTTTTCTGTAGTGTTGAACTGATGAAGGTCAGTTCTTCAAAATAAGCAACGTAACTGTGTATTTGGTTAGCTTTTGTTACAGTCCAGTTTTTGTTTATTTTTCACTCAATTACCTCAGATCAGACATTAGAATTACTGAATAGAAGAAGCAAAATTGATGGGGTAGTTTAACCAAGAAGAATAATTTAATTGCAAATAAAGATTCTAAATATAAACGTGGTTTAATGAGACTGGAACTTAAGCCATCCCATTTTGTGTATCCAACTAATTCTGTTTTCTTTACAGGAATGTAGTCTGTTCTACACCAAAAGGTTCTGCCTCCCCTGTGTGAATGAAAACCTACGGGCTTTTCCTTTGGAAATACAAGAAGATATGGATAAAAGGAAGCCCCAGTCAAAATGTTCGACTAGAAAAAAAGTGGACTCCAGAACATAAATTCTGAAAGACCAAGAGAGAAAGTTCTTTGGCTGAGCTTCCTCCTCCCTCCTTTTTAAGACTATCGTGTTGCTCCTTTAAAAGTAGTAAGGTTCATTAGCTCACTGCTACAGAAAAGAGCAACATTTCCCTACAACTGGCTTGGCTTCAAGCATCATCGTGTAGCAATTGCGGTGCCAGCAGAATGGCCTTAAGGTGCTGAAAAAGCAGAAAGAAAAGAGACAGCCTTGTTTGTCACCTTGTCAAAAGCATGTAGTAAAAAACTAAACAGTGTTAAAGCATAGGAACTGTATCCAAATTTGCCATTCGCTGTTTTAATTGTTCTTGATGCTCCTACAGTGTAATGAAAGATCTGAGAGATTTATTTTCCCTGTATGTCCAAGAAAGTTGGTAAATACCAATTCTTAACCTGCCATTGCTAGCTTGGTAAGATTGCAGTGGGGAAGGAACCCAAAATGTTATTTTCTAAGTCCTAAATACAACTGGTAGGACCAAATGTCATGGATAGCCACAGAAATATCTAAATTCAAGATTCTAATGTCAATATTATCACAGAATTATGACTTCTGGAAGTATGTGTTTTTATAATAGCAACATTTTGATTTTTTTAAATAATAATTTAAAAAAGATACAAATCTGCAGTCACTTTGCACTCAGTCTTCCAGTCCATCTCTGCACAGTGATAGAAGAGTTTAATCTGGAAATAGGGAAATTCAGCTACTAAACTCAGTTGTTTTCTGAAGCGGGCAATTAACAATCAGGATTTGAGAAACATAGTTTTAGTAAAAAAAATAAAAAAGCATAAAAAATTCCTAGGAGAAAAAGCAATTTTTTTAGTCTAAATATTGGCTTCATGAATACCTGTGTTGACTTTGTCTTAATTACAAGGAAGATTTATATGGTAATGTAATCAATTAGTCACACACCTTCAGGATACATTCAGAATGCTCCATAATCACCACGTCATGTTATTTATTCAAGTTCTTTTGATCACTGATTCAGAACCAATATCAACACTTTGGTTAACACCTCTCCTGTCCTCTACTCTTTCAGCTTTATCATTTGTTTTATACTTACACAGTCCTTTTAGGGGAATCAACCATGTATCTGTTAAAATGAATCAACATAATTTTAATGAGTTAATAATTAAGTTAAGACTTTCTAATGTCTTGGAATCTTTCATTCAGTTTTTACTAAACCTCACCTATTGGTTTGTCCTGTCGGAGACTGGAATTTCTTGCAGTTAGAAGAGGAGCAGTAATGGAAATATTACAATTTTTTTCAAGCTCTAGTTGCTCTTGGGCATGAAGTGCATAGACCTCTTTAATTGACTAAAAAAGATACTTGTTAGAACTCAACATTTCAGATTCCATTCTGCAGTAGTAAGAGGTTAGTCTTTCAAAGAAAGTAACGTACAGCTTGCTTAAAATTAGTGGTATTAAATTTCAGTTTCATGTTACACACAGCTCCTCCCACCCTCCCCCTCCTTACTTAACACAAGATCATATGGTATGTTTACACAGGTAAATGTCTTTCTAAAACAAGGTTTTTTCTCAGCTTTTATTCTCTTTATTTCACAACATTTTCAACAGGTTGTATGATAACTCTTAGCCTGAAAGTAGGTTTTAAAAGCCTGGCAATTCACATCTAAATGGAAATGTGCTTTTGGGCACATTTACCAGATACCAGAGGCCTGGGAGGTGCACCCACATGGTAATGGGAAGGACCTCTGCTCTCAGAGCTGTTTTTCCTCTAATTCAGTCTCCTGTGTGTGCCATTCAAGAAAACTGCAGTTAAGTCTTAACAGAAAGTAACTGTTATCTTTGCCATCACAATATACATAGGTTGTTCTGGAAGTTATGACTACTACTAATTCCCATGGAAACTACAATGGATACA
>VXAB01025084.1:1253122-1285900 GCA_013399175.1 Odontophorus gujanensis | reverse complement strand
CCCCTCCCCCCAGGCCACTTGGTGCAAGCTACCCTTCATCCAGAGAGCCCGTTCGAGTGGCCCAGACAGGGTGACCTTTCCCAGCCCTGCAGATCTCTCCTGGGGAGCTGGGGATGGATGAGAGAAAGGGCCAGCCATGCCTCAGTGCAGAGCTGCCACGTGCCTTGCTCAGAAAGAGCTCTGGGAGCTGAAGGGCATTGGCGATGTCAGCCTTGGGAACAGCCTCCCACGGCCTTCGCCTCTGCCTGGGCTGGAAGGCTCTCATCCTGCACTGCCTCCATCCCTGGGGTAAAGGAGGGGCTTTGTGCTTCCCTAGCAGGGAGTGGGTCCCATTGTACTGGGGGGGCAGTGCGCAGCCTGGGGCGAGGCTCTGGGGCTTGCTGCTCTAAACCTGGGTGGGTGAGTCATTTCCTCTCTCTGTGCCTTGATTTCCCCACAGACACCAACTGTAGTGATGGATGGAGGATGGAGATCTTATTCCCCGTGGAACTTTACCTATTGCTGGGAAAAGATACGAAGCAGAAAGAGTCAGGAAACCTCCCATGGGTTCAGTCCCTGTAGTCCCAGGAGAAAGGAAGGCACCAGCCAAGCACAGGGGTGATGCAGTGCCTGCCTGGGGGCATTCTGTGGGCTGCAGGTGGGGAATGGAAAATCCCTCTGGATCAACCTGTGTGCCTGCTGCAGAACGTGCTCCGTCGCAGAGCACAAGAGGAGAGCAGCAGAAGCGACGGCTGTGCTGCCAGAGCCAGCTTGCACCATCACAACCTTCAGCCCACACAGGGCAAGGCCTGCCTGCCAGCCTGCTGTGCTGTACCAAGAACGCAGAGAGGTGCTGAGACCCTTTTCCCAGCTGGAAGTTCAGGGCCTTGGGGCAAAAGCAAGGCCCAGAGGGGTGGAGGGAGTTAACCCCAGTCCTCTGGTGAGTGACACATCCCACGTCCCCTGTCCTTGTGAGCCAGCAGCCAACAGTGCCCTGCTGCCAGCTTTGGGGACAAAGCCCCAGGATCCAAAAAGCCCAGTGTGGCTGCCAGCAGTGCTGGCCAGGAGCGCTCTGGGGAGCACCCATGGCAGCAGAGCACGGCTCGGCGCAGCAGGAATGCCGGCCATTACTGCTGGGGTGGGAGGCAAGCGCTATAAATAGTTTGTTTAACTCACTGCGTCCAGGCCCTGAAAGGCTCAAGCCTGCATGCATTCCCCTTTTCCTTGCGCTGCTGAAAAAGGCCAAATCCTGCAGCTGCCGGGCAGCACCCGCAGCCCACGGGTCCCCTTGCTGGGCTCCAGACCCACACTGTCCCTCAGGCTCACCAAGGATGTGCTGCCTTTCTAGGGAGCCTCTCCTCACCCAGTGCTGACCACAGGATGCTGCCAGCCCCCGGTTGCTGGTGTAGGGGAGCAGAAAGGGGGCTGCCCCCCCAACCCTCTGCTCACACAAAGGTCATTTGTACCCACAGGACTGACATTCCTACAGGGCATTGAAGGGGGAGATGGGTCCTGAATGCAGCTGCTAGGGCAGCTGCTGGGGACAGCCACAGCCCGCACACAGCCAGGCTGGGGAGGACAGACACCAGCAGCTGGAGAGACACAGGAGACCCCCAGGCAGGCGGACACTCCAAGAAGGAAGGGGATGGGATGCTGTGGCTGCAGGAGGGGGACAAGCCAGGCCACTCCCTGTGGCATTCACTGGCAGCTGGGAACCCCACCTGCTGACCCTTTGCAAACACTAGGCTGCCAGCTGTCGGGGCCAGCAGGGAGGGGACCCACCAGCTGCTGCCTGGAGGGGGCACCTGTCACCCCAGAGCTGGGTGGGGGTGTGCCCTACAATGGGGCCTGTGTGTGCCATGGGGCTTGCAGCTGGGACAGTGCTGACAGCTCCCTTACTGCTGGGAAAGAAGGTTGGGCCCAGTCACACCCAGGCCCGGCTGAGCCATGCTATTGGGGCAGAACTACCCCCTTTCCACAGGCCCCTACAGCAGCCCCTTACCTCACCATAAGGCCTCCAGCCCCCCTCTACCCTATGCTGGGGATTTCTACCAGCCGAGGCTGGGACCCCCTCCCCCCCATTGTATAAATCATTACCAGCTGAGTCCCTGTCCAACAGAGCTAAGTTTATTGCCCCGAGCACGAAGAGCGGGCACGAGTGGTTATTGCTGCAAGCACGGCCTCTGGAGATGTGGGCCTGGGAGTGGCTAAGGGCCTGCCTGCCTTGGATGGGCCTTCACCCACTGCCATGCTGGAGCCACCCCTCATCCACAGGGACAGATGAGGGGAAAGGAGTGTGGAGAAGTGCAAATACATTGGCACAGGAGCACATCTGTGCTGGGTGAAGGAGCCTGAGGGCTTAAAGGGTGAAAGGGGAAGACAGACAACCGTGTACTGGAGAAATGCCCCCAGCCATCACCACTTCTCCTTGGCCCAACTCTACTGTGGCAGGAGGAGGGGAGCCCAGGACAGACCCGGTGAAAGGCTGTAGTGGTGGTACAGCTGTGTGTGCATGGGATTAGAGGAGTATGATGGGATGTGTTACAGTGGCATGTGGTAGGAGAGTGCTTCAATGATAGGCTCCAGCCCTATGGTAGGACAAAGCAGGGCAGGGTGGAGGGACACTTTGAAGGCCACGCAGAAAGAGGCTGCAGCAGGAGGTACTGAACAACAGTGCCCTGACCAGCTGCAGCTCCATGCTTTGGTCGTGTTTAGCGCTGATGAGTGCAAGGCAATGGCATTAAGAAGAGTGTATACCTTCTCACCCTGGCTCCCTAGGAATCAACTGCCCTTCCTAAGCAAGGCAGCACCAGCTGATACTCCCTAGGACAGGCAGCACTGGAGCAAGCAGAACAAATCCTCCTTCTCTTCCCCCCACAGCTCCCACCTCTGCCTGCTGGGTGGCTGGCCCCAGCCTGCTCCTGCGCTCACCTCTAAGCAGCTGCCCCAAAGCTAGGTGCAGTGACCTACAGGCACCCCATGCTGCTTGCCCTCCTTCTCTTCTGGGGTGGGATAAAAGGAGGAGAAGGGTGGAAAGCAAACCCAGCCCAGAAAAGGAGAAGGGCAGCCCCTGCCTGCCTTGACCCCTGCAAAATGCTCCATGGGTGAGGGTGGAGCAAGGCGTGCTTAGAGGCAGGGCTGGTGGCTCAGCGTAGGATGGAGCAAGAGGAGGGAGATTATCCTGTGTCCATGGACCCGAAGGGAGGCACTTGGAGATGGCCTGGCCTGCTGGAGCGTCCTAGTCACAGCGCATCTGTCCGGCTCCTAGCCGCACATTGTCAGCAGCAGCCACTGTGGAGAAGGAGAGAAGATGAGCAGGAGCCAGTGCACACCAATCCAAAGCCCCTCAGAATGAGACCTGACAGTGTTGCCTTTCGCATCTCTCAATCTTTTATACCCACAGGGCTGGAGGACTTTCTACCACCCACCCCAGCTGTCTGCTTTAACATCTTCTCCCCTTATTTCCAACCCCTCTCACCCCACCTCAGAGCACCGAGCTCTCACCTCTGCAAGATTCATGACGGCGGTGCCACTGCCATCACGATCCATGCTGTGGAAAAACCCTGCAGGGCACGAAGGCAAGATGAGCAACACGTCCTTCTATCCCTGCCCTCCCCCTCCTGGAGCAGCACTCACTGAACATGGCCTCCAGCTTCACCAGGCAGCAGACAAAGTTGTCAAAGTCCACACCCATCTCAGCATCTGCGTAGCGGGCAACCACCACCTGATGCAGCTTGTTATTCAGCTTGAAACCTGGAAGGCAGAGAGTACTCAGCACCCACAAGAGGCGGGAGAAGATGCAATTATCAGAGTTCATGTCCTCACCAGAAGGGGCCAACATCCCACCCAGGGAAGGCCACTACATCCAGCCTTAGTAGGAGGACGGGATGCTCTGCCTGGAGGTACATCCCATTGCGAAATGAATGCTAGTTCACTGACTCAGCTTTGCCAGGATGAGACCTTGCAGGTCAGATGAGGATGGTGGGACAACCTTGTGTGTATCCCAGCAACAAGCAAGGATTGGTTGGAGAGAACTCAGCTTAGACATGGGCCTCATCTCATGACAGGTTGGCACACAGCTCACAATACAGGCTGGTTCCATGGCTCTCCAGCTACTTGGGACAGGGCTCCTACAGCTTTCCTCCACCCTCAGCCCAGCCCCATCCTCTCCAGACTTACCAGCTGACTCTAGAGCCATGCGCATCTCATATGAGCTCATGGTGCCTGACTTATCCAGGTCATACTGCCGGAAGATTGTCTGCAAAAGCCATCACAGAGGACGTGATTGGCAGGCCTTCCCTGCAGCTTGGTCATTCCCCTGCCCCAGAGGGGTGCTACCTATTGCATCCCTCTCCTCCTCACCAGCCAGCTGCGGATCTTGTTCCACAGGATCTGGAACTCCACCAGCCCCAGGCGGGCACTGCCATCTTTCTGGACAGCAGAGGGTTAAGGAGAAAGCAGCCAGCAAAAGGGTGGTGTAGCTGAGCAGGCAGAGAGGCAAAGCAATCAGATCCTGAGTTAGGTGAGAAGAGGCATTTCAGCCAGACCAGCTCTTTTTTAAGTTCCTTCCCCATTCTGCAGCACAGACAAGATCAGAGCCTGCAAGCCAAAAGGGAAAGTTTAGTGCTTAAAGCAGCTGCTGTGCTGCTCCCCAGGAACACCGTACTTAGGCTGTAGGGAGCAAAGTGCTGCCAGGCAGCAAACAGGATCCTAGGGCATATCTGGAGAAGGGCTCAGAGCAACTTCTCTATGCTTGCCTGACCCCTCCAACTATACATCCTTGTGCAAGCAGGAACACAGCCCACAGCTCCCGTTACTTTACACCTCTCATCCTCAACCATAGGATGATTTTGGGGGAAAGAACCCCAGCATTTTTCTTTCCCCACCAAGAATGCTTTAAGCCTGCATGTTCTCACAGCATGCCATCCTAAGGTGAAGTGTGGATGCTAGCTGCTGTGTATGAACCCACAGGGAAGTGAAACACTGGGCGCTTGCTGCCAGCTGCCATCCCGAAGTGCAGCCACAAGGACCCCTTCTTGCCCTTTTCCCAGTTGCACAGCCTTGGCACAGCTAGAGAGCTGAGCCCTAGTTCCCACGGAGAAGTGTTGTGGCTGCCAGGCTGAGCGCCAGGAATGCTGTCCCGTGCCCACAGTGCCAAGAGGATACATCCATCAGGTTGACCATGTTGCGGCAGGAGTCCAGACTGAATCCATCCGTCTTCAGATCTTTGTCTGAGGAGGAAGGAGGAGGGGGATCATGTGCATCAAAGCACAACCTGCCAAACAGGCCTGGGCTACAGGGGAAAAGAGCAGCACTCACGTCTAGCGATCACTCTGTTCAGGATTGTCTTCAGCTCGAAGACGCTGATTTCCATATCCTGCAGTGGGAGCAAAGTTAGTAGAACCTCTTGCCTCCCCCCACCCCTGGGGGCAGCTGAGCTGAATTTCAGCATTTACTGGTATGCAGGGCTGGGACTAGGCACACTATGGGCTTGCTGCTGGGAGAGGCAGGCCGCTGGGAAATCATGAAAGCCCCCAGGAGCCCTTCCTTAGGGAAGCCCCCATCCTGTGCAGCTCTGATGGCTAGTGGTCTGATCCCCTCCCTACACCCCACACTGCCACAGGCTTCCCAGGGCTTGGCACATCTATACCCACCTCCCCTGCCAGCTGCTGGAACATGTTCTTGAAGCCATCCTCTATGTCATCCTCGGTTATTTCCTCCTGAAGCCAGAAAGAGGTTAGTAGTCAAGGCCGCACGCTGCCCTGCCTCCCCATCACTGTGACCCTCACAGCCTGTCTCTGTCACAGTGACATCCCAAGCCCACGCAGCTACACCCTGCCCACACCTCCCCCTCCTCAGCCCCAGACCCAGCTAAAGGAGAGTGGTGGCTCCTACCTCATCTGCCAGGTCTGCTGAGATCTCCTCATCCAGCTCCCTGGGGGCAGAAAGAGGGGAAACACAGTGATGGGAAAGCAGTGGTATCTGCCCCAGTGCTGACCAACACACGTGATGGCCTGGGCCATCACATCCCTTAGGTAGACATGGGGCTGAAGGCAACAGAAGGCTTTGTGGTGGAGACTCACGCTGTGTCTGACTGCTTCTCAGTGAAGACCCGCAGGATGAAGTCGGCCTCCTTGTGTGGCTCAAAGGTGGAGGGCACAACGATGTACTCGCCAGGGGGCAGCCGGATCTGGTTGCTCACCTCCCTCAGGTTGATGAAGGTCTCAGAGCGTGCCCGTGACTGGTTTCGCAGGAAGAAGTCCTTCTTCAAGTGCACATTCTGGCTGCCCTGGGCCTGGGGAACACACACTGTTTCGGGGAAAAGCCTAGCAAGAGGGAGACCCACAAAGGAGCAGGGCAGGACATCCTCAGCCCACAGCTCAAGCATCACTGCTGGAACAGGTCCACAGTCCCACTGCACCCCTGTGGAAGAGCGCTGGCATGGACCATACCTCCCACACAGAGGTACCCAGCACCCCTTAACATCCCAACCATTGCCAGTCTGGTGGAAATCCTACATCACAGGGCACATGCATGCACACACGCCTGTGGGTCTGCATCAACCCATTCCTGCCCACTCCTGTGCTCCCCTCCAAGAGGTGCACGGGTCTGGCAGCTCAGGACGTACCTCCTCAGGAACCTGCAGGGTGGAGAGAAGACAGAGAATCAGAACCCTAGCACTGACATTCCTATGACAGCTAGAGAGGGTGACCCACAGATTGGTCAAATCAGGTGGGAAGGGATTCCTTAAGATCTAGGGTGCCAGGTCCACATGGGACAAGCAGGGTTGATCCAGTCTCAAGGAAGTAGCACTGGGGTTGGGGTTACCTCGTAGACAGCGAAGCCGATAGTATGCATGTCGCCCCCTACTCGCCGCTCCCGCCTACGGTGCTTCTGCATCAGGGCCACCAAGAAGCTGCAGGCCACCTCGTCATCCCCGGGGTCATCATCCTCTTCCAGCAGCTTGATCTTAAACTGGGGATTGATCCAGAACGTGGCTGGGAGAAAGAAGACATGGATGATACACCTGGGTGAGTCACATTACTAAGAGCGGAGACGCGGGAGGTACCTGGGTTGTTCCTGCAGCCCCCAGCAGTGCTCCCTCGGCGCCACGTGCCCTCGAACACCTGCGTGTGCCACCTGCTGAGCTCGTCTTTGGTGAGGGCATCAGGGGTTAGGTTGCAGATCTCCAGCCTGGAGAACTCCCTCATGAAGTCCCGGAAAGACATCCTGTGGGAAAGCAGGTAGAGGCTGAGGCCAAGGTGTGGCTGAGGAGCACAAGCAGCTCTGGACTCAGCCACAGCTGCTTTTGCTAGGTGGAGAGAGATGGAAATCATCCCAGAGCTGGATGCTGGGTGCCCCGTTGTGGAACAGGACACATATAAGCCAGACTGTCTCTAGGGGGGCTGGCACCCACCAAGTCCTTCACCCTAAGTCTTGAGGAACCAAAGCAATGACATCCACGTGGAGGAAAAGCACAAAGGCACCAACACAGTTACAGGTGGCTTTGGGATGGGAGTACTAGGGGCACAGAAGCCAGGATTACTGGCAAGCAGCCTGTCTGGGTGACACACACTTCAGCCTGCCCACCACAATGGGTGACAGGGATCCTTCTGTTCAATCTCCCATTGTGGGTGGGAGTGGTGGCCAGCAATGGTGGCAGAGGAGGCACACCAAAACCAGCATTACCCCAACATCCAGAAACACAAGATCTGCACTTGAGGCTCACTCAGACCATCAGTTTTAAAAGCCATCCAAGATCTGGACTCATCTGAACAGTCACTCTTTGGACTTACAAAACACCCCTGCAGTGCAGGGTCTCACATCAGGCTTCCAACATCTCCCTAAGCTGCTGCTCACTGGTGGTCCCTTTGCTCTGGTGGTTTCAGAAAAGAAAAAAACCAAACTTCTTCCTGCTCACTCTACATTTCCAGTTCCTTCTCAAGTACTCAGGTTCCCCTTTCAACCACCTGATAACTACACACAGTCAACTTCTACAGAATAAAGGGTCACTGACATTGTCTACACTGAGCAGTCATAGCTCACTTAAAGCCCAGTGCTAGATTTGTGGAATAAAGGATGTTCATCATTCTTAAGAATTTACGTGGATTTAGCTATGGTTAGTTCCCTCAAAGGGAGAAAAGCAATCAGAATCATAGAACATTCTGAGTTGGAAGGGATCAACAAGGATCATTCAGCCAACTCCTGGCTCCTGAAGAAGAGCAGCACTTTGCTCTGGCACTCACCAGAACTCTCCATCCTCCATCTTCAGCTGCAGCTCTTCCCTGTCGCTAGGGTCAATGTTGTCCCACTCAGAAGAGCTGGAATAGGCAGAGAAAAACAAGCAGATGAAAAGTGCTCAAGGTGAGCTGAGACATTTCCAGTGCTATGCAGTTTGGAGTCAGCCCTCAAAAGACCCATTCCCCAACACAAAGGGAACAGCACGCTGTGAACTTCCACTCAGCAGTGCTGTGCAAGAGGTGTCCCAGCTGTTTCACTGGCAGTGCCAGCAGCTGGCTGAAGTCCCATCTGAACTCACCCATCGCTCCAGGCTCCAGTCCACTCCACCTGACCCCAGGGGTTCCTGATACGGATGAGCTGCTCCTGTTGACCCCGGTAGTTCACCTGCCAGCCACCAAATGTAGGAGGTCAAACCCATATCACGGGCCACAGCATTTCAGTGCTACTACAGTCTTATGTACCCAACTCACATCTTTGAAGGCTGTGACAGAATAGGCATGGCCCTTCACCAGCTTCTTGAAGGTCACTGCTTCCATATCAAAAGCACTTGTGATCTGAAAAGAACATGCAAATCTCAGGTGAATATGATTCATGTAGTTCTATTTCTCTACCCTTTCTTGGAGAAGGCAGACACATTGCAAGGACAATGACCCTTTTTTTTTTTTTTTTTTGCAATGCTCCAGTCAGAAGCACTGAAGATTCATTGTGAAACCACTCAAACTTCAGAAAGTATAAGAAAATGTTTTGTGCCTCCCAAAATACAGTATTTTCACTAGAAACAGAGACAGTGTCCTCATCAGCTATAAAAAAACAGCTTACACCTGGATCACGGTGATGTGCACTGCTGGGTGCAGCAGTCTCTTTAGCAAAACTATACACCAGCCACACATTCAATGGAGGCAGCAGCTAACTGTGGTAGTTGTGTTCGATACTACTCTGATCTGCCAATCCAACCAGTACTGCTGTCAGTGGTGACAGAGAGGGTGCACTCTGTTGTTTGTAGCTAAGAAGGGAGAGAAGTCCCCAGCCCAGGTACCACGCAGATGCTGATACAGGATGCAGCCAAAGCCCTAGGCAGAGCCTTGTTCAGCAGCCTGGCTTCACATGGATGTTTCCCATTCCATCAAACCACGACCATTCCCAGTCACTAAGGTACAGCCCCATGCCCTTCAGGTTCACCACGAAGAGAGGTGTAACACTTACATCAATGGAGCAGCCCAGCAGGGATCCCCTCTCCAGTGCCTTGCGGATGATGTGGCCCATGTTGCGCGGTGCCCGCTTGAGGTCATACATCTCTGCTACACCGCCGGTGAAATCCTCGAAGCCCTCAGTGGTGCTGCCCCCCGAGAGTGACTCGTAGCAGCCGTTCAGCCTGAGCACAGGGCAGCGAGAGGGGCGTGTGAGGTGACAAGGGCACACCGTGCTGCCATGCCGCCCCACCCCCCAGCACTGGTGGGACTCACTTGGCATAGGCTTTCTCCAGCAGAGCGCTCCAGAACTCTGTGCACTCCGCCGAATGCACAAACAGGAGCTCCCCGTCCTTGGTGGGCAGCAGGTCGTCCACCACCACATCCACCCACTCACCAAACTGCCAGATCTGGGGGGGAAGAAGGGGTGAGCGGGAGAGGACATCCCCTGTGGAGTGCCCCCAGACAGCCCATCCTGCCCGCAGCTGTGCAGAGCCAGGAGCTCCCAGCCTACCTGGAAGTGGAAAATGCCAGCGTAGTCTTCCTGGAAGCTCTGCCCATGGGGCACCACACGGTGCAGGAGCTCCTCATTGAGAGTGAGGGAGCCGATGGCAGCCAGCAGCCAGCAGTCACCTGGGGGAGGAGAATTAGCTTAGCCAGCAGTGGTGACAGCTGCCAGGCCGTGCAGAAGTCCCTGCTTTGCTCTCCCTGTAAATGAGGTGCTGCGTCAGGAAGGCAGCCAGCAGGGAGGTAGCATTCTCCTCTGCACTAGGCTCAAAAAACAAATGGTAAACCTGGGGAGGGGCCAATGCCCCTTGCTCCTAGCCCACATAGTGTAGTGGCAGGTGCCTGGACAGAAGCAACCCTCTGTGACCTGCTGTCCGTGTTCAGACCACCGTGACAGTCAGCATCAACAGCCGCCTCATGCAGACATTTACCTAGAGCCTCCTGAGTGCTCCTGGTATCTCAGGACAGTCAGTTCTGTAATGCAATTACACTTTACATTTTAATAAAAGTTTCCCCTTGTTTTCAGCCACCAAGCAGGAAGCTTAATGCTGGTGCCTTGGCTTCAAGTTGCAAGAAATAACTGAGTGTTATTACTCCTTCCAAGCGCTATTAACCACAAGTGCTGCTCTATGCCAGCACTGCTTTTTCCATTCTTTTCCTCAGTTCTCCTTTCTCTTCTGCTTTTAAAGCCTGGCATACAATAGCCTCGAGCCTGGACAACCTGTGCTGAGCTGTGGTTGACAAAACTGCATTTCAAACCTTGCCCTCCTAATGACCAATTGAAAAACACCACGTTGCCCTGGGCTGTTAACACGCTACAGTTACCACCACAGCTTTGTCCAAGTTGCTGGATATGTTAAATGTGGTCAGTCCTGGAACCAGTCTGCTCTGCTAAGGTGCACAACATTCTGACCTTGATCCAGGTCAGGAAACACTGCTGATGGCAGTCAGATCTGGTTTTGATGATCACTGACCTTGCAGTTCCCAGCCTTGCCAGCCTATCCTGCCCACTAACACCACTCTCCTGTGCTATTCCATTTTTGTGAAGTTTTAGCCTAGAGCCACCAGGAGTCAGAGTACCCCCTGCTGCCTTACAGCTTCCACCACACTACAAGGGGAGGGAGCTTTGAGTACAGAGATGGTTATGGACAGGCACACCAAAAAACACAAGGGTCTGTAGAAAGATGCTGTCCACTCAGCACCTTCCCTACACAAATGTCTCTTCTCCAACCACACAGATCCTCCCCAGCTGCTGCTGCTCTCTGGATCGATGTTTGAGAACTCCAGCACTCACCCAGAGCTCCCTGGCAGATATCTGTCCGGGTTGCTCCACCAACGATGAACTGAGGGTCATCCACTAATTCCTGCATGAGGAGAGAATCAAGCGTCGGATCTCAGCAGGACCTGCGCCCACTGCAGCTCTGACTTGGGAGGAGTATCATCCCTGAGATGTACCCCACCTGCCTTCTGCCAGGGAAAACTGCTTGACTGCAATGTCAAGGCCATCACAGGAAGGCAAGGCAAGAACATCTTCAGCAGGAAATGGCTAGGTGGGCATTGCCCCTGCACTCATGGCACCAAAGGGTACACAACCCCAACAGCCCCAGTCACTGAGGGTGTCACACCCATGCTGGGACACCCAGAAGTTATGGAACAACTCTCCCACTGTAAAGCCCAACATATTGCCTAGAGGGAGAAGGGCGTGCTAGACATGATGCTCTTTGAGTACTCAGTGAGCATTATTCCTCCGGGGAATGAGCAGTGAAGCACATGAGGGACTTTAAGCACAGCAAGAAGCAAATGGAAGCCAAGCTGCAGCTTGGCACGCCACATTAATGCAGACTCTGCAGGTGAGGGACACGAGCCCAGCACTTACCGATGGGCGCTTCCACTCCACGCCCCGTGTCTTGCTGGAATGTGGCCCCAGCTCCTTGAAGCCAAGGGCAGTGGGGCCAGCTGGGAACTGGGGGTCCCTGAAGAGGGTACCACTCTCGATGCAGTCTTGTTTGAGGGTTTCATAGTCCTGGTTGAGGTACTTCACAGCATTATGGTGCTCGCCAACCCCCTCAGCTCTCAGGCGGTCCCTCTGCAGCCGGGCAGCGATCCCCCCGAAGGGCATCATAGCTGGGCACTGGCACTGCTACCTCCACCTCTGTGTGCTGCAATGAAATGGGCACTGTGAGGCCGGGGCTGGACATGGCCTGCCCTTAAAAGCACCCCTGAGATGGAAAGATGCACTGTGAATATCCAGGACTGAGAGGGCCTCCCCAGGCCCCATACCCAGTGCAGACAGCGGTGCCTTTCTGCTCAGAAGTGGGCCATGGCCTCTAGCCCAGCCGTCATGCTCCCAGTGCCTTTGGGAAGGCTGAATGAACGGAGCCGCTCTGACGGCAGGCTGGAAAGAAGCTGCGTGCCGGCTGCTGTGTGGAGCCTCCCAGCATCCTCTGCATATGATAACTGAATGCAGAGGAATTCCAGGCACTTTCTGCCTTTGAAAATCACTTCTTCCAGCTGTGTGCCTTGCCACTAAGTCTCTTAAGGGGTACAGCTTCCTGGACACCCGGACCTTCCCTATCCTACTTGCCTGATGAGCACAAGCAGCTGCCGGGCTGCTTCTCTCCTTGACAGCCGCCCACGGCTGCCCAAGCACTGAGTCAACGAGACGGGAAGGGAGGAGCCCTCTGGGGAGCAGAGGCAGCTCTATCTGTGGGGCACTGGGAAGGAAGAGGCGTGACAGTCCTTCCCCAGCACACAGGACGACTGACTCAGGCCCAGCAGGAGGACTGTGCAGCCCAGCTCCTGCTCGTACAGCCCAAAGCCCCAGGCTAGGCAGCACAAGGCAGCAGAGCAGCCCTGGGTGAAGGACTGATCTGCCAGAACCAGCAACACCCGAGAGCAGCGGTGGGGATGGCAGCGCCGGCCTGCTGCCTGCACAGCACTCTGGCTCTGGAGAGGCCTCCGCCTCTTCCAAAGTGGTGCAGTAGTGATGGGAAGGCAGTTAGCACCAAACTTGGTGCAAGCTCTTGGGATGCACCGTGCTGCCCACGGACCACAGACATGGCTGCTAATCACAAGGCCTGTCCTCATCAGCTTCCCAGGAGGAACATCTGCTCCACTCCACCACTCCTGTCTCAAAGGCGGTCTCAGTCCCTCTCCTCCACAACAGCCCCAAACCTACAGAAATGCTGCTCTGTCCCCCTCGCCTGCCTCCTGCTTGGCAACCAGGACAACAGCAAGGCGCGCGTTTCCTCGAGACCAATGGACTGACTCCTCCCAGCTGCTACCCAGTGGGGCTACAGGACAAGCAACCCAAGCATAGCACCCGACTCCAGCCCTGCAATGGGGGAAATCCCCATCCCCACAACCTCCCCTCACCGTCCAGCCCCAGGCAGGGCCGCAGCACAGAGCTGCACGCAGCCAAGCTGTGGCACCGGGCTGGTTATTCTTAGCCCTATTACTCAGAGGGCTGGGAAAGGCTGCGCTGGGTGGCAGGCGGAGGTCACAAAAGCACACGGCACAGGAGAGTGTTGCAGACCCCAGCGTCGTCGGGCAGCGGTTTGGGGACAGGAGATGCTGATGGACGCCGAGGGCACGCAGCAGGAGGGTACACCAGCCAAGCAGAGCTGAGCCAAGCTGCAAGACACAACCTCCAACCGCAATAGGACGCAGGCCTCCAGCCGCTCTCGGCGGGGACGGCTCGGCCCCGAAGCCGATGTGACCGCACTCAGCCGCAGCGCGGCCCGAACCCCGCAGCCCGAGGGGATGTGGCCGCAGGCAGGCACGGCCCGCAGGCCTCAGCTCCGCGCTCGAGGGCAGGGCGGCTCCTGCACGGCCGGGCGGGGCACCGCGCCCCGCAGTCGCGCAGCGGGACGGGACCGGTCCCCCCAGGGCGTCCCACCGCGGGCTCCCCACGTAGAGGAGGGAAGGGGAGGGCCGGGCACTCACCGTTCGCCCCTCGCGGAAGCCGCCGCCGTTGCCGCCGCCCTGCTCGGCTCGACGCCGCGGAGGAGGGATTAGGGCGGGCAGGATGCGCGGGCAGGGGGAGCTCCGGGCAGTTAAAGGCGCCGCGGCCGCTCGTCCCGCAGCTCCCCGCTCGCCCCGCCGCGCGGAGCCGCCCCGCCGTGACTCAGCGCGCCGCTATGCGGGGCGGTGCCGCCCGCAGCGCCGGGCTCGGCCGCTACCTGCCGCCCGGCCCACCCCCCCGAGCAGGCAGCGGGATGCGTGCGGAGGTGCGGATTTGTGCCTCGAGGCCTCGCCCCGGCTTCTGCCCGCGCCTGACTGCCGAGCCGGCCTTTGTCTAGGCTCTCTCAGCTCCGTGCTCGCCCCGCTTCATCGCCTCTCCGTGGCCTTTTAAGCTGCTTTTAGAGCTCCGGTGTAATCCTTCCCCGTGCTTGGCAGCAGCTTCCTTCGAGTCCTCGCCCCCCTCACTTCCATGCCCACAGGGACGCGGCAGCAGGTGCTGCACTCGCTCGTTCCAGTTCCCTTTCGCGTGCTCCTGTGCTGCCCCTTCCCTTTGCGCTGGCTGCGGGCCGCCCCAGAATTCCTTCCCGCAGGAGCGAGGGCCGCTAGAGCCCAGCTGAAAGGGAGCGGGGTGCTGAGGTCAGGACAGGGCTAGCCCGCACCTTGCTGGGACAGGCAGCAGTCACTTGCACAACTCAACCAGAGCGCTTGGCCAAAGGCCAGGGCTCCACAGCCTGGGAGCAGCCCTGCTGCCGCTGCACGCTATGCACACAGCAGAGGCGCAAGCAGCAAAGCCACCGAGGGCAGCGGCTCACATCGCCCAGAGGAGACACCTACACCCCGTTCCCCTCTTGCTCTGCTCCCAAACCATCCTCCCGCTGCTTTCGCGCAGGCAGCTCACAGTACAAGGCCCATTTCCCCACCCTGCAGCAGAATCCGGGGGGAGGGGGCATGCAGCCCCCCACCCCTGCTGCAACACGCATGCTCCCACACCCCCTGCAGCCTCCCCACCCACTGCCACACAAAGACAGACTGCAAGAACAATAGCTCCGGTTTTTTTTCCTTTTTTTTTTTCCTCCTTCTTTTGTACACAAATATATACAGGGTATTATACACATCTCTACACAGACAGTGCCAATCCCAACCCAGCCCTCCGTGGGCAGCATCCCAACAGCAGGGCCAGAGCACACAGCCAACCTCCAGCCTGCATCCCATAGCAGGGGCATGGACACGGACCACCAACCCATCTCATCGAGCCCATTCCTGCAGGAGACTGGTCACAAGCATCATGCCTCTCCCTGCTTGTGTGTGCTCTATCTCCCCTCCTCCAGGACCCACATTTTCTTCACTTCTGTCCCCCTTTTTTCCTCCAGGCTTGGGGTCCTCCTATAGAGAGGTGTACACAAAAGGCAGCTCCATCCTCCAAGCAGTAGCCTTGAAGATCCACTCCTCTAAAGGAGAGCAAGAGGGAGAAAAGCCAGCGCCAGTGACCATCTTCCTACACAGCAGAATGCCTCAGCTGTTCAGGTCCATAAAGTGCTTTGAGCTCCAGGGCCGGTGTTGGTGATTGGAAAGGTGAATGACTGTCCCTTCCTCCTGGTCTGAGGGACTCCACAGGGTTCTGGGTACACCTCCAGGAACCAGAGCACACCCACAACGGGCAGAGGGAAGGGAGCAGTATCAGCAATGAGCACCAAAGAGAATGGTGGCAAGGGGTTGAGGGAAATAAATATAGCTCAGTAGCAGGGAGATTTATTATCTTTCCTTTACATTTTACACAAGGGGAGGGGAAAAGCAATTAAGGGCCACTGTTGCTGACTAAAAACCTCCTCACGAGAACCTCTAATCAGGGGAGGGCCAGGGGCTATAGTCTGCCTCTCCTGACTGCATTCAGCTCTACAGACAGCCCAGGCCCCTCTCCCATCCTTCCTGCCCTCTCCGTGACCAAGACACAGCTATCACTAGAGAGAAGATAAAGGCAGAGGCAAGGAAGGAACAGCCCTGGGCAGGTGAAGCAGCCCAACGCTGCATGGTGCTGAGGACACTATGGTCCGGACCCCTTTCTCCCCTCTCCATAGCACCCAGCAGTTCCCCAGTATAGCCCCCCCGTCCCCAAGCCTTGCTCTGCAGACACAGGGCAGCAGAGTGAACCACAGTACCATACAGAGGTCAGGTTGATTTGTGTTTGAAAGGAAAATGTGCAAAAAAATGCCACTTAAAATGATGCTGCAACCCCCCACCTGGGCATCTGGGGAAGGAGGGGGATGCAGTGTGGGGAGAGGCTGCCTGCGCCTCCTGCTTGTGAGAACACCCTCAGCACCCCCAACCCAGTGAGGGGCTGTCCTGTGATGCTCTCCTGGGTTCAGCCTGTCCCCTCTACCCAGTGCACACGTGGGGGAGAAGAAAGGGAGATCATCTGCGCCTCCCAGCATCTAGGATGTCACATCCAGGGGATGCCACAAGAGGCTAAGTGAGGACATGGGAGAAGGGAAGGCAGCACTACTTGGGCACGTGGCACAAAGCCACTCCCCCCTTCCAATACACTGATTAAAGCTTTTTGTTCATCATCTTCCTGTAAATCTAATAAATTAGTGTTTGCGTTCCTTGCCCAGGAAGACAGGGGACAGAGGGAGCAGTTGAGGAAACACAAGAGGTGCTCATCAGCCTTAAACCACTCCATAGAGCACCCAGCCCTCCCCCACTCATTGAGGTGCTGGCAGGGTCACAGGTCCCCTTCCTGCCCAGCCCCTAGGGGTTTACAGCCTGGGTACACATCAACAAGGGTAGCAGGTGAGGAGTAAGCCTGCAGAAGGGCCAGGCAGCACAGCAGTGGAGGCAGGGAAATGGAGAGCTGGCAGCAGGGCCCCTGCCCTCGCCGAAGGTAGTGGCCCTGGGGGTGGGTGAGGGTAGCAGCTGGCCCCCTCAGCTCCATGCTCCCTTCGCATCCTCTCTCCCAGTCTCAGTGGGCACAGCCTGCCCCGCTCCTGGGACTCCATCCCTTCCCTCCCTTCTGCCCTCCCTCTGCAGTCCCTACTGGTGGATCTCATTCTCTATCAGGCTGTCCTCGCACGACTGGAAATCTGTGTCATTCATGCCATCAGTAGTGATGAGCTCCTCGTCCTGTGACCCCTGCTCCTCCGATTCGGTTGCTTCGCCCTCTGGCGAGGAGTCCTGCAGCACTTGGGCGATGTACTTCTGAAAGAGTAGGGGTGAGGAGGGAGAAAAAGAAACACTTTCAGGTCTGCAGAGCTTCCCACAGCCCACAGGATTCAGCAGAGCTCCAGGGATGAAGGACTTTATAGGGAAGAGGTTGAGAGTGGAACATGTTGAGAGGGCAAGGAAGGGTTTCACCCCAGATGGTTTCACTGTCCTAGTCAAGGGAGACAGGAAGCACACATATAGCATTCAAGGAGCAGAAGGAAATGAGTGCATGTGGGGGAGCTGCAATTCATCACCCAGCCTAGATGAGGAACAGAGAGCCCAACACTTGCTTCCTACCCCTATTGAGAGACTTTGGGTACTGCCTCAGAAAAGCAAGGAGCAAGGTATTAGGGCAAGAAGGAAAAACTCACAGGTGCTACCTGCTTTCTTAAACCCAGGTAAGGAGCATAACAGTGCAGGGACAAGGGTACTCACAGCAGATTTGGGAGCTGGCAGGTTGGTGGCAGGTCTCCCGTTCTGCCTGCTTTCTGTGGTGTCCACCTCTGTGTGCTCAATCTGGAGAAGAAAGCAGAAATGAAGAGAATGCCAGGGTGACACAGCTGCAGGAGCTGCATTCCAGTAAGGCTGTCCTCAAATTCTCTGTGGGTATGGGAGCAGCATACAGAAGGAAAGGATGGCATCCAGCTCTAGGCTACCTTGGGAACTTTCCTCATGGAGCTGAGGCTCTGCCAAAGAACAAGCAGAAGCACCCCTTCCCCTGCCCTAAATTCACTGCTTAGCTGTGATCACAAGGGAAGAGTTCCTATACCCTTGAGCCCCTGCCCAGCATCCCACCTCACCTTGTAGTTGTGAGCGCTGAGGTATTTGAAGTGCCCGAAGCAGACATGACACAGGCAGATCACGATGGTGATCACAAGGACCACAAAAGTGAACATGGAAGTTGGGGCCAGGAACCCTGGGATGAAGAGAAATCAACGTTGGGGTGTCAATGCCCAACAGATGGTACAGTGGTGCTAAGGGGAGGCAGCCAGGGAAACTGCTCAGCTAGACACTTTCCAGCCTAGCACTCACCAGTACGCATGGTGGAGAAGAAGAGAAGCCAGAAGAGGCATAAGATGGGGGCTGCCACTACTTGGTTCACAGCACCTGAATGGATCTTCTTGTCCAGTTTGGCAGGCAGGTAGGCGTAGTACAGGTTGTACCGGTCCACCAGGTGCTTGAGCAGCATATACATGAGACCTGAGCGAGAAATGTCAGAGAAGGACATTGACCTCTTTCCCAGTGCCTCTGTACAAGAGGAAATACCCCCTGTGCAGAGAGGCAAAGGGCTGTCACTCACCAAAGGGGACAATGATGGGGCAAGTGATGCTGTAGGTCATGACCACAGTGAAGACGCACATCATCCAGGCATAAGCGGCCCCAAACTGGAACTCATAGGCCTGGTGCTGCAGGGGAGAGCAGAGACCTGTTTGGCCCTGAGCAGGGTACAAGACACCCAGCACCTGGCAAGCCCCAGAATGCACAGCCTCCACCGCAGCACCTTCAGCCCTGGGTGCAGCCCATTATCCTCCCCAGTGCCACCACTCACTCGCTTGACGTTTCTCCGTTCAGCAGCTGAGCGGGCCAGGCAAAGGCGAATCATGTACATGAGCAAGCCAGGGATGCGCAGCAGGTCCATGGCATTCCCAATGAAAGCAGAGGCGATGACATAGTTGACAAAGAAGGCCCCATTGTCTGGCAGGAACACGCACCTAGGAAGGCGCAATGAGAGCGGGTTGCAGGAGTTGCTCCCGCAGCACAGAAGGGACCAAGTCCTGGGTGCCACCTTTGGGTGCTCCCCCACCGTTAAACAAGGAATTTCTTCCCTGCTCCACTTACTCAAATCGCACTGCAGCTTCAGCGAGGAATTTTTTGTCAAACAGCCAGCGGAAAAACACATCCAAGCTGTGGGGAAGGGGGTAAGAAGAAAAGAACAGTCAGAAGCAGGGCACACAGACATAGACATGCAAATATATGGAAACTGCTCTAAAAAGACCCAAAGCTCTGACCATAGACCTCATTGTTCCTCTTTGGAATATGTCATTGGCAATTATGTAAATCAGACACTGGGAAAAAAAAAGTACAGCACCCTTAAAGGAATCTAAAGCTTCCCATTCTCATGCATGTTGTTCTCCTTTTGCCCAGATCCTATCACTGTTTTCCTCTCCTCTGCATGAGTGAAACAACTGTTCAGGGTGACTGACTACAAGGGAAACTACTCAGGTACACCATAACCTCAAGTACAGAGATAAGAGGAAAAAAAATCTCTCATTTCTCTCCAGTTCTGCATTGTTTTGATACAAAACTGTACAATCTTCTGGCACCTTCAGAGCCACGATTCTGGCGGAGTACAGAGCTCCACATGCAGCAGTGGGATGGATCCTGTCCTCAGAAGGAAGTGTGACACACTTGTTGGTATATAGCTGAAATGTAACCTTCTGAGAACATTCACCTGCTTAAATCACAAAGTTATAAGCAACAAGACATTTTCAGTCTGGCTGGGAAACTTCACTGTAGTCACCCGCTAGGATAAAGGGCAATTAATTCTGCCTCCAATAAAAGACCTGTCTATCATCCCTAGGAGCTGCCCAATTTAGTCACTGAGCTGTATCTTGAATTTATGAGGTGCAGATTGCCCACCCTACAATACATAAAGAAGCTCCTATCATCAGTAGACCCTCCCATCATCCTGTTTCTACCACCCAGATTTCATCCCTCTCTCAGTTTTTCTGCTTTGTTCTTGTTCAGTGCTGAGCCCATGCTGATGCTTGGCAGCTGACGTCCCACAGGGCATTTCTACAGCCTCTGCAGGAAGATTTGGGGCACACATCCAGCAGGATTAGCATTTCTGCAGTCTACAAATATAGGGAGACCACCCAGCCAAGCAGTACAGCCTACTCACTTCTGGCTGAAGTGGGGGAATTCACTAGCTTTGTATAAGGAGAGCAAGGAAGTGCTACAGGAGAACCACCAGAGGTGCATCTCAACCACCTCCACGCTCCAGGTCTCTGCACTTGCTTCCCTTTCCCTCCACACTTACCTGCTCAGTCCCAGCGAGGGCAGGAGCAAGACCATGAAGATAAGGAATGTATAACACTTGTGCATGGTGGTCCTGTTCTCTCCAGATCTGAGGAGAGAGAGAAAGTTGTTAACATTGTCACCTCACTAACACAGAGTGCTTCCACACAGCAGAGACAGGGAACTCCCTTGTGTGTACCCTGCCTGGCCACAGGGAGGAGGCTATCATGGTGGGGCTGACAGAGGTAACAATGAAAGAAAGCAGAATGCAGGTAATTTTAGTTTTGGGGAGAGGAGGGAGGGCGTGTGTGGAGAAGAGCTGGTGGGAGAATAAGCTACCTTCAGTAATCTGCAGCTGCCAGAAATGCCAGCTGAAAAAGCTTATGTCTTCATACGTGGTGAGGCCTAGGAGGTTTGAGAAGGGTAGGGCTGCCTATCAGCCTTGTGTCCCACCACACAGCTGAGGTGGTCTTGTGCACATATACCTCACAAACAGCATGTTTGTCAGTGCTCTGCACTTAAAATACACTCACTACTGTCAGAAGCCATGGCAGCCAAGGCAATTTTCCCTTGGGAAAAGGTGATGACTTCCACATGAGTACAGGCATAACGCAGCTGCACATTCACCTTAGCCAAGACTTCCCTTGCTACTAGCATTTCCCAAAGGCAATGGCCCCACCTCTTCCCAGTTTTCTTCTTCTTGCAGGAGTATATTACTCTCCACTCAATACAAGCACATGCTGCACATCACCACCCAGCTAAGGGCTGGCAGAGCTGCCCACAGCAGGCCCCAAGGTGACCAAAAGGTGCCACATGACACCACACTTGGAGTAATCCAAGTAAGAGGAGCTGATCACAGCTTTGCATTAGTGAAAGGTATCAAGATGCCAGGCAACAAGCCAGGAACAGGCACTGCCTTGTCCTTACCTGGTCCAGTGCGCTTCAAAGAAGGCAGAGTAATACACAATGGTGGGCAGCAGAGCGGAGAAGCACCACAGCAGCAGTGTCGGAAAGAACTGAGTGATGATGGGGTTCTGGAACAAGGCAGAAAAGAGACTCTGTTACACACAATGCAGCAGCTCTCGTGCTTATCACAGGTGCTGCCTTTGCTGATGCAGAGTCCGCAGTGCCAGCTGCCATGACAATGCAGCCCAGCCATACTGGAGGGCTTGAGGGGCATGTGACAGGATGCAACCCTCTCCTGAAGAACCTCTCCCTTGCTCTCAGGCTGACAGGAGTTGGGATATCCTGACAATTTCTCTTGCTACCCACTCCCTTTCAGGTGCTGCTGTGCCTTGGGGTAGCTTCAGTGCTACCCACCAATGCTCATCCCTCCCTGAAGGCCTTACATTGAGGTACTCCACAGGCTTGGTGACATTGAACTTGTCCATGGTGGTGATGATGATCGCAGGGGTGGTAAGGAAAAAGAGGAGGATGAAGAGTACCACATTTATCACCAGGCAGCGGATCCACCAGATGAAGCCCCGGATAGAGAGATGTTCCCTGGGGGATGAGAGAAAAAGGGCATCAGAAACAGCCACACTTTCACAATACATCCCAGCCTGCATGAACAGATCTTGGGGAAAAAGGCTTTTCCCCCCCAAGCTGGATAAGATCTTTAGCCTTCAGATAGACCCCACCTTCAGCGAGGTGTACTCCCTTTCCATCTCCACAGACCTGCTGAGCCCCACAGCTGCTCACCAGTAAATGTTCTGTGGGTCAGGGGCATAACTGACAGTCCAGTTGGAAACGTGCAGAGATTCACTGCAGGAGGAGGCCCTGGGCTCTCCACGACATGCACAGCCCTGGCACTTGCAAGCATTGAAGTCTTTGAGGATTCTGGAGAAGAACAAGAACAAGGGAGATGCTGTCACAGAGGGTCAGGTGAAGGAACAAGCTGATGTGGATGTCTTGGGTCTGGGATTTCTGATTTAAAGGAAAGCTGTGAGATGTCACTGTCCTGGGAAGGACAGAATCTCTTGCAGTACTCACATGGCTGTGATAGTCTCATTATGGAAGGTGACAAAGGCCATCCCCAGAGGCTTCTCATTCACCTTCTCCTTTTCCCGCTTGTAGTCATCTTTGAGTTTCTCCTCCAGTTTGGTGTAGTACTCAATGGCTTCAACCTGGGCAGAGGGACATGTATCAGCGCAGAGATTTGGGGACCTCAACCCCACAGGTGCCATCACAGCAGCACAGCGGGGAGACAGCAGGCAGTCAAGACAACCTAGGCTACACTGTGGGGCAGCAGCTCTGTGGTTGAGTGCCAGGAGAGCCACAATACACTCCTGGCCCAGGACTGCGTGTCTGGCAGGACTTAAGCATGCTGGAAGTCAGCGTGGGCAGCACAGGGACCCAGTGCCCACAGTACCCCTCTTCCCAGTGCCTCCAGCTTTCCTCACACCTCCTCACAGCCCCTGATGACACAACAGCACAGGTGGCCACAGGGCTTAGGATTGATCATGGATGGGGTGTTCTCCTTGCTCTGCAGGTTGGTGAAGTAGATCCGCCCGCGCTCAGCTTTCTTCCTGAAGCAGGAGAGGGGAAGAAAAAGAAAGAAGGTGGCTGAGAAAATCCTCCACGGCACCAGACTTGAGGAAGAAGTGGATGAGAAGAGTTCACACCCCCATCTTTTGTGACTCCCCAGCCCAGCCCTGCCTTCCATCCCCAGTCAGGGGCTGGTTACCTCTCAGCATCGAGAAACATCAGTCGGGCCACATCATAGCAGGGACGTGCTTCCAGCACAGTGCAGTTGGCATAGGCCTCCCTGTGGATGGAAAATAGCTGCTCATCATACACAGCATCCACTTCCTTCTCCATAGTGCTTCTAAACACTACCCTCACTGTTTTTACCCAGGTTCCAGTGGAAGACAACTTGTTGCTGCTTTGATTTTGGTTAAAAAGAAAAATATACTCTTTCACAAAGGGCACGACAAACAGAGAAGCAACAGCACAGCATCCCGCTGTCATTGCTGGAGTGCCTCCTGCCCTCATATCTCTGAACTGGACCATTTTTCATGATGTGCTCAAACCCCCCAGGGCTCTGCAAAAAGATAGCTGGGCACGTCCCAACACATTGTACACTGAGATAAAAACTCACACAGGACAATAGCAGCAAGATGCCCAAAATAAGAGTGCTCACTGATTCTGACCAGCTTCTGCCTCAGCACTTTCAACATATTATTGCTGTTCCAGGCAACATCAGCACCAACCCACTAAAAACATTCCCATTACAGAGCAGTCTTTAATTAGGAAAATAGCGAGACTCACTCAAAGTGCTTCTTTATCTTTTCTGGCTCAGCATATTTTGAAATCCCATTGATGAAGAGAGTTCGCTTCACCTGAAAGGAAGAAAGTGCAGATTTGACTTTGACTAGGCAGAACAAAGGAGACCAACCACAACAGCCCCAAACTGCAACAGGAAGGGGAGTGTTTGACACCCTCTCCCAGGCCACCCAATTTGAGAGGAGGCCACAAAAAGCTGTGCGTGGGGCAGTGGCCAGACCCCACTCACCAAGTCATCCTCTTTGTAGCGCATCTTGGAGGTGTGCCGACGCATGCTGTACACAGTCAGCAGCAGGTACAAGAAGGCAAAAGATGTGTGCAGCCACAGCAGGTTATTCCTGACATAAGAGAGAGGAGTGCTTAAAGCCAGCACGAGGTTGCCACAACAACTCAGACAGATCTCTCAGGGACCCCCTTGCCAAAGACTCTGGGGCCTTGAGCAGTGTAATAGGCATGGGACACATATGTCCTGCCAGCAACCTCCAGGAGTTCAACATGGAAATAGGAGCAGGGGTAGCAGCCTTTTGTGGAGGGTAGAAACACAACCTTCAAGGAGCTAAGGCTCTGCAGCAGGTGAGCATCTAGAAAACACACCTGAGAGACACAGTTATCCATCTCACCACTGTCCACACCTACCCAGAATTCAGGTTAGCAATCGTTGTCCTCCCAAAGCTGTATGCATTGTTTTCTGGGGAGAGAGAAGCAGACAAAGGTACATTCAGTTACACCAATAGGCTGTGGCAGAGCTCCAGTGGGGTGTAGTATAGCAGGGACCTCATCTGCAAAGCACCCCAAAACCCAGGACAATCTTTCACATACTCCGTGCCCAGAGTGGGACAGGAGTCAGCTTTATCTGTATTACTCCCTGGTGGGCTGAGGTCTGGCACTAAAAGCAGCTTCTCCACCTGACTTCCTGCCCTCACCTAGCAGGTCCCCTGAGAAGTTGACAGGCAACACGATGCCCACGGAGAGCACGCCCACAGCCACCAGCAGCCCGATGATGTGCCTCTGGAAGGACAGGTAGTGCACCGCATCACCTCCACACTTGTCCCGGATCTCATCATCCCTGCCAGGGAAGGAAATGCAATCAGGCAATCTTTTCCAGCACTGGATGGAATGCAGACAAGCACAGGGTGAGGGCTGCCCATATGGTTGGTTTGAGTGCACAGAGAACCCCTGGAACACACCCCACAGAACTGCAGCCATGCTCTGGGCACTGTCTCCTGCATCTGGTCATGAATCAGCTCAGGTAAAAGCCTATCTGTGCAAAGCTGGCTGCAGCTCTGCTCCCCACACCCTGTCCTCTGCTTCTGGGAATGGACAGCTGGGCCTACACACATCCACACCTAACACTCATCCCTCTGCTGGGCCCTGCTTTCCCCTGCTGAAGTACAGGATGGTTGACGTAGTTGTCCACAGAGCCATAATCCCAGAAATACTTAAGAGACCATTCCTGAGTGCCATCTGGCTGGCTGGTGGCATCATCCTGCCTCCTCTAGTCCACACTTCACTGCCAGGAACCTTCCTTACACAACAGTGCCCCTAGCAGGAACCACGGGGAAGACAGCACCTCTGCAGTGTTTCTGAGATAGGACTGGGGACAGGGGAGATGTGGGTTGGGTCATCTGTCTCAAACTCTGGCTCTGGTGCTCCATGTATTGTCCTTGTCTTTGCTTGTCCCCTCCACACAAGCTGCTGCAGCCCCTTCTTTGAAGGGCAAACAAGGACAGTGACTTCACAATGCTGCACTGAGCTGTTGTCCCAGTGCTACACACTGCCCTTCTTCGTTATGCAGTCCCCTCTGCAGATCCTGGGGCACTTACTTTATTCTGAAGATGGCTGTCAACCAAGAGCAGAAACCCTGTGCGGAAAGAAGACAGGAAGGCCTCATATCACTGTGTGCTCCCCTATCCCTGCTCCCACATCCAAAGGCTTGGGAAACCAGGCTGGTGTCTCTGACCCACTACAGATACGACTCAGGACAAGGCCCAGACCGCAAGCAGCTACCAAGATGTGCAGAGCTGCAGAAAGGCCCAGGTGAAGGAGGCAACAATGCTACTCCATAGGGCACAACACTACCACATGGCTGCCCAACACCAGTAGGTAGCTTGGCCTCCTGGTTAACACAGGAGCTCTCAACAACTAAGAGATGCTCAGAAAATTAATCACACAGGCCACACACAGTGGTCCTGCAGCTGCCATCCTGGACAGGAGCTTGGCAGGGACCAGAAAAGCAGCCCAAGCCAGTGCTTCTCAAAGGACATCTAGGGGAAGAATATCTCCCAGGAACTTCATAACCTACTGAGCTGTACCTGCCCTTTAGAGAGGACTGCAGCACTAGACTGTTTACAGGACAGATGCCCATCAAGCCAGGTGGTTTGATGGTATCTGGCTTAAGAGCATGATCAGGACCCAAACAGTAGTGTGTTGTCTTGGGCTCTGTACCATAGCCTCACACCACAAGGTGTGCAACCTAAGGATCTGGGTTAGGCAAGCAGAGCTCCTTCTGAGGAGCATTTGGTTCCCACAAGCCACAGACTCCCAGCTGCCCACAGGCAAGGAGATTGCCTCTTACAGCTACTCACGTTATCCCTCTGGTCAAAGTCCACAGAGCTGGAGACGGAGGTGAGGCGCTCATAACGGTCATGGTTTTCAGAGTGCAGAGCGGAGGCTACGCTAAATGACAAACATTGAGGGAGAAAGTTAAAAGGTGGGAAGAGGCAGCTCAGCCAGGAACCGAGAGCACCCAAAAGGCCAACAGTTAATTCGGGTCAGTTTGCCCCAGGTGAGACGGAGACAAGACAGCCTCAAAGAGCAGAGGGCAGCAGTAAGCACAGACCCCTTTCCTTGGGCAACACTGCACAGATGGCACCCAGAGCCTGCTCCCAAGCTGGGGTTGGGCTCTGGCAGCCTCCAGGGGCTTATGCATGTTGTTCCCTGTGCCTCTCCTATGAAGGGCACATAAGCCCATGTGAGGGGGAGCTGGCAGCAGCTGCCACAGAGGAGAGATTGGGTCTCTTTAGTACAGAGTTTAAATAGGAAAGAGGTGTGAAGGAGACAGTGCCACAAGTGGGGTGCTCAGGTGAGGGCCCCTATTTTCCCTTCTGCACCTTAACTACAGAGATGAGCAGAGAGGTGAGCACTAAAGGTACCAAGAGGCAGAAAGCAGCTCCCAGGTCACTAGGGAGAGAGCTCTGGAGAGACCCTGGCAGCATCTCCCCATCCCCGAGCCACCAGCACCTACCCAGGCCTGTAGACCTCAGCAGCCTCAGGAAAGAGGAAGAATGAAAGCCTGGTGGAGCACATCACTGCTATACCGGTGCCTCAGTGAGTGAAAACACAGGGAAAGAAAGATACTGATCGCTTGGTCACACTGTGCTGACCAAAGCCAAACTGAGCCCAGCTGCTCCCTCACAGCTAGGTATTGTCTGCCTGTGAGTCCCCAGAGAGGGAGCAGGGAGGCAGATAGGAACAAATGGTTGTGGCCTGAAGGGCAAGAGGCAAATAACCCTGACTGCTGCACTCCAGACACAGCCAGGCACCTAAATGAAAAACCAGCAACACTAGCATCCAAGGCAAATAATAGTCCACAACATGAAAGGAGGTGAGAGGTAGGCTGGCAAAGGAGAAGATAAAATGGATGGTCCAGAGACCTAGATTAAATAGTACTAGTAAGATGACAAGATGACATCAGGCTGGGACATTGGAGGTACAGGAAGATATGGATAGAAGTAAAGCAAACAAGATCCACACCACAGACTTTCTGTAACCAGTACAGGTGAAAGAAAGATCAGATGGACAAGAGCTCAGAGAAGAAACAGATGAGAAATGTAGACTAGAGACAGGTGGTGACACTCTGGAATGGCAAACAAGCTAAGACCCTTGTGACTCTGCTGAAGTGAAGAAGATGGGACATGCGGTCTTCCTCGGAGCAGAGCAGCACCTGCTCAGTCCATAGCTGGGAGCAATACCCAGAGGAGGAAGGAGATTAGCTGAAGGTCATAGGACCTCAGGAGAGCAGATTAGACAGCAGCACAGGGCCCTGCAACTGCACAGCCCCACACCCACACTCTGCTCTGTTGTTGGGACAATACAAGGCTTGATCAAACTCTTAAACCTTCAGCCCTCTGAAATCCCAGAGGCTCTGCAGCTGGATACAGGGAAAAGGAGAATTTCTGCTGCCTGCAGCCCTGAGGAGACCCCAATGTGATGACACTACATGCTTCTGGCTCCTCAGTACTGGGAAAGAGGCAGCACCAGAGGAAATAGCTGCAAAAAGTGCCATGTTATTAGTTCAAACTAACAGCTCCATGCAGGATGGACCATAGCTGGGGACGCACATGACCAGCAGTGCTGAGAAGACAGAGGGTGCCAAGCCTTCCCAAGGCTGGGAGGACGGAGCAGGAGCTACAGTAGGCTACCTGCACCTAGCTGGAGGTTCCCTAAAGGGAAGTGTTAATAAAATGAGTGGAAGGAAGTGATGCTACCCTGAACTAAGAGGAGATTAAGGTGGAACCCAAGGAGCCTTCTCCATGCCTGCTGCTAGAGAAGAGGAGGGACTGGGTGTGAAGTACTGCCAACACCAGGCTCCAAGAGGAGAGGCTTCCAGGCAACCATGCGGACAGTTTGCTGTGGTGCAATTCAGGAGCTGGCTGTGTGGATAACAAGCCTTGCAGGGCCATCGCTACCCTTACACATGAAGGTGGGGATGGGTTGTCACCTCCTCCTGAGGCAGACTGTATCACTAAGAGAGCTGATGGCTACGTCTGCTTCTCTGGCAGGCGTTAGGACAAGGGAGTTTGCTGGTTTTCAGACGAAGGGACACATCAGAACGAGTGTATTCCTGAACACACAGTGACAGGCTGCATGCAAGTTCCTAACCCACCACACTCCACAGCATCTCTGCATGGAAGATGCTAGATGTCAGTCTGCTGCCAGACTTAGAGAAGCACAGACCAGGATGTGGCCTCCTTGCTAAGCTCCACAGGCTTTTGGAAACTTCTGCCTAGCAAAACCAACACAGCTCAAGCTCTGGGCTTGGAGGGCAACAGAAAGATTCAGAAAGCCCAGGTGAGTAACAGGAAGAGAAAGAAGCAGAACCCTAGAGAGAGACAAACACTCGTGAGGATAACAGATGGCCTCCACTAAAAAGCCACTTCTAAGACACCGAGCATGACAGCTCTGCTAGCCCTCCTACAGTGTATTAGCACCCAAGAGCTGCTAGACACACTGGAAACAGGGTCATACACTAGTGAAGCAATAAGTGTGAGCAAAGCATTCCCTCTATGCCATGTACCACAGCTACCATCACCTTTGCTTTCACAGATGAGATTGCTCTGCCCTTTGAGGCCAAGGAGCAGTCACAAAAATATGAGGACCCCTCTGCCCTCTCGAGGTAGTAGCAGACCACTGCTTTGCAAGTGACAAGTGATCAGTGCAGGCTCTGCTGGCATTGCTGGCTGACTGCATGGTGTACCACTCAGCACATCAGCAAGGCAATGGAATGGTTTTCACTTTGGCATAAAAGCAGCAAGAAAGAGAGAAGAGCACAGAGGGATCTGTGACAGTGCTCAACTGGCAGCCAGTTGTCTTCACTGTGAGTACTCTGAAGCTAAAGTCAGGCCAAGGTGCTAGAAGATGCTCTTAGTCACGCTAAGGCAGGAAAGTCTTCTACATGGGGAAAAGGGACAAAGATGCTGCTGCCTCGCTGAGCATAACACCAGCCTGGGGTAGGCGGTAAGGGACAAGGGCCAATGCCTGCTCTTGTCCTGGCAGCCTCACAGGGATGAAGGCAAAATAAAAGCTTTGTAATGACCTCTGTGCACCTGCCATGAGAACAGCTCTTGGAGCTCACCAGCATGAGGGACCAACAAGGCAAAGGCAGCTGCCCTCTACCTGGGTGACCCAAGTATGCTGCAAGCTCATTCTTTCCCACTCCTCAGTGGGACAGCAGGACACTGGCAGGTACAGCAGGGTGCATGATACTGCACTATTGCCTCAACTAGTAGTTCCTTGGCATTGCTGCACACAGGGAGCATTTAAGGGCTGTGAGGGGAAAAACAGGGTACACCCAGCTGTGGTAGGTGGCTGACACAAAGGGGAGGGGGAGAGAAGACCACAAATCCACCAAGAGACACAAATCCAAGCCCTGAAGACCCAGCCACTTAGATTAGTTCAGAAGCAAGAGGAAAAACTGCAAAAAGAGAGACGGGGAGAATAAACAAGACCCTGAAAAAACAACATACTATTCCCGCTCCTCTCGCTCCGTCTGCCATCGTCGGCGCCTGGGGGCACAGAAACAGAAAAGGAGAGGTTACAACCAGGGGAGCAGGCATCAGGTCTCCTCCATCACAGGGCTCCACGTGGTCCTGAGGAAGAGAAACCTGCTGGTGGTGAGGCTAGAGAAGGAGACCTTCCTACAGAGCTCAGAGCTGTCCCGAGCCACTGCAACCCACACACTGCAGGGGCTGCCCACCTACTCTCTGCACTTCCTTCACCCAGCTTCTGTCCCTCTTTCCTCCATCCTAAGTAGCCAACACACATCTGTCCTGGGTCAAAAATTCCAGCCCCATAAAATGCTCATCCTGCCCCCTGGACAGGTGAAACAGTAGGAGCACACAGGGACAGACACCTGCAGCAGCAGGAACTCCTCCTGCAGATTTCAGACCAGATGGCATTACTTGCACCAAATTCATCTAAACTTCTACTGCCAAAGGGACCAAGCAGGCTGGAGCTCAGCCTCATTCTAACCTTTGGGTGCCATGGACTATTGGAACTTATCAAACAGAAGCAGCACCAACCACCAGCAGCTTTAAGCCACACTGCCTCCGGCATGTGACAAAGTACAACACACACACTAAGTAAAAAAACCTCTGGACGCTGTATAGCACAGGGTAAGACACCCTGCACAACCTCCCAGCTCCACCAAGATGAGTTTCTCGTTCAGCACTGGAAGAAACCAACTGTTCTTTCCACTGCTTACAGCAAAAACAGGAACAACAAAGGTATGCTCCTGGAAAAAATCCCAGACATCTGTCTTTAGTGTGGGATCACCACTGCCAAGGGGCCCTGACTTTTGCTAGAAGACATGACTGAATACATCCCCTCTGCCACCCTTGCTCTGTCTCTGCAGAGCTCTCTGAGCAGCCTTGTCCTATTGGACTCTGTTTTCAGGCTCATCACAGGTCTTATAAAGCACAGCATGGGAGCAATGACTGGTAGTTTGTTCACACTTTGCCCTGTAAAAAACAGCTGATGGCCCAACACTTTGATCAGCCAGGGGAAAATGAAATGCACAGGATCAACTCTGCATTTGCACTCACTTTTCAGGCTTCACTACCACCTGGGCAGGACCCTGCTCCAGCCTCATGTGTGTCACATGCTCAGCTTGTCAGACAGGCATCCCGGCCATCCTTCCCCCCACCCATCCTGCTTTAGCTTTGTGAGTAAGTTCAGCATCCAGATACACAGCATGCTGCTTCTAAGTGCCCTTCACAAGAAGCTACATCCTGCAAAGCCACCTTCACAGTCTTAAAGACTTCAGCATGGCAGTCCTTATCCATTCTGTGACTTCTTTTCCCTCCTCCCTGACCTCTGTCTGCTGTTCCTTAGGCCATCTCAGCCCCTGTGCAGCTCTGTCAGCACAGGGACCAAAGGTGACACTGCAGCTTTAGCTCCTGGAGCCAGCAGAGGCTGCTCCCTATACTGGTAAGAGGATGCTGTAACAAAAAAAGTTGGTAAGCAGGGACTTCCCCTGTTTCTGGAGCTCAAGGGATACAACTGGCATGCCTTTCTTCTTCACCTGGTGATTTTTCCCTTCTGCAAGGAAAGGTGGTTTTTTTTCCTGCCTCTCTGCCATGCTTACCTGTCAGCATCAGTCACCAGGGCCAGGCGTCCATAGTCCCAACAAACTTTACGCAAAATTGAAAAGACAAACAGCAGTGCCTGGAAAACAGCAGAGAAACAGTTGTGAGATAAGACATTACTCACCTCTGCTTACAGAGGCACGGGAACTGGAGGCAAAAGGGGACAGGACTGCTCAGCTAACAAAACGGTGGGCCTGTGGGACAGCACAAGTCCTCGGGGCTGAAAAATTAGGCTGTCTAGGTGGCTTGTGGCAGACTGAGGTCTAGGATGCAACACATAACAGCTAAGCTGGTCACAGGATCAGAAAGTCCTCTTGTCCAGAGCAGATAAGGTTATGGTTACAATGTCCATGGTCCCACAATCACCAAGGAGGACCACGCAAAAACTTTGGGTAGGTAAGGTTGTAGGGACTCGGCACCAGAAGCAGGAGTTTTGGGACACGAGACTAACCTAACCCATGTCTTTACAGAACATTGGCAACACCTTTCCATAGGCTCAGTGCAGCGATGCCAGAATTAAGTCACAAGGCCCAGGGTGGTTAATGGACATGATCAAGACCACAAGATCTGCTAGCAACAAAGTCAGGAACGGAATTTGGGACCTTCAGCTCTGACCAGACCATAGATCTCTCTTCATGACTAATTAGGGGGGAAGGTGCCAAAACAGCCATAGGTAAACTTACAAGAAAGCACATGAAGTCAAGGGCTAGGACAGTGGGGACCCCGCCAAAGGGCAGCCCCTGCAGCACTGTGCTGCGGATGCGGGCACTGTAGCAGTAGTCCTTGGTGCTGTTGCTGCATGTGGAGGCTTTGCAGGAAGACCCTGCTGAGCCCAGGGTGGCAATCACGTAGGGAAGCATCTCTACAGCTTCATCGTCTTCCCTGGAGAACAGAGAGAAAGGGCTGGTTAGTGCACACCAGCTGGTTAACAGCTTAGTCCCATTAGAGTTGGGACCACACTCAGCCACTATCTTGGGCTTTCCTGTACTAAAGTTTCTCTCTGAGAACCAGTGTCCAAGAAACAGGGTCATGTGAAGAAACCTGCAGAGCTTCCAGGGGTGATGGAAAAGCTCACGGGATCTCTGGTGAGCTGCACTCACCAGGCACAGGCCCAGAGTTCCCCTGCCTGCTCCCAGCTCTCACGTCATTTAGGACTCACAGACTACCTCCTCTTCCCAAAGATGCAGCATCTCAGCACCTTCCCCTTGGCAGCGAAGGCACTTAGCTACAGGAAAGAGTGAACGTGTGAGGTGGCATTAAGTCACACCTGGATGATGGAAACAAACTGCTATGGGACAGTTGCTGCATCACGATCCCACAATTTCCTCTGCCTGGCTGCATGCCATTAGCTGTATTAGGCTGAATCACTGCTCCCAGCTCACTGCATGCCTCAGCTCCCATGGCCCCCACCAGAGAATGCTCCCATCCCGCCTGCTTTCCTTCCTCTGACTTGGAAGCATTATGCAGAGGGTAGAGAGGAAACTCAGGATCTACTGTTTAGCTGGACACTTCCTCCTCTCCCCCCCCCCCTCCCG
>VXAB01025084.1:1232862-1252420 GCA_013399175.1 Odontophorus gujanensis | reverse complement strand
CCCCCCCCCCCCCCCCCAACAGAATGCTGCAGGTGAGCTACAGCCAGCACAGCACTACCACTGGAGATGGTCAGATTTTCCTTCAAAGCAGCTCAACAGCACAGAGTGTACCACATCAGCACAATCAAGAGTAAACTGAGCACAACTGGGATGCCCTGGGAAGGAGAGATCAGCAGAAACACAACGGCTTGTGGGTCAGCAGAGATGAAACCCCAACAGCTAATGAAGGCTTGCACCTACCCCAGGGGGTTTAATCAGAAGAGTTGCCAATTGCCCCTGGCACCAACAAGCCATCCTGCCACCCTGATGCAGCAGCATGGCTGCTACCACCAGCCTTGCCCTTCCAACGTCACAGGAGATGGTGACATTAGCAGAGAGGCCACAGGGTGCATCCTGGCAATCTCCTGCTTCGCTGCAGTGATTTATCAGTGTCACAATGCAGCGCTGGCTGGGTAATGACCATCACACAGTTCACTGCAATGCCCAGAGTGCCCAGATCAGCTCAGCTAAGTGAACGTATCACAACAAGCAAAACCCCCCTGCATACAAGCACTGAGGGGCATTGACCCCACAGGAAAAGCACTGAGCAGTCCTGTAAGAGATTCACAGGCACAGCACTGGACTGAAGCTGCCAGGAGCTGCAAAAGGGAGCGGAAAAACAGCAGGAAGCCAAGCCATGAGATCGCAGCTGGCAACTAGCTGGGGACAGGCCAGCAGGATTCACCCCAGCTGAACCAGAGAGGGACTCAGGAACAGGGAACATGTGATAGCAGCTGGGAGGAAGAGAAAGGACAGCAAGGGACACAGGGTCCTGCCACCAACAACCCCACCAAGCTGCCTTTCTGACAGCACCACCAGCAGGTCGGGTCTTGTCACAAGGAACTCATGTGCTTGGGAGTAGGAAGGGCTGTGCTCTTCTGAAGTGCCAGTCTAGAGTGCTCACTGCAAAAAGAAATACTTCCAATTCCTCTTTTGGAGAACACAGAAAACTTCTAGGCCTTAAAGGATGCAGCAACAAGTTCCAGATGTTAGCAGTGTTGTGTGTAAGACTGTACTATCCCACTGCAACTCTATTCCTCGCCATTTCAGCCTCTGGGCACCTCCTATGATACCCAAACAAAGTCCCCCCTCACTTCCCATGGCACAAAGTTTCCTCCAGCTCCAATCCCACTTACCATACACCCCAAGCACTGCCTGCTCTCTTTTCTCCCTAAGGAAACGTAACCAGAAGTGCATCCAACATCCTGGATGCGAGAGATGACCTTAACTTCCAGAACAGCATTCTGATGCTCTCAGCATCTCTTACAAAACTCCTCATGCATCTGATCATGATTTATTTCTCCAACTGCATCCGTACACCTTGAGGAAAAGCACTGCTATAAGTGGTCTGCACACACCATTACCCTGAGTAGCTGCAATAGTTTAGGGACCAGTGATGTCCCAGGACAAATCATTTCCTACAACACACTGGACTTTGTATTTCTCAGTAGTGACTCCCTCCTCCCTTCATGCCACTGTACATCTTGCCTCTTGAGAGTTGCTTCGTCTTGATAAAGCAGAACAACTGTGGGATACCTGCAGACTTTGTATACCTGTAACAGATTTTTGGGAGTTTACTAACAACAGAGAACCCCATTCTCCTGCTTTTTCACACTGCAAATTGCTCATCCACTTCTGTCCTTGATTTCTGGACGTTGGGCCAGTTTTTGATCCAGGACGTTACACCTCTTCCAATGGAGAGCTCTGTTTGCTGCCTTTTATGGGCAATTTCAGAGGTTTTTCTAAACATCCAAGCAAATTACAGAAGCTGGCCAAGTATTACCTATCAACTATTATTGTAGTAAAGTACTGAAAGACTTGCAACAGATTAGGAAAGTATGATCTTCATCTGCAGAGACCAAACCACTCACCTAATCCCTGAATATTTTATAGCCCCACTTCCTGCCTTCTGAAAGGAACGAGGCTCATATGCTCCCACTGTCCATGACTCCATCATTATTTATACAAGCCATTACACATTCAAGACAAACTTAGCAAGCCTGTGGGTATCGTAAGTCACATTTCAGAGAAGCAAGTAGCAAAGATGCACATTTTTTTCCCTAAATCCTAAAGGATGGACTGGAAGAGAACAAAAATGAACCTTCCTCATCTGTCCAGTACCCCAGCCAGAACATCCCATAGTGGAAAAGCTACGGCATGCACCCAAGACTTACACTGCTTTTGAGCTTAAAGGGATGCCTGGAACATCTTTTTCATCTGGTACCTTTCTTAATGTCATTCTGGGGTGACCTTACAGCACCCCAAAACCTTTCTGGGTGACCATAAATTCTTCTCAGTCTTCCCTTCATCAGAGAATACTGCCCTTAGATATGGAGGACATTAATGGTTAAATGAGTTGGCTGAAGCCTGAAGGAGGCAAAGGACACCTGAAGCCCACCTTGGCATAGTCCTGGAGACACTGAGATCTCTGGAGGCATAAAGGTCATCCCTTTGTGCCCATCTTTATTACTCCATCCCAACCTTCAGGCAGGGAAGTACTGTGAGAGCTGGGGTGCTGAAGGCCAACCTGATCCCTCCTGAGCACAAGCAGCACTGCCCACTGCAGCACAGTCAGCAGGACAGTCAGACGTGGTCCCACTCAACCCCAGAGCCTTCCCCTTCTGCCTGATGCATTTAATGCTGACTTCCCCAGAACTGCAAGGCCAGCATAGAAAGACTTGCCAAAGGCAATTTTGCCTCTTATTCAGCAACACACACATCCATTTCCTGCATGCAGCAGGAAAGAGGGGGAAGAACAGAGGTCCTCCTGCCTCCCTCATCCCCTGCTGCATGCAGAGCAGCAGGAGAGGGCCTGCTTGTCATTACGCTGGGCAGCCTCCTGCAGCCAGGCAGCAGGATGCTCAGTGGGGACCTGCCACCCCACAGCAAAGAGTAGAGCTGCAGGGAGAGGCATGGATGTGGGCGAGCTCTACCAGCTGTGCCACTGATGCCAGCCAGACGCAAGGAGGTGACCTGAGAAACGCTTGCAAGGAAATATAAATCAATAGAGCATATCCCCACACGTAGCCAGAAAGACGTAAGCGCGCCGGCGACATCTGTTTGTTCTCTCACCAGTAAATTTTAATAACCCTGTTGGTAATTAGAGGAGCGAGACCGTGCTCTGGCAGAGCTGTACCTGTTTATGGCAACCAGGCAACTTCTTATTGGGCTGAGGGCAACAAAGGCAGCTGGATGCCTGCAGCCCCAAGGGCAGGGCACTGCACATTCAGGTATACAGAGATGAGGGCAGCGACCCTTCTCCCCAACTCCCAGCAGACACGACAAGTGGTCCCACATGAGTAAGGAAGGCAGAGCAGCAGAGAGAAGGACAGATAGCTTTCTGGCTGCAGGGGGGTGCTCTGCCTCCTCAGTCAACACACAGCTCCCTGCATGCCTCACCTTCTGCGTAAGCTGGCCAAGCAGCTTCCCAGCAACTGCTGGGCCTCCAATGCCTTCATCTAGCAGGTTCCGCTTCTTCAAAGTAAGATCCAGGTCAAAACAAAAGCCCTGGGTACAAAGTTCTTCCAGCTGGCTCTGCATCAGACCTCAAATATCTGCTAACAAAGGGCATCATATCTTTCTTCTGTGTATCAACACCTACCACTGACACTCGTAGGTCACGGTCATGGCCAGCTCCTGGCTCCATGCTGCTCTATGGTTGCCTGCATGCCCTGCTGCTCAGGAAGACCTGGTCCTACAGCCAGCACACCAGTGGCTCACTGTGCTGCAAGGGCGCTTGGCAGGGATGAACAGGGATTGTGGCAGCAGGAAGTCTTTGTATCCATGGGAAACCCAAAACTGATGTTCTCCTAGAGGCAACTGAGACCTTACAGCTTCCTGAACTGCTGGAGGGTGATCCTGAAGGGACATTGATGTTTTAGAGGTTCCCACTTCCATCCTGGGGCTCCGAACTGCACTGTTCCTCTGTAGGAAAACCATTCTGCAGGTTGGGCCACCAGCATCAGGGAAGCCTTCAACCAAACCATTCTCTTCCCACAACTTCACCTGGACACCGTTCTCTTGACTAGGTTGTATAAGCCCTCCTCTTTCCTGCAGGCTATTTTCTCATAAACAACTCTGAGTACAACTTTCATTAAGTTCAGGGAACCTTTCCATCTCACGACTGGCCCTTTCAAGATGTTCTCTCAGTCACTGTGTTTTGCTCTCATGCCACACCTCACTGCCTTCCTGCCTGAGTTTTCACATCCCCCTGAGCTGTGCTCTCCTGGGTGTTCTGAGCACACCTGCCTTCATCCAACAAGAAACCAACCAATGCAGACACAGCACCCGGCACTTCTGGATTGCTTATGAGAGCCCTCCAGCTCCGTCCCATTTGCATCCTGATGACATTACACTTGGCCACCTGACACATTTACAAGTCTCTACTTGCAGGGTGCCATCCACGTGTCCCACTCTAGGCCATGCCAAGGGCTCATCTCTCCCTCTGCCATTGGCACAGAGCCCACACCAGCCACCATGTCTCCATGTGCAATCTAGCAATCACCTCTCAGCCTGCACAGCAGTGCCACGGCCAATCTGATTTGCATTAAATTTTGAGCATTAGATTTCATGAGTCACCGAATCAAACACTTCAGTTCCAAATATATCTACCTGTCATTTCCCCTTCAAGCTCCCAGGCTGTAAATCTATCAGAAAGAACCCAAGTTTGTCTACCAGCACATACTTCATAAACAAATACTGCTTACTGTTTGGCCTTCCTTGCTTCCTGCAAGCATATGCTGACAGTGATACAGCAAATGCAACACAAACATTTAGTAGCAAGACCAAGGTGGTGCTGGACTACATGATGTATACTTTGTGGAGCTGCGGCCACGTGGTAACAAAGCCCTGGCTGGGAGCTCCTGGTGCTGTGGTTATACACATGAGCCCCAGAAAACAGCGCTTCAGGTGGCTTCCTCACCTACCACCCAGCACACCAACAGCAGCAACTCCACCCATTCCCAACAGATGTTTGCTAAAGGCAAGGATGGAAATTCCAGCATCCCCTAACACCATTGGTTTTCATCTTCTGATGTATGGATCTCAGCAGCACATCAGTAGTTTCTCTGGGGTTGCCTTCTGGGTCCCATCTTGAATGTGTCTTTTCAGCACTTACGCTATTGCTCAAGGTCTGCCTGCAAAGTTTCTAAGGGCCTGCTCCAGGTGGGCTGTGCCAAAATACATTCTTTAGGTGAGAATGACTACTTACGGAGAATCTTCACTGCACAGGTACTACTTCGGCTTTTGAGCACCACCAAGCAGAACTACTGAGGCACACCACATCTGGCTTGACTCAAACACTGAACAATCTCCCCACTGATCCCTTACATGCTCTGGATTTTAACAAATTTCCCTCAATTTAGGTGACCAAAAGCTACCCTATCAGTTTCACACAGGTACACATTTTAGAAGCTTTGCATCTCTTTCAGTTCTCATCCCCTTTGTTTATAAGCAAGCTCACCTCATCTTGGAGCTTCTAGTTTATCTCTGACATTAATCCTCTTGCGTATAGGTGAGTATTAACATGTTTGCCTTCCCTCATGTCCTGTATCTGTCCTTTACCAGACTTTGCAGGCTGGGCATTCTTATCCACACCCAGCTTTTCTTTCTGAATGCAGAATCTCTCCTTCACAGATTTCTGAGCTGGTCTGTCAAGGTCACATTGACTGTTTCCTCCTCCTCACTTCTGCATGACAAGAATCTTTACTTTCTTGCAGCAGAGCTCAAAATACACAGGAATTTCATCCACTGGGCATAAGCCCTTACCTACACAGCATGATTAGCACTTCTTACTAAGGAAACCCCTATTGATGCATATAACCAAGAGATGGCAAACAATGTTTCAGTTGTTGAAGTTGCCTCCCCCCAGGGGCTGGCAGGACATCCTATTGCATCAGTCCTAGGAGCATCCCCACTCCCTATCATGCAAGTTGCTCACCCAGAGGTTATCAGGGAAAGTTCCTTTCAGTCCTTCCAATGAAAGGATTTGACAGCATGACACTGGACAGGCACAGAACTGAGGGAGTTCTCTTAGATGGTACTGCAGAAAAGCCCCGTGCTTGTGCACTGAGCAGTTGCTTCACAAGGACCCAAGAAAACTGAAAGCCTGCATCAGTTCAGGAACTGGAACAGAAGGGTACACGTGGGCTGTTTAGAGCAACATCCCTGGAAACACTTGGCAACTCTGAAAAAAGCCCTCCTTTGTTCGGCACTAACAGGAAAGGGCTACCAGCCCTGATCTCAACCAGCAGGAAACACACGGGAGGCAAAATCAGAAAGGTTGGAGGAAAATCCCTTCCTTTGTGAACACAGGAGGGCTAATATCTGTACGGGCAAGAAGTCAGGATGCCACATGAGCTGCTGCAGCAGGCACAAGTTCGCCATGTTGGTGGGAACATCTACTCCAAGTTCTGTCACTGACACCCTTCCTATAACAAGCAAAGCTGATTCTTTTGTATGGTCCTCACAGAGACTGCCACCCCAACTGTTCACAGGCTGGAGATGGTCTAATCTTTCCCTCACCTTCCTTACTGCATAGCTAGAGTAACACTTGTGCGACAGGGTTGGTTACAAAGAGTCTACAGCACAGGCAAGCCACAGAGGTCAACTGCAATCACAGCCCTGCAGCATGCAGAGTTGAGCTCCCATCATGACTACACTCTGAGAAGGGATTCAGTAGCCAGCGCAAAAGGAGGAAAGAAGTCAATTGTTCCTCAATAGCAGCCAACATCAGCAAAGGGTTCTCACAGTAAGAGGTCTGGATGCAGCCAGCAAGCCAGGACAGCTAGGAAAGAACCTCTAGGAACCAGCCAGCATCCTGCATCGAATGATAGGAGCTAGACCTTCAGCAACAGCACTACAGAGGAGGGGACTGCACACAGAGCTGACACAGCACCTGGTAGAACCACAAGAAGCAGGGTGACCTTGACCATGACATCCAACTTAGGAAACTGTGATGCTGAAAAAACAGGCTTTAAGGCACATCATTTCCCCCATGCACCCAGTCCCAGTAGCTATCAACTTCCAAAATGAAGACAAGTAAGTTGCCCAGCCTATGAGACCAATTTTGAGCTCCTGCTGGGAGCTGAATAAATAGAGAAGGTCACAGAATGAGATGGATACTAAACACAGCTTTGAGACTCACTGTCTCAGAGCACTGCTGCACACTGTTACAGACAGAAGACTGCTGGACCCCACTTAGTACATTACAGTGCTGCAGTCCTCCAGGATGCTTGTTCTGATGCTGCCAAAGAGATCTGCTCCAGAGACAGGGAACTGCTCCTGAACAGCCTGTGTCTGCTGGGCAGAAATGAGTTCTTGAGGTAGACCTGCTCTTCCTGGGCTGCTTGGGCAGAGGTCTGTGGCCAGGAGTGCACACACAGACCAGGCTGAGGATGCAGGGTGTATGGCCAGCCACTAGACCTTGAGAGATGCTGAGTGGGCTGTTCTGTTCCCTGGTCTCGCTCCACTCTTTGGTCTTGGCAAGAGCTAGGCCATGCTTGGGAATGCAGGGAACAAAGTGCTGGTTGGGCACTGGGCATAGAGATGAAGGTAGCCAGCCAAGCCCAAGAACACAGCAGTAGTACTTCAAGGCAAGCAGCCTGCTTCCCAGGTCCACAAATAAAGAGAGGTGAGATCAAACAGCTGCCTAGACTTGAAGGAGGGCAAGCCTTATTTAATCTAGAGCCCCACCTCAATGGTAGGATAAACAAAGAAACGGTACTTTAATTGGGCAAAGCCACTCTGAATCATCATTTACATGGAACACTGCTCCACAAAAGCAATTACCAAACCTATGGAAGTCCAAGGACTTGCAGTTGGTAACATAGGTTCTTCTTGCCTGTGGCCCTTGCTTGCACTTAAGAACACTGAAATCCCAGCTTGACCTGAATATCACACCTGCAGCAACAATGCATCCATCAGTTGCTGTGCACAGAGGGCTGCCAGTGGTGATGTTAAGAAGGGCTCTCTGGCTTAGGTGCATCACCTACACACAGGGGAACAAATACTGGGCATCCGCTTGGCCTAAGAGAAAGCAACATCAATATCCAAAGCAATGGTCCTAACTTCTAGGTAGCAAAGCACAAGCTACAGGAGCAAACATCTGCTAGGAGTTTGAACCTTGATCTTTACATATCAGGGGACACATGACCCACTGCATATTCTGACCATATTTTCTGATTCCCCCTTTCCCTCCCAAAGCACACTCTCATGCGATGTGCTTCCACTGACTGCTTTTAGAGCCAAGGGAAAATACTGTCTGCAATGATAGCTGGGACCCAGATGCCCTGAGTCAGGAGGAGCAATACACCCAAATCAAAAGGAGCTAGTGGACCCCAAAGACCACTAGGGCACTTCCACAGCCAGTAAAACTTCTTTGCTGGTTCATGTGCTGATGATGGTGAACACGCTGTTCCATATCTTGTTTCTGAATCAGACAACATACAACATGCACTATACAGAATGACAAATCACCTGTTGTAGCTGCAGCTGAGGCCTCCAATGCAACATGACAGAACAGCTAACAATTCCTCCAGAATTTTCCTCATAGGAGCAAAGTTTGGCCTTCACAAATACATCACAGAAGCAGGAGTATAAAAGCAATTAACAGATTATAGCATTCAGAGATTGATTACTAATTAACCCAGATGAGGTTGCAGCTTCTCCCAACAGAAATCTAGCTTTGGCAGCTGTAGGGACTTAATGCCTGTTAAGATGTTTCTCCAAGGATCTTCATGCAAAGGAAATCACCCCTGCTCAGGAAAGTTCCCAAGTACATACTTATCTTGAAATGCTCTCACTGAAGTGCTTCAAACTTAAGCACATGGGTAAATCAAAGTGTTTGCCTAAAGAGGGACAGACTCAAGGAGTGTGCTCTGGTTTGAGCACCTGATGTTTTCCTTGATCACTCACTGACCCTTGGCTATGCATACTGGTTGTCAGTCCAGCCTCAGCTGAGCAACTTGGGGTATAGTATTTGAGCTAGAATTTATCTTTGATGGCAAGAAATAAGATCCAGTGGCACATTTTGCAGGAACAACTATCAAACACTGCCTCTGCATCCATACCCTGAGATGTAAAAGAGCTCTCCTTTGGTAACACTGGAGCCAGTTACCAACAAACTCAACCTCTGTCTCCCTAGCTTATCCTCTCATTTCCTGCTTCTCCCCAGCACAGCCATCTCCCACAGCGACCATACTGTCTAGAGTAGAGAAGTATTTTCTTTTAATAAATACAGTAGTTTGACAAGTATCAACTATCATATGATGAAGTTCAGTTTTTACCATTTAAAGATCAACTAACATTCAAACCTCTTAGCTGTCTCATTTTCAAATACTGGAACACAATTGAACCCGGTTGCCAGACTTCCTTCGTATCATCAGCATTAGAGCTTATCAGGCACTTGGCAAATACTACCACACACAGCAAACATGGCCCTCACATCTCCACTGTTGCACAGTGGGGTATTTTGGAAAAAAAAAAAAAAAAACTATTTGGGAAAACAAATAACAAAAAAGCAATAAAACAAAACCATCAAACCTCTTGCTGGGGAAGATTATCTACAGATACGAAGCACAGAGAGAAACTTCTTTAGCACACAACAGGCTTCCTACCACTTGATTCCCACACAGGCACAGAAAGACACATACCGCATGCTGGAGATAAGGCAGAAACCTTTTAAAGGACATCAAGTTGTTTTTGTTTTTTGTTTTGCTTTTAAACCAGTGAGGGAAACACAGTACCACCCAGCTCAGCTCACACACCAGTCTATCTGCTTTGAGTCTTTGGCCTGGCTCTTTCAGTTCATCCCAGCAGCTCAGAGGGGCCACCCTGATACCCCAGCACTGGGTTTACCTGTTTGAAACCAGCACCTGGATGTGGAAAAGTACAAGATGCAGGATGGTAGCACCCGCTCCAGCCTTCCTACACAGCTGCCCGCCTGTCCATTTATGCTGGAGGCCTGTCACCGTGATCTGGCCACAGCCCTGAAAGCAAGCAGGAAGGCTGGAATTTCACCCCTGGCAGCCTGCCCTCCTCTGATGCCACCTGACTGGCATTCTGATCAAAGCCTCCGAGGAATCCCGAGTGCGGAAGTCAGGGCCACACCAGCCACCAGGCTTGGGGACCCACAGCGAGGTGACCTGTTCTCTCACACAGGACAACAAGGGGACCAAGGTAACAGAGAGGGGTTCCATGCTGTGCAAACACCTTGAGGTTGACTCACATTTTCTGCGGGTCAACAGAACTCCACAGCCTCTTCAATTCACACTTCAGTGTTTGCCATGAAATGGTACACGTGACATCTGTGCGACTGGGCAGAGAAGGCAGAGCTCACTCAGTGCAGGAGGCTCAACCAGCACCAGCCAAGCCCATGGTGGCCAGACTTAGGTCCCACAATGCTTGTGCTCAACAGCAGGCAGAACTCTTCCCAGTATAGCATCAGATGCCTATTTATAACATGCTGTTTACCAACACTGAGTGCTCCGGTGATGGAAGCAGAGTACCAGATGAGTCAAGAGAGTATGAGTGCTCTGGATCAGTCAAACCCTCCTCCTGTTATGGGAAGATCGAGAGATTGTGGGAAGGTGACTTAGGGCTGGGTGCTGCAGGATGGCTGATCACATGCAGCTCACCAACGGCCATTGGACTTGAGGGTACACTCAGCACCTTTTAATAACAGACATCTAAACTCTGGGCAGATCTTGTGAAAGGGAGAAAATGCTATTGATTAGATCCACCACACAAGAAGAGGCCACCATCCTAGGCCCTCGAAGCACGGTGTCAAAGAAAAGATTTAACATAGGGCCCCTGAAAGCCTCCTGACAGCTTGTGTGATGTTCTTCTAGCAGCTCAGCAGCAGATGTAATGGTGTGACAGTGAGTTCTGGCAGTGCTCAGCTCCTGTGAAGGGAGAGCAGCCCTGCCGGTTGGTGGGCCTCTGGTAAGCACATGGGAACACGGCTCCCAGCTGCCACCCCACCTGCCTCCTGCAGGGTCACCCTTCACATCAACTCAGTGCCCCAGGCATGAAGCAAGTACACCTGACTGACCACAGCTGTGGGGAAGAGACAAGCACAAGACAGCTTGGGCTCAGAAAGGGATTAAGAAGCCCAGGCCCACAATACAATCTCTCCTGTTTGGAATACTATCCAGGAACCAGGCACTTGAACAACAAAAGGCAAGAAAAGACTATCTCCCAGGGCTCCCTAAATTATGCAGGCCTTCTGTGGTGTCCAAGGCATACCCCACAAGAAACAGACCCTGAAATGATGTTACTGAGGTGAACATCCATATGGTGGCAGATCAGAGTCTTGAAGCCCATCCAGACAGAACTACCAGTGCAGGCTCCTGGCTCCTCCTAAAGACACCACCGCATTTTCCATTCCTTCCTTCTGGCTGAGCCCATCTGTCCCTCTGTGCCAGGCTCATTTTTAGAATCTCATATTTTCCTCTCCTTCTTGGAGAAAGTTATTGCTTTCCTGTTTTCAGACACTTAGCACACACTCCATGCCACTAAACTGATAATGGACCTCTTGGCTCTTTACCACTTCCAGGATTCATCTTCTATGCCATTGCACTTATCAGTTTCAAACAGTTTGGAGAGGACGTGCACTTAGATTTAAGAGACTTGAATCGATTTCTGAGTTTCCACTTCTTCTAACAGGCACAGGAAAATTTGTCCAGTGGTCTCACCAGGAAGTCTCAGACAACTCAATGTATGCCCAATCACAACTTGGAGTCCAGAGGCCTGGCTGGACCACACAATTAGTGATAGGACATCATCAGATGTAGATCCTAGGGATTGCCAGCCATCTGCAGGATAAGAGTTCCACCTAGGAGATCTGCTCATCCTCACATCCATGCCTTCAACAATGCTTCACATTGCTGATAAACCTTGAGATTGCACCTGACATGCAGCATGAAGTGAAAGAGTGCTTCAGAACATCATTTGGGTGATGGGTCTCTATCACAGCAGGGACTTGCTGGGGAAAACATACCCAGCTACCTGCTGGCAAGCAGGTCTGTGCCCTGGCCCACCCACCCCTCCCACCACCAACACTCACAGATTCACCCCCACAATCACCATCCAGCTCATCTTCTCCCACCCACAGCCATTCCTGCTGCCTCAAGTCACAGGCATGCTGCTGATACACCCCACACTTCATTTTCTCCCTGGCAAAGATGAAAATTCCCATGCAAGCCCTCCCAGGGAGACCAAAGCACAAATTCACTGGAGCAGCTTGCTGCCTGTATATCCAGGAGAACAGCATCATGCACTATCAAGTTTTGCCATTGCTAGTTCAGTCTGCCACCCAAGACCAGTGCTCAGGCTTGTCAGAACAGGGTACATTCTCTCTTCTAAAGGAAGAGGGTTGTAGTACGGACACATGAGTTTGTCAGGGAGAGCCCAAGAAGCATCTCTTTTCCCCAAACTATATAGATTTTTTTTTCTCAATGTGTGATAAAGAAGGAACAAAACACTTCTGTCCTGAAGGGCTCTGAAATTCATCCTGCTCAAGGCTTCTGCTGGCAAAATGAGACATGAACACTCATGAATCTGTACGTGGAGAGACAGAGCAGGAATAACAAGGCCAGCCTTGACACAGGAGTAGAAGGAGAGGGTGCTATCCAAAACTCTGCTTGGGGCTACCAGAGCCAGCTCTGCAAAGAGGCAGTGCAAACAGCAGTGCAAGACAGCATCTAGGCAGCAACAACCTCAGGGATGCTCTGGAAGACAGTGAGGCAGTGACAGATTGGTAGGGGTGATTGGGCAGGCCAAAAACAGTCAGGGGGGAAAAGACAGGGAGCAGAGGAAAAGCGGGCAGGCACATTTGCTGTGGGCCGGACAGCTGCACTCCGTAACTTTTCAGGACTAGGCTGGGTGTTCCCAGCCCACGCATCCATTCAGCCACAATGCACAGTACAGCCTGCACCATCGCACAGATGGGTTAGTTCACCTTCATGAAGAAGTCTAAAAGCCCTTTTCTTGAAAAGATGCAGTGCAAACAATAGAGCATGCATGCCACAAGCCAAACAACAAACCTCCCTTACCTGAAACCTGCTTTTTTCCCTACCTACCAGCCATGTTTTCATACCAATAGATCATTCACTCACACACTCCGGAAACTCTCTAAAACTGGACACTTCTGCTGTTTCAGTTACCCAGTCCTCTTCTCTTCCCTATCTGAGCTTTAGGACCAGCCCAGCCCCAGGCACCTTCCAGCATGGTCTGAGACACAAAGTCCCCAGAGAACATGTCTGCACAGGCAAAGGCCTATTGACGGGGGTGCAGTTATACCAGCAAAACTGCTTCTGGGTGTTTTGAGGTGGTGGAAGAAACCAGACTGAGGAGTTGGAGCATTTTTGCCAAAATAATAAATAATCAGTAGAGCAACCAAAAGAGGCAATCCCACACCTCAAGCCAGCCAGAAAACTGAGGGTGTTTTGAAGGAGGCACCTAATGCATCTGCAGGTATGGGCCAGGTGAAACATCACCACCACCAGTAATATTTTCATGCCTTCATCCGTTTCAGAGGTACATCCTGTGCCCACCAGAAGAGAACTACAGCTGCTGCTTCATACATCTCTCCTGGAACAACTCTGGCTGTAACACCTGGAACACTCCCCAGAACAAACACAAACGCCTACTGAGGTTATTTCCTGCACAGCCAAATTCTGCTCTCATCCAAATGGAATAACACTTGAGAGAAAGCACAAAAAGCAGTGACACATTGAAGGGGGTGGGATTTCCCCCAATGCTCATCAAAGCATTTCTTTCCCCTGACTTGCAGCAACAGTCAAGAGCTATCTATTCATCAGCTTTGAAGTTCCCCTTACCACAGACGAGAATAAAATATGAAGACGTGAGAGCGTGAGATGCCATGAGCTCAAGGCAGCAGGGATTTACACAGGATACATCCTCATCGGGCAAACTGGATCATCTTTATTTTTAACAGCATTACAGCGTTAGTGGGTGAAAGGGAAGTCATGGATGTAGCGAGATTTTAGCAAGCCATCTGCTGCAGCATCTCAGCCGATCTCCCTCTCAAGGTTTGTTCACTGGGCTACAACAGAAATGTTGCTTCTCAGACTGGAAGCTGACTTAGTGAAACTCAGTACAACAGCAGCCACAGGTGACAAGGCCCAGGCCCACAGGATGGCCAGGACCAGAGGCAAGGGTGATATTTAGCTTTATTCATCCTCGACCCTAGTGGTGAGTTTGAAAGGTGGCGGGTAGGCTCCCAGGTACTTGTTTGGCAAGGAAGCCAAGTGCCACAAGGGAAGGGATGCTGTCTATTGCTCAAAGAGACAGATAAGCTGGGGAGCAAAAAAAAACAGGAAACAATTGCAGGGGCACATGCACAGAGAGTGGGTGTAGGGTATCACCCTGTATTAGCTGAGCTCAGGCTAGTGCTTGCTTTCTGTTTTGGAGGTGCCTCCTCACAAGGCAGCAGAGTCCCAAGGAAAGGGCTAACACAGACAGCCAGGCTGAAGCAGCAAACCCAAAATGCAGAGTGCTGAGAAAGTGGTAACAGGTTGCAAGGGAAGGGGTGAAGACAGGGGCCTCCAGCTGCCTATGTGGCCCTGCAAGCGATCACAGCCCAGCGGTTTTTTTGCTATCCTTTACAGCCTGGCATCGCTACCCTTCCAAACTAATGACACACAGTCATAAGATGTGTTATGCTTATGTAGGATAACCAAGTCCCACCGTAATCTTTTCCTTGATTAGATAAACAGATTGATCTCCTTCTGTTTCTCACCATAAAGATTCATTTCCAGCCCTCAGATTATTTTGTAGCTCTCTTCAAATTTTCAACACCCTTTTCTGAGCACAGACACTGGATTTAGATAGAGTATTTTAGTATCAGTCTCCTGAGCACCTCCTGGAGAAGTCATATTCCCATGGCTATTCATTGCTTCCTCCACAGGTAACAAACATTTCATATAAACTATGAAGGCCCCTTCCACCCTGGCAGTTACCTGGTGAGATTCTTCACTTGGAGGCACAATCGCCTATAACGTGCCCATATTTAAGGACTATTTGCTAATTTGTTAAAAAACAAAACCCAAAACAGACAGAAAAACCTCAGGAACCTTCAAGATAGCCTCTTCTGCTTCACCATCTCAATTGATGGTGACTCCACCATTACAGGTAAGCTCCCTTCACTACAGGTAAAATGAATTCTTTCCCCATCTTCAAAGACAGACAACTATAGTTGTACATTGTTGTACATTCTTGAGGAAGTTCCCTCTCCTAGTTTTTCTTCCTCAGGCTAGCTCAGTCCTAGTTCTTTACATCTTTCCTCCCACACCATATTTTTAAAGACCTTAATCATTTCTGTTGCATTGCTGGACACTCTTTGCGCACATCCAAGGATCTGAGCCTATTCCCTCAGTAATCCTTCATGTATGTTGGGGATAGCAGTAATTATTTCTTGCACCTTAGAGGTGACACTCCCAACACAGCCTGGCATAAGGCTTACGTTGTGTATTCCTCCTCCCCAGCAAAGCACTAACTCATCCTACTCACAAATCTTGGTTACAGCAATGTTTTCCCCAGCCCTGCCTCTGCCCTAGGCAGGGTCTCCTATCAGAGAGAAATGCCATCAAACTGCACTTCGAATGCAGCTTTTCAACCAGTCCCACATCCACCTGAGGGATGCTTCACATCACCCACCCTTTCCCCATTTTTTTTATGAGGTTGACACGTGGGTCAGTGACACAGGCTGACTCAAGTCAGGATCTATCACATCCATCGCCCCCGCTCAGCCACTAAGCGAGCCATCCTTCTAGGCAAGGGAGTTGACTGATGTGATGCAGTATGTTCCAGACAAAAACGCACTGGTGGCTTTTTAAATCAGCATATTCTCTTAGTGCGACACTAGCTGCTCAGCTATTTATTCCAGCTTATTTAGACTAGCTGGTTGTAGTCCTATTCTTTCTCTCTCTGTATCTAGGTATCAAATCTTGAGACCTCCTTCTGCTAGATGTTCTTTAACACGGCCATTCACTACACAAAAATTGCTCTATCCTATTATGTACTTGTGAATTTCATAAGGCTTTGTCCACTTGATCACATCTAATCAACCTAAATGATCATCACCTGTTTTTACTTCACTTGTGCTTGGACTCACTCTTTAAAATTAACTCCTCTAAATCTCTCATCACTCCTGACCTTCTGTACCAGGTGAAGATAGAGTTCCTACTTACTGTCATCTTGCATTTGTGCTTTTCTACTCAGACAGTTCTTCTCTTTGTCCAACAGCACTCATTCTCCTGCTGCAGCAAGCCTTCACACCGTTTTGTATCTAGCACAAATTCAGTTCCTTCCTCCAGATTTATAAGGTAGCAAGTCATGTCAAGCAAGCTGCCTTTCTGCGCTGAGTGACAACAAACCTTTGGGCAGTTACCACAGTGTAACAGGCACACAGTAATTTGTTAGCAGGTCTATGCCTCAAGTGTAGAAAAGAGCCCAGCCAAACCAAACCACCAGCTTGCACACACAGTCACCCTGGGGAAGATGTCGGACTCACCGGCAACACCTGAGAGCCTCCGGAGCCCAGTGGTTAAATGCAAAGGGAAGCTAGACGATATGCACAGAATGGAGGGATGCGTATCTTTTAAGATCTTCCCTAGACACCCATGGCACTAGATTTTTGGTTCAACAGCCCACGTATTAAGCCAGATGCAGAGAGCCTCCACAGCCTGCAATGCTAAAAGGCTCTGCCCAACCCTCAAGCAGAAGACACCAGATGCTGATGGCTATTTCAAGCAGGAGATGAGACCTGCAGCCATCTGGGTTTCCTCTAAGTAACAGACAGTACCAAGATTGTCTCATTCTCTAACCTTGAAGGGACCAGGGACAGAGCCTACTAAAGGTCCCTGTTTAATTACTGAAAGCATCAAGTCCAAGCTACAGCAGAGGTGAGGTCTGCAAGGAATTTAGCATGAGCACCTCCAGGGAAAGGGGCAGGAACACAGGTCAGAGTAGAATAGGAAGATCAGGGCACTGGAATATTACAGTGCCTTCTTTAGGCAGGGAAAAGGAGTGGCAGCTGGGTTTTGAAGGCTGAGGAAACGCCTGCAGAATACGGCAAGCACAGCCAGACATGAGCCCTACCTGCAGCCACTGCCTCCAGAGCTGATAGGAGACCCAGCTCAGAAGAAGCAGAGAAGTCAGCCAGCACCAAACTGTTACAAACCTGGCCCTGGGTGCTGGTATCCTGGGAAGGCAGATCAGAGACATGGGCAGGCAGGCAAGCAGCACTGACATGCAGAAGCAGTGGGGAGAATGGAAGTGTTTGCAGCACTGTTAAGCTATTGCACGGCGCACAGAGAGAACCTAGCAAAAAGGAGCAAATGCTGCAAAGACACACAGAGGAAAGCATTCACATCTCACACACAGCGAGGGAGCCTCCGCCTGTCGCAGCTGATCTGTATCTGGAGCAGAGGGCAGGCACCCAGCTCCAGGCTGGAAGAACACAGAGCGAGGAGGCAGTGCCAATCACAGGCCTGCAGCCTCACAGAAAAGCAGTTTCGCTCTGTGAGCCTCTGCTTCACCCCAAATCATGCCCTCTCTCTTTCACTATATATACAAACACACACAAAATAAATACATAAATATCATTCCTAGATTCTTATTTACTTGTATTTATCAGGAATCCATCGTTACAGCCAGAGTAGGAGGTACCAAAGCTACTCAGGCTTTCAGTAGCCACAGTCATTGCACAGACCCGGGATGAAAGCAGAACCATGCCTGCAGATGGGTGCTTGCTTTCTGCCCGCTCAGCTTCAGCAAGGCCCTGTGGGGCTGGGAGGAGCAGGAGGCACCGCTCTGACACCAGACAAAGGCCTTCCTCTGAGTCACGCAGCATCCCCACGGACACAGCCCAGCCACTCCCTTCCCTGCCGCCTCCACCATCGGAGCCACTGCATGGCTATGCTGGGGCACAGCCCCTCCGTGTCCCTTCCATGGGCCGGGCTGTCGAAGGGCAGTGCAACACCCGGTGCCAAGGGGAACGGCTACTTCTGCTTGGTTGCCATGGGGATGGAGATGCAGCCCAGCACAGGCAGGAAACGCAGACTCACCCGAGGGCAGGTGCCGATGGGAGAGGAGAAGGGGCTTCAGGCCCGAGAGGGAGGTGTGGCCCCACTCCTTTGTTCCCACCCCCCTGGAAAACAGCTGCTAATAAAAGAAGGCCTTAAAAGATGTGGAAACAAACGCGTTTTCCAAACATCCCCATTCATCTCTGCACTAAAAAAGCCCCGGGAAAGCTGTAACGTGCTCCCCAGCGAGCCCTACCATCATCCCTGCCTCCATCACCAGAACACAGCACCCGCTGATCCTTTGATATGCAAATCTGCCATCGGATCCCTAATCGCGATGCCTGCAGGCAGCACAACACCCCACACTGGGGCCTCCTTTAGCAGGGAACTGTGAGCAGTACCAGCAGATATTCAGCACTCAGATCCCATGGCAAGGATGGGCACCGATGGAAGGGATGCACACCGAGGTCGAGACCACTACACCAAGGGTGCAGGAGGGAGTGTGGGCAGCTGGTAGGACCCTACTTGGTGTCCTCAGCTCACAGAAAGCACAACTAGAAGACAAGAAGGATGGGACATTGGTGTACAGGCTTCTGCTGCGGGTCTCGCACTCACAGAGATGCTCTTCATATCCTTGTTCTTAGAAAGGAGCACACCTTACTTTATTGCATAAACATTTACCAGAAGAAAGAGCATTTCCAGCCCATTTTCTTTGTTAGGAAAGACGACCAGTGACATTGTGAAAGCCCAAGGAAGGAGATAACAACAGCACACAGCTCGGCACCTTCCTTTTGCTGCCTCAACTCCTGACCTCGGAATGTTTCAGGACAGTGACTCTGCGCTCAGGTTAAAGGGGAAGAAACCGGAGCATCGCAAGCCTCAGAGCAATACTCCTGACAGGAAAACCGACACCCTCAGAACACACAGCAGCCTCAGTTCCTCCCAAGGTTAACGATCCGACGGAAATAGAGCAAACCTGGGGCAACCAAGCACACCGCCGAGCCCAAGCAGAGCTCATTCCCAGCTCCATCCCCCTCACGCTGCTATCGCACCCAGGTGAGGGCCCCAGCCCGTAAGGACCGCCTAAAGAACCCGGCACGAAAAGGGCCCTCCCAGGCGGACGCCAGCTAATTGCAGTCATTAGGATCCACGTCCTTAGAGCACGGCCCTCCCGCAGCCGGCTCCGAGCGCTCCGGAAGCATTAAGAGCGCAGAAGGTCCGCGCAGCGGGGGCTGTTAAGGGGGTGCGGCCGCAGCACGGGGCTCACGGAGCTTTGTCCCACGCACGGGCGGGGCCGTCTAGAAGGCACCGCAGCAGCGGGCAGCGAATAACCAGCGAGGCCGACACGGAGCCAGGCGCACAGGGAGGGGACGGAGCGAACGGCCCCGCGGTCCCAACCCCCCCCTGTCCCAACCCCCCCCTCAGCACGGGGCCCGCTCCGGGCAGGGCGGCGCCCCGCCACCCGCCGCCGG